>LPNX010370196.1:204993-325192 GCA_001517045.1 Pseudotsuga menziesii | reverse complement strand
TATATATGGTGATGAAAAATGTCATCTACAGAAATCCTAGGGATAGAAGAAGAGGATGATATATATATGGTGATGAAAAATGTCATCTACAGAAACCTAGGGATAGAAGCAGAGGATGTTCGACTAGTGGACTATAGCGAGGGTCCCTTGGAGAAACAAAAGGCGTTTGAATATAGGGGGTATAATTTCTCTATGGAGGTCCCTGTTCATGAGCCAAGGGTTTATTCCCCTCTTCGTCAGAGGGTTATTTTAATATTTTGCACAAAACAAAATTTTGGATAACAGATCAAAGTGACTCCCCACATCAGATCTGCATAGAAACCCTGAGAATTTTGGAGTGGGAGTTAGTCCAGAGGTAGATTTTTGCATTGAATCAATTCAAATGTTGAATCCTGATTGATGCAGCCATGACCAACATTGAATATTGTAATGGGGAAATAACAATTCAATGACAAATGATGGTTTACTATTTGTTAATGGCACACTCGAACAATTTAAGTCTGGAGGAAATGTATGTTGACATCTGGTCTAGTTTATCACTGAGCTAAAGCAGGGTCATATTAGATTGCATGAAGAGTCCGATAAACAATTATAGAATAAGCCCAATGACAATCAATACTCTCTTAAGCTGGGTTATTAGGTAATAGGTGATGAAGGCCATAGAGGATCAAGCTGCGGTCTAATGGTATTCATTGATCTGGAAGATTTGAGCCCCTAAGAAACCTAAGGTATTCATGTGGCTCAATATTCTGCAAAAGGTTCCAACATGGGATTATTTGCAAGAGAAACAAAAATATCGTGCAAGTCTATACTATTTGTGCAAAATGGAGAGCAAAGACGTTACTCATCTATTTACTTCGTGTTGCTATTCTATTCAATGTTATAAGGATGTCTGTAAGTGGATTAACACAATAATGCCCCAATCTAAGGCATTTCAAGCTGTTCACTATATCTCAATTTGGAGCATTTGGCCAATGCGCAACTTTAGTCAATTTGAAGGAAGACTTCCTCCCCCTTTTCAGGTATCATCCCATATTATTGTTACTGCCTAGTTCTATTATTCACAAGGAAATCCATCTAAACCACAGATAATTGGGAAGTTGACTGTGGACAAGACATTTACTTGTATGGAGCATGCCAAAGGGATGATAATATGTCGTATTGGAGGCATCCTCTTCCTGCATAAACAACACTATTCTCATTTAATTTCTAATGCAGGTCAGGGTACTAAAAACTGAGCTGAGCTTCTTGCACCCCGAGCTCTGTTTAGACTAGCCCATCATCTGAAAATTACATATCTTCAGGTATTCAGGGATTCTTTAGTCATCAAGTGGATGACCAATGATCAAAACATCAATGACATCTCTCACCTGACACTTGTAGAACATGTCAACGCTATATCTCTGCAATTCGCAAAAATATCTTACCTACACATATGTAGGGAAATTGACCACAACTGCAGACAAACTCTCTGGTGAGGGGCTGGATAGGGTTTTTATCCAACATTCACTAAAATTTTATCAATTCACAGTACTTACCAAGGATTTTGCAAGCAACGAAGGTGGTGTTGACGCTAGAGGTGCAGAATTCACGGCCCGCCTCTTCAAAAGTCTCCAGGTTCTCTCCAATGTTGCTTTATCCATGGCAGCTATGTCAATTAAAAAGAGAAATTGTGAACTCTCAACAGTGTTTAATATCGATCCCAAACTCCTCAATGGGTCTGACGAATATCCATATCCAAAACCCACCAAACCCTCCAATGTTTGGCTCCAATGTTTGGCGCCAACGGTTAGGCTATTTGACAAGAACTAGCAGGTTGAGCAGCAATCGAAATTGTCGGAATTGAAGGATGGTGGTTAAGGAAAATCAGAATGACGTTGTTGTAGAGGTTGGGTCACTCTTTGGTAAACTAGTTGGGCCGACCTGCCCATGAAAATAAATTTTTTGTGTTTTTTCATAAATATATATTTTTATTTTTATTATTTAATTTGGAAAATGGTTTTTTTTTCGTTTTTTATGTGTGTGTGTGTGTGTGTGTGTGTGTGTGTGTGTGTGTGTATATATATATATATTTTCATAAATTATGTTTATTGGTTTGGTATGTTTTATTTTTATTATTTGTTTATATAAGTTATATAGATTTGTTTTGTTTTTTTTATTTTAATTATTTTATTATATAAAAAATTGGTTTTTTTTATATTTTTTGTTTTATTGTGTGGACTATGTTAAACGAACAATGAATCATGTAAGTAGTAATGTCTGGTAGAGAGGTGGGATGTGGGACTAGGTAAAGACTATGGGGCAGGTAGTAATCCTATGTGTATGGTAGGCTTGTTGTAATGGTTGGTCTTCTAGTAGTATGGTATACTGGGTAAAGCCAATTGGTATGGGGTAGACTGCCTAGCCAATTATTATAATCTACTAGCCCATTCCTAGTTGGGTGTAAGCCACGCATATCAAATCTATATTCTAATTCTATTTAATTGGAGGTTTCTTTCACTCCTGCCATGAAATATTGTACCGTACTGCCCCAATGAGTTCCCTCAACATCTGTACTCCCTGGCCTCCAGTTGTACTCCCCAATTCCTCTAGTTTAATGGTTCACTCTAAGCAATCAATATACTAGCACCATCTTGGTAAAGAGACTGGCTATTCCTCGTAGCATAACTTCCTTTCTATCGTTAACCAACTGGATCTTGGCTGCCCTACCTTCTGAATCTACCCATCAAGGAATGTCATTTGAAAGCGGAACCAGGAAACAAGGCAAAATGGGACCTATATTAACTAACTGGTTATCTCCTTCTCAAAGAAAGTAATATATAAGGAAAGAGGTCGAACAATAAAAAATGGTAAGGAAAGTTACCAGTATAAATAATATGTATAAAGGCAAGTTCCCCATTTGAAATAGGCACCCGGAGATAAAACTGATCATGGTACCAAGGTTTGTAAGAATCACCCTCAATAAAAATATTCTAACGAATATTTCCTTTCATAAGAAGGCATCGACTCCCGTATCAACTCTGGGATCGACTGCATGGAGTAGAAAAATGAGAATCAACATCGACTCTTTCTGCATTCTTGGATTGATTAACAACATCGCCACCTAATCACATCGACTTATCCATGAAGTACAAACATCGAGTGTACCAACTCTTGGGATCGACAAACACTTGTGAGCATTGTTGAAAAATGGATGTAGGTTTCCGGATATAACACAAATCGTAAATGACACCCTCTAACATTATGCAATATACACCCACCATATCCATATTACTTGCAATTAAAATTTGGGTTTAGAAACCACTTTTATTAAAGTTCAACCTCTAGAAAAATTAAGAAAAAATTAACAGCGACTTATAGAAATAGCTAAACATAAAAAATACGTCATTAATTTTTTACCAAAATTAAAACATCACTTTCTCTCACATATGGAAAATTAGTATGCATTTAGGAGGTACTCACACCTCTCACTCCTGGCAAATTAGTACTAGCTCTTTCTTTGACAATTGGGTTATGCTCCAAAGCATTACAGGCCTCTCTTCTCCCAAAGTTGTAATGTTGCTTACCAAGGTTACTCTAGATCTTTTACTAAGGATAAATGATGCAGGGGAATCACTCTTAAATTGCAATGTGGCCATTTGAAAATTAAGATTCTAAATTTTACAAAAGGGAGTGGGTTTCCCTTAATTGAATATTCTCCATATGTTTAGGTTAGTGGTAATCAATTTAGTGAACTAGTTCTGGAAAGAATCGAGTTAGCTTTGCTATCAATGGAAGAGTTAAGTTAGAAATTGGATAGAATGCAGATGAATTCATTTAGGATATCTTGTGAAGCTGTCAGATTGTTAGCATAAATTTAGGAATTAACTTTTTAATTCTATATTTAGTTTCCTTCTCCTTTTGTATATAGTCTGAATTAGTTTGTTAAAAGGTTGGATTCTCCGAGTAATGGAAGGCTTATTTCTGTATGAGATTGTTGTAATCCCCAAAGCTAATCAATGGTCTTACAATTCTTGGGGGCTACTCATGAATCTTACAAATATAACAATATTAAGCAGATTACGCAGTTTTAGTATTTGGGAAAGCATTATACTTTACTACAAAAAAAGAGGTGCAACAACAGGTAAAGACTTGCACAACTCCTCTCGTAAGTGTTTCTGGAAGGGGTCCCGCAGGGAAAGTAAAGAGTCCAGGTCCCTCCCTTGAACCTTGAAGCAAGGAAATTCTTAGATATTATAACCTTCAGTCTGAAATCCTGTACACAACATTTTTGGTCTACCAACCCTTGGAATTGCTAGTTCCTCAGTTTTATCTGTAAACACAGCAATATTATTATGAACTTGGGCGGGTCTGACCTATTTTCAGCTCTGCAACTTGTGAAAATCATGAGATATCCAATAATAGATTTGATCCTTATGGCCTATTATAGTGCATCTGTAGGTGTAGCAATCCTCTATTACTGTAAGGGAATTATGATCTAGCCATTTCATCTCCAACACATCCACACCAAAGAAAAAAAACATGAATAAAAAAAAACCACAATAGATAATCAAGAAAAACACAGAACAAACATGAAGGTTTAAACATTGATGCCATTTTGAAGGCAGTGGAGACCCAACGTGAAGCTCAATACCAATATTTGACAGTTTCAATTTCTGTCCACTGACACAATCTCATCACCATGTTTAGAATTGCCTTAATTCCAACTCCATTTACTCTTCTTAGATGTGTCTTCAAGCATCTTCTTAGATTCAGACAATTTACTTGTAAATCTAGTCCTCTTAGCCTAAGTATTCAACACAGTAGGGTAGGGTTGTGATTCATATAATGGGGCAAGGATTTCATTTTTGATGACCACGACCCTGGCCTCAGCCTGTTCTTGCCCTGCTTTGTAAATTCTCTGATCCATTCTCAAGATCAGCTCCGCTTGTCTCCACTGATGTCATTGCCCTCAATAAACCAAAAACTAAATGAAGCTTCACTTCATTGCATAAAAACCCTCGATCTGCAATAGGGAATCCACCGTTATCTCGGGTATATCTTTCTGGTCTACGGAAGCGTTAGGCGCTCTATAGCTGTTTACTAGGGGATCATGTGCCATGCGTAGCGGTGTGGATTCCAGTTGGTCATGTAGGAAAAGAACCCCTCCCTTTTCTATATAATTTAGGGATGGGCACATCATATCGTATCCTTCTTTCCAATATGCAGGTGCAACATATCCATAGTCAAATGGTGTCTAAAGCAATAAAACAAGGATGTCCGAAGGCAAGGCATATAGGTGGAATTAGATATTGTACTCACAGAGCTTATCATTGACGGGAGATGCTACTCGCAGTAGCAGGTGTGGATGCAATCCATGTCCAAGAAAAAGCGTACCTAATACTTCTTTATTTTGTTTGATTTTGGATTAAGCCTAGTAACCAAACCCAACGTCACCATGACTCCATGTAAATCATATGTTATAACACTATATTTAAACCATATGGTATAATATGGTATAATGTGGAGCCTAAACCATAAGCGCCAATTTTTAAAACATATCACAAAGGCATATGTTTATATCCATTAAAACCATACCAATATAATGTGGATTGTTAATATATTATTATATGCCACATCATAAATCTTAACCATATCTTTATCCAAGGTCATGCCACGAAGCTGAGATTGTATGCAAGCGGTAATGTTAAACATATCCATTAAAACCATACCAATATAATGTGGATTGTTATATTATTATATGCCACATCATAAATCTTAACCATATCTTTATCCAAGGTCATGCCACGAAGAGATTGTATGCAAGCGGTAATGTCAAACTTTATGTGTTATAACCATATAGCATAAAAAATGCCATCTTTTGAACTATGGAATTATAACGTGGTAAGGTTTAAATATAGGTTATGTTGGTATAGACATAATTGTGTTTGGTTAGTTTTATTTATATTACTAAAAATGATTTTAAGTATTTTTTTAGTAATATTAATAATATATAGAAATATTAAACAATGTTAATTTTAACTTTTGATCATTTTTATTTTTTATTTTTGAAGGTATTTGGTTTTATAAAGAAAAATTGACTAGTCAACAAAAAAAAATTAAATTTTCAAAGATATGCCTCTAATAATTTACATAAACCTCCTAAATGTGCTCCATGCCAAGATATCTTCTTGAATATACCCCAAGTCAACACCTTGTTATATAGTTATATCCACTGCAACAATTTTGTTTTTAGAGGAGTAGTGGTTTTCTTTACTTTAAATATCCCTTTTTATAGAAGAAAATAATTTTATTTACTTTAAATATTTAAAATAGAATGATAACATATTAAGAAATTTTAAGTCAAAATTACTTAAAGAGAAATGCAAGGTAATTATTAATTGACCAAAGGACAAAAATAAGCTAGAAAACTTATGGTTAACTCTTATTGTGGATGGAGTGAAGGTAGTGAAAAAAAAACTAGGAACAATTTATGTAATGTCTCC
Source organism: Pseudotsuga menziesii (assembly GCA_001517045.1). NCBI lineage: Eukaryota > Viridiplantae > Streptophyta > Pinopsida > Pinales > Pinaceae > Pseudotsuga > Pseudotsuga menziesii. Next base: position 318,707 of record LPNX010370196.1, on the reverse strand, counting down.
ATCCATCATGATTTTGGAGAATTAAAGGATAAGCAAAGGATATCTTGAAAGAGGTTTTACTTACCAAATAATGAATGCTTTATGAAGCTTGAAGCAATGAAGAAGGAATCTTACAAAAAGGTTCGATTTCCAACATATTTGTCGAGGAAAATAATCTTCAGTTTTTGAAATTACGATTGTTAAAGTTGATCATATATGATAATGCTATGTTATTTTGTTTTGCACAATTTTTTTATCGAAATATAAAGTCATAGTGCTTTTTGCAAGAGTGTGCTATTAGACATAGATGTTTTAGTTTTGCACAAATTTTTGATCGAAATATAAAGTCGTAGTGCTTTTTGCAAGAGCGTGCTATTAGACATAGATGTTTTAGGCTTAAGTTTTATTTGAGGTTTATCCATAATTTCATTTTTTGGGGGGGGTTGGAAAGCAAAATATATATTAGTTTAATTTTTTCTTTAGTTGGAATGTATAAATATAAAAGAATTGGTAAATTATTTTATTTATTTTATAGAGAGATAGAGAGAGGGGGATCAACTTTAATTTATGGGATCTTAATAAATTACTTTGTTTATTGTAACAAATTATTTTTATGTTAAAAAAACTTAGAAAAAGTTTAACCAAATTTTTTATGTTATTAATATTTTGGAAAATAATTTAAAGTAACTTTAGTGAGACTTGATCTCCCGACAATTTATACTAAAAAAATATTTTTTATATTTAAATAAACTTTTATAGAATACTTAATATAAATATACAAATATGGCTATATATATTACAAAAATAAAATTAAAATACTATTTTTAAATATATTATAAAATAACTCCACTAGTTCAACAAAAATTGGGTCACACTTCCATTAAACGTAAAAGGTTTGACATATATTATCTACTAAACAATTGGGTCACACTTCCATTAAACGTAAAGCATAATAAGTACATCACATAATAATACAAAATCAATCACAAAGTGTGCAAAAGAAATTAATAATACTAAGGGTCTCTACATACAATGCTTGTTCATTTTCCTTGTTCCCTCCAGACATAGCATCAAAAATGAAAAAAAAGACAAATGGGGAGAAAACAGATGTACGACCATAAATAAATATCATAGAAGGAATCATATCCAACCCCCTAATCCATTTTCCCTTGAGGTGACCACCGTTCTCTATCACAAATAGACGCGGACAGAGATGCCTACTCTCGAGACTCAAACACAGACATCCAAATTCAAGAAAGACACAACACACCAAACGAGAAGATACAATCCATCTTGAAAGCAAGAAACGAGAAGACAGACCAGCAAGCGGAAATTCCATGGCCATGGAAAGAGGAGAGGAAATTGCAGAAGCGGAAATGCCATAAATGCTGAAATGAAAAGATTGTGATTGTGATTGTCTGCCTGCCATTGTTGGTTAATCTCTTCATTCTTTGGTTCTCTCCATTCCCTATTCAATCCAAAGTGTACAAAAGTTTTAAAAGGAAACAACATAAATCAATTCAATCTGAAGCTTAAAAAGGAAACAACCTAAAGCACGGGTTAAACAAGAAAAATGGAAACAAATTTATACATAAAAATATATATTATATATTTGTCAAAATAGGTTGTTTTAAATTGTGTTTTTTCCAAGGTGTAAATGAAAAAATTATGGAATCTCTATTTATTGAAATATAAATTATATATTTTGTTATAATTTATTGAAATTTAGATTATATATTTTGTTAAAATATAGCTTTTTAAATTGTTTTTTTCTAAATATAGAAAGAAACATGGTGGAATCTTTCTATATTAATGGTTTTTTTTCATTGTAAAAAAATATGTAATTTGTTATTCATAAGAATCAAAATTACATCATAGTTGTTCATGTAAAATCCCCTTCAAAGTAAGATAGAAGACAGTATTGAAGCCCTAGGCAAAACATTACAATATCCAAAAATAAATGAGAGGGATTCTACCCATCAACCTGTAGAAAGCACAAATGCGGAAAAGACAAAAAATAGTAGGGCTCCAGAGAGTTGTCATGCAGATACAACCTAAAACAGGCCAAGGCAAAACCAGAATGGAGAAACTAGAAGCAGGTAAAGCGACCTTCAGTAATCATGATTATGTTTGAGTACTAATTACATAATTAGTGAAGAATACCAGGGCAGTCTCCTATCGCAAGATTTGATAGGTTGTCCACGTCAGAATTGAACTCCCTGTACAAGTGCCTAAAGGATAAAGAAATAAAACAATTCTTTAGGAGCCCAATCCTTTTCAACCAACAATCATAACTAAGTGACTGCAAATTGGTGAGACCTCTGGCCCAATCAATTATCATGACCTTTGATTCGCCAAAAACAGAAAGCTAGAGAATTTTTTTTTTTGCGAACCATAAAAGCCCCCATAAGGCTAAAAGTTCATGCAATTGCTTTGTTGGATCTCTGAAGATCGAGGTGCATGGCACTAATATTATTAATAGAAGGTAGACAACTTACAAAAATTACACTTCATTGCCAAATTTGCAATTTTCCATGACACAATTAAAAATGACTAACATAAATGACTAATTCATATTCTTCTGGCTAGTCATTTTTTATGCCATGACTAAATTAGTCATTTTTAACTCTGTCACTTATTATCTAGTCATATTTGTTAACTGGTGACTAAATTACTCGTTAATTTTAGTTGTTTATAGTTGGGTCAATCAAAATTGCTCATATTTAGTAGTAAATCACTTGGAAAACCTGTGATGACTAGAATTTTTAGTCACCTAGTAGCTAATTCCTCATTTTGTACTAGTGGAACTTTGACAATTATTTATTTGAAAAGACAAAACTTCCTAGATCTGAAATGTCAAAAATCGAAAACCAAGGAATCATAAATCAGAACATAGGGATTTCCTTATTGGAAAACATAGGATTTTTGGAATCCGAAATGTCGGAAATCGAAAATCAGGGAATCGAAAATTGGAACATAGGGTGTTTCTTATTGGAAAACATAGGATTTCCGGAATCCGAAATATCGGATTCCAGATTTTTAATTTCTTTCTTGCCAACTTCTGCTTTTCTCTTTGAATAGATCAGAAAGCGGAAAGCAGAAATCGGAATTTACATGTTCGCATTTAACATTTCGTGTTTTTCGACTTCCGGTTTCCTCACACGAAAATCCGAGATTTAATGTTTTTCTTCTCAAATTTATTTTCGTCCACTTTCCGAAGAACGACATGCATAATGTGCAACTTCGATACGTTTTTAGTTCAAATATTTTTCATTCTGATTTCCACTTTTCATTGTGTGGAATGCATAAAGCCTGAAATGCCAAATCCAAACTTTCCCAAACTTTCTATTCCTGAAGTTTTAGTTGCGCGATTTAATTTCAACTTTTCGTTGTCTTTACGGGTTTCAAATTTCACCCAACAAAAAACAGAAAAGATAGATTAAAAACTTGGCCTAGAAGGCATGCTTCTATGTTTGTCACAGTCCACATTTAAAATATATAACAGATAATGAATAACAACAACTAGAGCTATGAAATATGTTCATGCAAAGAATTTTTTTATATATGCATTTTAGTTAGGTCACATGAATATGTTACATTGCAATTTATTTATTTTTGTTCATGCCCCGTTTCATTCCACGGGAAAAAATAAAAATCGCGTTATGGAGACTATGCTAACTAAAGATTCTATTTCACTATTTCTACATGGTGTTGTCAACCTTTTCCCGCTGGTACAGGTCTCCTCATTAAAACAAGTGAACTCACTCAACTCATAATCTATTCAGTTCTAAATTTCTATCTCAGACGACCTTCACAAGCATGAGCTATTTCTTCCAGTTATATATAGTGGTCTTGTAGAAAATGGACAGCTAAAAGAAGGAACTATAATCAAAGTTACCCAATGTACATGCAACATTGTACATAATGTAATGTACGTTTAATTTCCTCATTCTTTTTTTCTCACTTAATCAATTTCACATTGTTCATGCATCAAATGTTTTTCTCTCCCATTGAACTCTAACATACTTATTCTCACGGGACTATCACATTGCTTGCACTCGAAGTTGTCATAGTGGATGGAGCAATTATTGGAGATCCTGCACCTTAGCACTTACCTGTACCTTCTCCCTCGCAGAGTAGTTCCTTTGTTCCAATCAACCCTAGATCAATAAATGAAAACCCTGGCTTGGCTACATCGACTATCACATTGACATCACTCTCCTCTTCTACCAAAGTTTGGAACATTCAAAGCCGATTTACTGTCAAGACAAACATACATAAATATGGAAACCAACGAGGGTCTAGAAAAGTGTTTGGATTTGACCTTGTTAATGTTGAACACGATTAAATACATATATCTGCATTCAATGAATTGACACTCTCTTTGTATGACCAAATACCAATAGGAATAGTGTACATAGTATCAAATGGCATAGTCAAAGTATCCAATCCAATTTTCAACCATTTGAAAAACCATAATGAGATTTTCCTAGGTTCCTCCTAAACCATCCAACCATGCTTATATGAATACCTCTTAATACCTTTATATTGCTTTAACTTTAAAACTACTAAGGAGATTCAAACTATACTGGTAAATTCCATGGTTGACCTTGTTAGACTTGTCACTTCAGTTTCACCTACATCCACGATACGAAAACGGGATGGTGTTGAGACTGTTAGGCAGACCATTGGACTTTGTGCCATGTCAAGCTATAGTATTGACATAACACTTTGGGGAGAACATTTCCAAATTCAAGGAGCCAAGCTTTCCATCCTTCGCGGTTTACCTACTCCTCCAGCTGTAGCAATCAAAGGTGGTCATGTTATAGATTTTAATGGAAAAACTAATGGCACTATCTCCAACACTAATATTTTTATAAACCCAAATATTGAACAAACTTCAGTTATCCAAAAATGGTTTCATGACAATGGATTTCTTTTAGCATCACCATCTTTGAGCCAAAAATTCAATGCCTCCTATTCTTCTCCTCGTAAAATCATTACCATCAATAAGCTACAAACTCTTCAACCATATGAAAAACATGTTTGGTACCCTCTTGTTGCAACGATTACAAATGTTAACATGGATGAATTTCATTTCCTTGCATGCCCTCTTTTTGTTGATGGTATACAATGCATGAAAAATATTTCCCACAAAGTTGGAGACATTTGGCATTGTGGTAAATGTGATGGGGATTTTCTTGAATGTGACTACCGATACATACTAAAGGTTGACTTAGAAGATGTCACTAGATACCTTCATTGTGTGATAGATTTTGATGATGCTGCAAACCAACTCATGGGAATCTCTACAAAATACCTGTGTCTTCTCTCAACTGAATCAACACTGTCAATTGTTGAAATAGTCCAGAGGATCTGCAACAAACAATTACTTCTTACTCTTTCAGTTAGAACAGAGACCTTCTGCAGAATTGCGCACCTAAAAGTTGTAATTGTCATGGTTGAAAACACATAATCGGTAATTTCAGATGGATACATAAATATATAGGTTTTTGCGACCCGATACACAAACATATTCTTTATTATCTGTAATGAATGCTTTCAATTGTGTATTTTAAGTCCTTATTTCATAGTTCAACATAGCAGGGTCTCTTTTTTAACTCCCTTATAGCACTTCTATTTTGCAGTCTCATACTTCCACTCTATAAGCACAAGCATATTTTTTATTGTCTGTAATGAATGTTGTCAATTGTCTATTTTAAGTCCTTCTTTCATAGTTCAACATAGCAGGGTCTTTTTTTAACTCCCTTAGAGCACTTCTATTTTGCAGTCTCATACTTCCATTCTACAAGTTATCACTTAACATTTTTTACCTAAATTGTTGATACAACCTATATGGTAACTTTTGAAAACAATACTAATTTGCTATTGTGTTTATTTAATAAATAAACAACTTTCTTCTCTTGTTTCTTAGCAAGTTTTCATTCTTCTGTACAGAATATTTTTTTTTTTTCATTTATCCTTTTTCATACTACACTATGTTGTTCTATATTGTTGCTTTCTTATAATTATCAAGGTAGGACTTGAAAAAAAAATTCCATCAATATTATTTTAAGGTACATTCTTAGTTCCCAATATGCAATCAGCTAACATTTTCTTTTTATGTTCTGCTTTATATCGATATACTTTGCAGTTAATACATATAGAAAATGTGTCGTTGCCAGCAATCAAAGCTTCTAAGTCTTTAACAAATTTACGGTTTTCTTGCAGGCATTATGCCAAATCATGACAATGAACAAGCCAATGCACGAAGAAGAGTTGTATATGCACAAAATAGAGATAAAAATAACAAGAAACAGCGTCTTCTTTACAGAGTTGTTCGTCTACATGAAGATATGTCTTCTTCAATTTCTTTTGACGAACCTGCCGACAAAGCTTCACTTCCATAACCTATGATAAATCCATCGAACACTTGCCTGGATGATGCACATCAACGATTTTGTAAAAAATGGACCAACTAGATGAAATGCATGTCTGCTCGATTTGCAAAGAATGTTACCTTGGTATTGTAACGAAAAAATTCGATGATGATACACTTGTTCTCGTTGTATTCTAGACCAAAAAGGCCATCGCTTTTCATTGGAAAACAATATGGACCCAGGCATCCAACCATTTTTCCTTGCAAGAAATGCTCATTAGTCATGCTAACCCAATCTTACAAGTTACACATGCCCATGGTGGTGAGTATAAATATTCTAGACATACTATTTGCTTCCCCAAAGACATCCTCGTTGTTCGCAAATGAAACTCTACAAACAATCCATATGAACTGTTTGTTAGTCGAACACGCGTTCTTGTTTCCCTTCAATACAAAATGGAAAATGATCCATACTACAAGGATGTACAGGTCAACCCAATTTCATTAGCTTCTTTTGTTGCAACCCCACCCCTCATATCGACGATGGAGAGGACGCGACTATGCTGTTGCTGCTATCAAATGGGAAATCTAGCCCCATGAACATGATAAGAAAATGCATTGAATTAAAAACATATATAGATGCATTATACATGAAATAAACAGCAGAATAAAATAACATTCATTCAAGCATTTAGCATGTTCATAGTAATTCATAAAACAAATACAGTTGTAGAAACTAAATATAGAAAGAATACTTATCTTGAGAAGAAGATGGCCCTTAACTAGCTACGTCACTACAACGTTCTACCCAACCACAGGCCATTGTGCTCATCAATCTATCAGCGTCACTGCCACCCCCGAGTTGGGCATGATTCCACAAGGCACTAGGGAACAAAAGGCTTACACAGAGCAATACCATACATCCACAGTCAATCCAACACACAGTTGGGTTTCACAAACTGTCAAGCCAGACCAATGAACAACTCAGTTCCACGGCTATTAAGGAAACAACCCAACAACATAGGGGTTCCTTGGACTTACTCATCCAAGCCACACGTTACATCAAACACATAGTCAACCAATTAATCAAACACTGCCACACACAACTACTAGGTATGAAAAAAATGTTCCTAGGAAGCCAAAACGAAAAGGAAACAAGGGTAAAACAACCCTCTGATAGAAAATTCGATTTCAGAGATGTCTATGGCTTCACATGGGAAAAAACGACTGCCATAAACCCCAAAATCATGGTTCTATCCCCCAAACCACTGAGAATAACCAAAGACGGGTTTACAAGCAAGAACAAATTGGTAAAATTGGGGAAAAGACCCTGGGAACCAACAATTATTTCATAAAACGCTTATGGGCATTGTACAGGCTAAAACCACCCCCATCCACGCCCAAATCGTGGGTCTTCTTTGCCCATTCACTATACAACTTAAAAAACAAAAATATGGGCATGGAAAAATAAGGAAACAATAGAAATATGTGGAGTTAAATGCACAACAAGATCCTTCTACACAAGGGAGGCAAAACGGCCTCTCAAAACCCCCAAATCGGGCATAATTTTTGCACATTCCATCAGCCATACCAAAAAGGAAATCCCCAACCATGATGGAATGAAGAAAATAACCCAAATCGTGAGGGATAATGCCCCAAATATCTCTAGCTATGTGAGGAAGAAAACACAAGGGTGAATAATGGCTTGGGAATGCATTTCCAAGCAATCACTTTCCCAAGAAGCCAAAAACACGTTTTCCAAAAATGGGTGACTTCCCAAATTCAAATTTGACCTCCATACCTTTCCCATCCCAAGGCAATAACTTCCTTCACCAACTTTAGATGACTGGGTATAAAAGACAAGAAAGGTAGTGGACCACTTTATGGGTTTTCCCTTAGACATTTGGATTTTCCCCATTGGCTCAAGGGTTTGATTACCCCCCCTCGCCCTATTCCTTGCGAAATCATGCCCCCATCTCTTTAACGTTGCAGCGCATAGCTAGTTGTGGTAGTATTATTTATTTTTATTTTACATGTTATCTCAAACATATTGTGCCTGGCTAGCACGTAAACCATCGGCATTGATTTTAATCGCCAATACATAAGACACTAAATCCATGGTGGGGCCCTTGCCTTGAGCTCCACACCATGATCAGATAAAAATATTTGCATCATATGCAATTCAATACCATGGGGTCAAAACCGAGGTGTTACATCTCTTCCTCCTATTTCAACAGACATTTCACCTTGGATTACACATGTTAATAGTAATGCTACATTATCTCATCAACAAAGCTTGTCCTCTACAGTTCAACCACCAAATTCATTTGAACCCTGTGAATTAGAATCCTCCTCATTTATTTCAACACAAACTAATGCTAGAACTAAGGTTGAAGAATTAGACAGTTATTACACATACCAAATATCTTAATACCACCTTCCATTTATTGCCCCCCTATAGGAATTTCTCCTATCAATGAGTACAACACAGAAGGCCTTCTTTCCATGGCTTTTCCAATTTTGTTCCCCACGGGTGCAACAATGCTTAAACAAACACACATTCTTGAGTTTGATATGCACAAATATGCACTTCACCTAATTCACTATCATGACAATAGATTTGGCCAACATCCTCGGTTTCGGTACTACATATACAATCTAATTATGTGTCATCAGAATAATGCTACTGCCTCTTTTTTTGTCAAAATTAATCTTGAAGATATACTACCTCTGACAATATTTGAGCTTGTTAACTAATTGCAAGACATGCCTAATCAAAAAATTGGTGAGCGGCTCACAAGGTTTGGGTCTTCATTACATGGAACATGCTCATATTGGAACAAAAGTAGAGCTGAACTAACAAATATGATCAATCAACAAGGTACACCAACGTTCTTATTTACCCTTAGTGCAGCTGACACAAAATGGCCAGATTTGCATGCTCTAATGCCTACTGGACTTCCTACCGATTTATCTCAAGACTACCAATGGAAGGTTCATAACATCATATCAAATCCACATATTACATCACAATACATGCATAGTATATTCAAAACATTCCTTCAAGAGGTGCTTGAAAAAGGTTTTCATATAACGGATTCTTGGTGTAGGTATTCTACCATCTCTTCCTTCTTATTCTTCTCTTCGTATTTATCACTTTATAAAATTCATTTCTAATATATTCCTTTTCCTCCCATGTAGGTATGAATGCCAGCATAGAGGATCCACACACATTCTTGGTTTTTTTGGTTGGCAGATGCACCAAATATGGACACCTTAGAATGGGAAGATGTTCTTGCAGTTGAAGCTGCAAAAAAAAATTGACACATATGTTACAACTTGGAATCCTTGTAATTCCCACTTTTCAACATATGGGTTACACCATTGTACTACAAATGATCCACGCAGGCTTGCATCACCATCCATATTTGCATCAAACTACTCAGTTGACTATGAAGAACTTGTAAATTTTGTTCAAAGGCACACCAGATGTTCAGAATCAACTTTCCTTTGCAAAATAGGAACCTTTGTTCAATGTCACTATGCTTTTCCATATGACCTAGAAGATACTTCTTCATTATTCATTGATCCAAATGGACGTAAAACATACAATCCTGCAAGAAATGATTCCCTTCTAAATATTCACAATCCTACCATGTTTTCAATATGGAGGGCTAAGTTGATTGCCAATCTGTTCTTTCTAGAAATGTTGTCTTCATTTCAAAGAATGTGTCAACAGTAGAGCCAAAATCAGAAATATACCATGCAATTCTCTATCACCTTGCAAATGCAACACCAAGTGATGGCCCATTCTTTAGTCAATCAAACAATTGCAGAACGAGATATTAGTGCACAAGAGACGTGTCACATGCTCCAAAAACTTCCTCTTGTACTTAGCAGTCGTCATTTATTTTCCCTAAATGGCAGTCAAAGTGTCTTCTGTCGTTTTTCTAATGACACTAATAACACCCCTCCAACCAAGGTTCCGAAAGCCAAAAATCCCAAAAAAAAACAAGGTTTATTGAAGAAATTTACCCAAAACACACAAAAAAACAAGAACTTGCAACTTGATAATTACCCTAAGTGATGAAGGACCAGACATGTTATTCAATGGGGGTCCCTATTTTGATGATTCAAAATGGGGATCTGTTCCAGAAAGCAACAACGCAGAACAAGGAAATCCGAAGCTACAAGTTCGTAATAAATCTTTATGTATTTTTGGCTTCCTCTTTCCTCAGTGTGGAATGCGGAAATCAGAAAAAGTCTTTGTCTCATAGGGTTATATTAGAAATAGATTTAATTTTCATTTTCTGCTGGAATTTCTGTAAGATCTTTTGTTTTCTCTTTGCCACCAACTTTTATGGTAAATCTAGGTCTCTAGTTGAAGCTTATATCTTATTTCCCCAATTCGGCTTTCGAAAAATTCTCATTAAACAATATTTTAAAATAAATGAACAATAAATGCATTCAGTCATCTTGATGTTGGATCATCTTTAAACTTAATATTTATTTGGCATAAATAATTGTTATTGGATCTTTAAATAAATTTCATATACCCAAATCAAGTTATTTACATATATTGGATCTTTAAACTTTAAGTTTATTAACATAAATAATATATTTATATATATTAGATCTTTGAACTTCATGTCATTTTGTAAGTTTGCATTGGTATTAATCAACTATACAAAAAAGTACAAAATATGGAGAATTCTAGTAAAGGGAGAGGGGTGGTCTAACAACCACCCCAATCCTTCAAAAGCACAAAATTCTACAGTAGTAGTGTAAAGAGCATAAAAACCATACAACAAATGGAGCCTGCTGCCTAGGTAAAGTTTAAACAAAATTACAGAGATATTCAAAAAAGCCACAACAACCCATGTGATATATGGGGGGCTAGGTACAGAATTACTATGCAGGAATGTTTATGAACAGACCTTGAAAACTAAAAACCAACATAAACTTAGAAGTAAACAAAAGGAAGCGATATAGAGAGAAACGAAATAGAAACAAGCTCATGGGTTAGCATCTCTGGTAGTGACAGACGGGTCCTGTGTGTCTTGTGTTTCCTCAATGATAGGATAGGGCCCAAATAGTTCCTCGTTTGAATATGGTACACTAGGCTTCACCGGGAGGAGAGCCATTTTACCCTCAGAAGCATCAGATTCACGAAGTCGTTTGGAAAGCTACGTAATGGTGTTCAGAATCGAAAGAGGCACCGTAGATGCAGGAGGCATGGTAGGAGGCGAGCCGACATTCATTGAACCAGATGGATCCATAGAGACACTAACGCTACCCCCATCACCCAAGGGGTCAAGTCCCATCGCTAATCTTTTCCAAATGGCCATGACATCTCTATGGGTGATGAGAAAATCTAATTCCACAATTTTCGCCTTAGCCTGTGAAATTGATCTTTGAGTATGGTTCCATGTGGCCAACATTTCCTCCATCAGCGAGCCCATCATGTTTTTCATGATCCAATAGTGGTTGGGGCTACCACCATCAACATCACAAGCAATATTGTTGTTTACCAACCTAGTTTCACAGTCGTTTATTATGGAGCGAACCTACATAGAAATCTCATTGGCATAACCATCTACCTTTGTCAAGTGTTCCCCCTGTTGCCCACACCTGCGACCACTCCCAGCACGACGAGACATGCCATGCTTCTTGGACATAGTATGAGTTCCCCCGTAGATGCAGACAGGACGATTTTTACAACAAAATATGGGAAGAACAAGACTGCCCCCAGATCAGAGCATAGTGGAACAACTCAAACCAAAAGAGAAGGATAATAAACAAAAGCCAGACCCTATCACTTAGCCAAGAAATAGCCCAACGGAATGAGGGAGAAATATTTATGACCATGCTAAAACTAGCATGAGGCACGACAACCATTAATGGGGAGAAAATATTGTCATACCACTTCCAGTCCCTGACCAAGCGAAATTCCACTGTAACTAGCAAACGAAATGACCGTCATGTCAAATCATGCCTTAGCTGAGTAGCGGCGGTTTCCTCTATTCAAGCCGATATGTGTTGACAAAGCTTCATAAAGAGGGACTCATTAATGTCGTCTCGGAGGAGATGGAAGGGGACAAAGAGGATTAGCCGTACCAGCCACCGTGGTGATCTCACATATGGGAGCATTGCTATGGACTTGGGGAAGGAAGAAGTTACGCCGAAAGAATACGAATAGATAGATCATTGTTTTGAGAACGTGTATTTATCCGATCAACTCCATGCCACCTTCTTCTATCCTTGTCGGATCACGGGATATAACCAGAAATTTTAACAAGCGTGTTGTACCTAAAATTACTTTATAAATTAAAAATTATTATTCTTTAAAATGATTAAATTTTAAATGACTTTTTAACTCATTCCTCTAAATAAAATAAAGTCATATAATTTCCAATATATAAAAACAAATTAAAAACACATTATATATATTATAAATATTTTTAGTTTATAATATTTATAAATTTTAGTTTATAAACAAGCCTCGAAATTGATACGATTTGCAAGAAGAAGAAAAATAATTGAAGAGAAAATGCAATTATTGCAATTTTTAAAAAATATTTTAATAAAAAATGCGAAAATATGCAATACAGAATTTGTTTAAATATTAAATGATATATTTAAAAAATAATCTATAAACTGTGTAATATAATGAAGAAGAAAAAATTATTAGAATTAATGATGAAAAAGGTTATTGCAAACAAACTTACGAATTAAACATACTTATTCATGATTCCCAACTTCCACTTTCCGCAATGCGAAACAAGGAAATCGGAAGTTACAAGTTCATAATAAAACTTTCTGGATTCTCAATTTCCCCTTTCCGCATTTCCACCCTTCAGTGCAGAAGTTGGAAATCGAAAAACTTAACTTTTGACTTTAGCCTTTTCTCCAATTCTGACTTCCCATTTCCGAAGTTACTATGAGGATAAACAGAAAAAATATTGAAAAATAACTGATTCCTAACTAACTATGGTTTAAGGACACTTAAACACTAAATTGGTACGATTTGCAGGAAGAAGAAAAATAACCAGAGAGAAAATGCAATTATTGCAATTTTTAAACAAGATTTCAATAAAAAATATGAAAACCCGCAATACAGAATTTGTTTAAATATTAAATTATATATTTAAAAATTAATCTATAATATAAACAATGTAATATAATGAAGAAGAAAAGATGATTACAATTAAGAATGAAAAATTTATTGCAAACAATTTTACGAATTAAACATTCATATTCATGATTCCTGACTTCCGCTTTCCGCAGTGCACAACACGAAAATCAGAAGTTACAAGTTCGTAATAAAACTTTATGTATTCATGATTTCTGCTTTCCACATTTCCACCCTTCAGTGCGAAACTCGAGAATCAAAACACTTAACTTTCGACTTTAGCCTTTTCTGCAATTCTGACTTCCGCTTTCCGACATCGGACTCCGAAAATCAAAAGTTACTTTGAGTATAAAGTGAAATATATTGAAAGATAACTGACTCCTAACTAATTGTGTAAGGACACTTAAACACGATGAGTAATGATTTCAAGATAGAACTATCGCATGATATAACAAATGAAATAAAATAACCAATTAATGTGCAAACATGCAAATCAAGATTACTTCTTTCAACTTACTTTAGACCAACTAAACAAATAAAATTGCAAAGAACAATGTCCAAAATAGCTCCAAGAAACATTTTTCTTTGCAATTTGTGCAAAAAGGTTGGGAAGATAACATTTTGGGTCATGCATCCTCTTGGGTGCCTCTCCCAAATTCATGATAGAAATTTCTATGCCCAGCACAGTTGCATGGGTAGAATTCCGAAGTACAAGGCAGTCCAAATAACGCAATGTCTATGCCTCTTTAAATAAGGTTACAAACTTACAAGAAAAGAAAATATTTCCAAAATGCGGGATTACACAATCAAATAGTTTCTACGTTTGGCCAAGGGAAGTACACCACTTGGCAAATAGGTCCACAATGTCATCAACTTTATGAAAGTGAGCATTCCTCAACTGAATTTTGGTCTTGCAAGTTTGGGAGGAAATCTCCTCCTTACTTATTTTCTTCCATTCTTTGATGAACAATTGTATCCAAGCTATCGAAGCATGGGGAGCTTCGATCCATTTCTTGATTTCTTTCACCGTGAGTTGACTGATTTGTTGGATCAACTCTTTGGTATCATGAAACTGCTTTTCCATTTGTTCCAAATGAAGTTTAGGAGAAGGTGCCTCATTGATAGGATCCAAAATAGGTAAACTCAAATAGGTTAGAAAATTCTTTGAATCTGACCACCTATGTTCACAAACTGTTTTTCCTGCATAGATTAGAGATTTAACTGAATCGCAGATACCCTCCCATGTATCAATGGAAATTTCAGTTGTTTTGACCTGTAACTTGTCTAAGATTGGAAAGCCATAAGGTATTTCCTTTATATGCTTTTGCCAACCTGTTACTTTCTCTAAAGAAGTGGATTATTTTCTCATCCGACCATGATGATCGTCAAGGGTTTCAGAAGGCTTGGTAAACTTGTCGTACAACCCTTGCATCTCATCAAAACAAGTATATAAATCTATCACATCTTGTCGAAATTATTGGTTTACTTTACAGAGTACCTGTTTGAAATCCTCAGGTGTCAGATCCAGAAAAGAGGAGTATTTTGAGGCTAGATGGGCATCTTTCAGCTGTTGATTGATGAGATCAATTTTCTCTGCTTGTTGTTGATTCACAACGTCTACATTCCCAAGCTGGTGCTTGAGTTGTTCAACTTTTTTTTTCCATTGATGTACTCTGCCTTCATGTTCTTGTTTCAATTGGCCGATTTCTTGTTCATGCCTATGTTCTACTTCTGATAAGTCTTGTTTGGCCTTCTACAATTCCTTATCTTTTTCACCAAGAGACAAACTTAATGTGAAACTGAGTCAAAATTAGCTCCAGTGAAAACTCCCATAGGAGTTGTTGTGTCCACTGCCCCTTGTTGGATATCACTTGTGTCTACCTTCCAAATGACCTGACCAAGGGCCAGAACATGTTTGGATGAGCCCTATATCGCTCTCTTGGATCCCTTTAAAACCACAGCTTTGTCTTTTTTACTCCAATAATATTTTCCCATGGATACCACTGCATCTTCTCCAAAATTTGCCATCACTTCTGATGATGAAATGGTATGGTGGTGGATGGTAACCAAGGGATCAGTTTCAGTTTTGTTTAAAGGAATGTCTATGCTGAGGAGGGGAATATTCATAAGAGTAGAATTAGAGGTAAAGTTGAGTGATGTAAAAGAATCAGATATAGGCAAATCTTCCTTTTGAGGAAGAGTTATAGAGGCACAAGGAATGTCCTCCTGAAAAAACTGTGCAATTGGAGATGTAGTGATAGGATGAGGTGGTTAAAGGGAAGGAGGAAAAGTATGAATAGGTGAGTTAACTGAAATGGTGGGCATGCTAGTAGTAGATCCCATTTTTGATGAGAGATTTACCTTGGAAAAGAATGTTGGGAAGATGATGAGCCTAACATGTTGGGAAATCTTTGGATATTGGGGATGGATGACAGAAGGGTAGTCAGAACAGCCGCATGGTCTTCTTCCACGTCCATATCATGAATCTCAATCTAAATTGAAGATAAATATATTACCTTTTGTGTAGAAGGTTCTTGCACAAGCGTATGCTCTTTCTTGTCAAATGGAATCGAAGGCATGGGATTTTCTTTTGTGGTTTCTTCTGGCAGTTGAGCCTGTTTAGAACCTGCTTCAATCTTCTACCTTTTAGGTTGTACTTCAGTCATCTCTACCTGAGTTTGCAGTTGGGACCCAATTTTTCAAGATTTCTTTTGATTTTTGCCCCTTTCTGCATTGTATCTTCCATTGTGGTAAGAGAGGGGTTGGATGGGCCTTCAAGGACACAATTTCCCGTGTGCTTGGGTAGAGCAGCAACAGAGCTTGTTGCATGTTCTCTTGCTTCTTCTTCTATCTTCTCCTTTTGAAGATCTTGTTTTATTTTGAGTTTATCTCCTCTTTCTCAGAGAGATCTTATCTTAAGATCCTTTTGATACCGGTACAGATGGGACTTGGTGTCTGGATCAGTGATTTTACCCATTTCCTCCTGAAAATTGGGGGCTCCTCGGAACATGGAATCATCAGGATCATTTCATGAACGTATTGAAATTTGACGTGCTCATGAGCAAATAGATTAGCCAAATATGTGACTGGGTCATGCATTATTTTGGATGCCTCCCCCAAGTTCATAACATAAATCTCCTTTCCCACCAAGGACGCATGACCAGGACTCTATAGCGTAAGGTTGCCAAGATTAACGGGAAATTTGGGCTAGGTTTTCTTCTTATGTTTGGTCAACTTGAGGAAAACCCCCTCAATGGTAGTCTGATAGGCGAATTCTTGAAGCATCATTCAGTCTAGAACTATTTTGGGAAGCAAGTGGACTATATTTCTACCCAAAATCCTTATGTAAGAGAAATATTCTCCTACATACAGTCGTCATACACTGAAATGAGTTCCCTAGCACTTTGAGAGAATGTAGGAGCATCAGCTTTGAAAATTTTGAAGTACATTGACCCAAGAAATAGGTCACAGAGCTCATAAACCTGAGGGATGAAATTTTTGTCCCACATATGAGCGCAATATATATGAACGGGTGGAGATTTGTCACTCCAATTTCAATTTAGGGCTGGGAAAGAGGAAGACATGCAGAATGCATCCATTGCAAACCCTGACATGTAGAAAGATGGTTTCCAGTTGGCAGGAGTTTTTAGATATTTTTTAATTTCGTCCCGTAAATTGAAAGACAGAATTTGCACCCAATTGAAGGAGTCACCTGTAAGCAGGATATGGTTCCACATAGCGACCCATTGCGCTTTGAATAAGGAACAGT
Source organism: Pseudotsuga menziesii (assembly GCA_001517045.1). Lineage (NCBI taxonomy): Eukaryota > Viridiplantae > Streptophyta > Pinopsida > Pinales > Pinaceae > Pseudotsuga > Pseudotsuga menziesii. The sequence continues at coordinate 301,448 of LPNX010370196.1, read as the reverse complement.
TCTGTAAGCCATATAACCTGCAAAACATGGATTCCAACAACGAGAAGGGCTCTCTGAACCAAGAAACTGGATATGCCGAAAGTGAATCGGGGATGACTAGTGTTGGGTCTTCCAGCCAATATTTCACCACTTCTTCATAATTGAATTTGGCAAGGTTTTCGTCGAAAAATTTCGACGAGAGAAGCTTCTTGGGGGTTTCCAAAGCGTAAGAACTAGCAAACACTTCTAGATGGAACATAACAATAGGGGCATTATCAATATCATGAAACATTCATTGTTTAGAGTCGAAGTGGTCCAATTCCCACTTAGCAGGGTCTGTGTAAGGCATAAATGGAGGTCTGGAAGCAACGCAATGGAGCTGAGAATTGTGTATCTGGAGGTAGGCAGGTTGGTCATGAGTAACAGAAGAAAAGTCATCATTGTCAAAAATAGCATAAATTTTGCACCAATCCAGATAAGAGGTATCAGACACATGCCCACTGCTGTCAGTGAAAACACCAACATTGGGATCTTTGTTTTACTACTCTTGAAGAGCCGTTTTCGATCTGGTATTCCTGGTCGTGGAAGATTCCTTCTCTGATTGAATTTTAGCAACCATGTCTAAAAATGACGTGAGTTCAAATTTACTAGAAAAAATGGTCAGGGGGTGAAAACTTACAGGTGGAAACGCTCAGAAAGTCACGAGTACGGGTGCTAGGACACAGAGGAAATGCACAGTAATAAAACCCTGAGTAGAGTGAAAAAACATGATTAACAATGGTAAAAATTAATCGTAAGTTTTAATCTTTAAAAACCCAACTCAAACGGACAAAAGAATTTGGACCGTAGATTTCGTATGGATAGACAGATAAGATCAAGGCCACATGATACAATATAATATTTGGAAATATTTACTTTTCGTGGTTTCGCATTTTTCGATTTGCAAAATCGAGAATCGGATATCGGGAAACAATCATTCAGTAGAAAAAGATGTGGTGTTTCCGGTTTCTGAGATCCGAAATATTTGAAATCAGGAAAGCAGACAAAATTATTAACTAGAAATGACAATTTTGGTTTTCGAGATCCAAAGTATCGAGAATTGGGAAAGAAACCTTCAATTCTATCTAAAGTGAAACTTTTGGTTTCCGATACTCAGAAATCGAGAAAATAGATAAATCATAAATCAAAATCAATATTGTCGATATTCGATAAGCGAAAAGTCGAAAATCGAAAATAGGGGAAACACCAAATGACTTTAAAAAAACCGAAGTTTTTCTGTTTCCGCAAACCGCGAAGTAATTATTCGACCAACAAACTTGTGAGTTTTTTAATTTCCGCAATCTAAAAATCAATATTGCCGACTTCTGCGAACCAAAATCAGAAATCGCAAATCTTCAAACCCGGATATCGAAAATCAGAATTCGAGAAAGGAACATTTCCTTATTGGAAATTATAGGGCTTCTGGACCTAAATATTGGAAATCATAAAATGTAAGACAACCTTCAACAAACCTCCAAAAAATGGATTTCCGCTTCCCGATTTCGGAAAGCGAAAATCGTTCCTGATTTTGTAAAGCGAAAATCGCAATCAAGAAAGACGGGTTGGAAAACAAGTTAAAATTTATTCTGAAAGTCAATAAATCCAAAAAAGAAAGGGTCATTAGGGAAATTTATCATTGATGTATTTAGTCATGAATTCCTTTAGGTAAAAGCTCAGTTGTAAATTGAGTTAGTAGTACACATATAGGTATTATTAAAATGTAATTTCCAGTCTCTCAAGGTAAGTCAGAAAGCTTCAGTTGCGGAAAGACTCAATATTTTTACCCTCCCGACGTTCCTTTGAACCTCTCGATGCAAATGCTAGTATTATTTACTTTGGAAACTTCTTTCTTCAAGAATTACTTCGGGAACTTGTGAATGAAAGGTACGTAACTTTGCTAAAGTGTTTTAAAGGATTATAATGTGTTTTCTATGAAAAAATATGTAAATTAGTTACTCTATACAAATGGATCGCATATGGCATTCAAATATGATAACATGATGGCATACAATACTTGAAATTTTCATAACTAATGTGGTGTGTAAGAAGTTGTTTTTGAAACAAAATATGGAATTTTTTTATAAGTAATGTAATATGTAAGAGATAAGTAATGTGGTAGGTAAGAGAAAGTTTTTGAAATAAAATATTATAAAGGGTATGAAGAGAATTAGGTTCTCACTTTTCATTTGATATTAATTTAGAGGAGATCATGTATATTGTTCATTGGATCTTGATTGAGTTACATAATCCTCCTATATACGATGGGAGAGGTGTGGTTAAATATTTATTGAATGTTATGCAGGAAGGCAAGCAATATTTACCCCGTGGCAGAGACTTTAAGGCTTCTGCTAGGCTACCTGCATGGGGAATACCGCCCATACCCATACCCCATGCCCCATCAGGACAGGATCCCCACACGGGGGCTTAATTCCCATACCCATACCCCATGCTCCATCAAGCATGCGAACTTGGCACCCATGCACCATACCCCATTGGCGAACATCCTGTGAGCTTACCATCCACACCCCATGCCGGATGAGGCATGCACAATACCTCATCACGGTGAACATGTGGCAAGTCAGAACCGAGGGGTTGGCTCCCAGCGGCGTCACCCTTCTTCATTCTGTCACGCGATGGGTCCAACCTCCATTATGTTTTTCTCGCAGCAATCCCACCCCATGCATGTCCCATCTCCAAGCTGGCCATCAACCTAGCACCACCCACATCCATCAATGCAAATTTTGGAAAATCAATGGTAAGCTCCTCCATCGCCCCAATTCATAGTTCACTCTCCATTTGTTGAGCACCTAGTCCCTTAGTCCAGGTCTTCCTTCTGCCTCCAACTAGTTTGGGTTTCAAAGAAGAGTTGTGTGCAAGTGATCCCACAATACTTCGGCGTCAACCTTACAGGTATTTCATTGTTGCTTGTATTTTTTGTTTTCTTCATTTTGATTGATTTGCAGAGCTATTTAGGGAAAGTTATAATTGGTGTTAGATCTTTATGGTGGTTTTCCTTGGAGCTTGGTGTTTTGATGTTATTGGAAACTCATGTTTTGATGAAGAGAAATATCCAGTTCTAATAATTTGTAATGACACTTTGAATAAGCAACATATGGTTTTATTCTTCTCTTTCTTGATAGGGTTTTCATCTATTGTGGGCTTTGTGGATATTTGAATTGCTGCAGGTAAATGTCTATATCATTGAGAACCCTAAGAGTTTTAATATGTTATCATTGGCTCACCATAACTTTGAAGGCTAGCCCTGTTATAATCGAGTTCTCAATAACTACTACAACTAGTTCAATGGTACCCAAATTCCCAGCAAAGGCCTCAATGATAGCTCCCAGCAAATACTGTTGAAAATTACAAGGCATAAATAGCCATTCATATTTTTGGATTCTATCCATCTTTCTTGAGCAAGTTGCTTGGGATTCATTATTAAATGGGCATCTAGAGAAAGATCATTTTGTCTGCTATGAATCAAAAGAACGTCCCTGATCTCTCTGCCATCTTCCTGCTCTTGCTCTTCTACGCAAACATTTGCAGGGAGGATAGTAGTGGATCGATCCTCAACCAACCATGCAGGATGTTGGTCCATAAATCTTAAATCTTAAATTTTTAATTATCATTATGTAAATGTGTTTTATATATTAGTATAGATTTATTTTAATTGTGGGATCTACCAAGATTGGAGACGGGTGAAATCAATTATGGTGTAAATATTTTTTACAATGCAAACATTGAGAAAATGTATACAACTCAAAGGATTTGATCCCTTTGATGGTTGATAGCTTTGCTAGCTCTGTATTTAAGAATGGCTACACCAAATTATTTTCAATGTTGTTTATATAGGGATTTGAATAATGGCCAAGTGGGAGACTATCAAGGCTTTTAATGTTACAATGATATGGGATAGCTCATCTCTGATGTGAAACATAGATCTGGTGAGTTGTTCACAAGGGTATCTAGAGATGCATTTATGACAAGACAATATCTTAAACATTTACAATGATACGAAAATGCTATTTTATGTGAAGGATGAGAGTGATCCAAAGAGTGTGGAATGTCGGTTCAATGAGTGCTCCGAAGGATTTTTTTTCTACCAAAAACAGGATGTTGTTCAAAACATCCCTTTTATCATAGGCATACAAACAAGGTGGATGCGGTCAATGATGGTTCACACAACAATATCATATCAGTGGAATCCACCTTCACAAAAAACAAGTATGGGATGAGTACATATTTCTCATAAATTTTATTCATTTCATTGCATGTATTATATATACTTATGATCATGTATTGTTTGTAATGCAGTATCAACTCTATACTTTAATGGTTTTCGATGAACATCACAATGGGATTAGAGTAGCTTGGGTGATTTCATCACATAATACTACAAATGATATTTGTACATGGATGTTGCCATTATTTGCAATCGGAATAAAAGAACGTCTCGATTGGCATGTCCAAGATTTCATCACAGATGATGTTGCAGCTGAAATTGGGGCATAAAGGTGACATGTTTATTTTTTTAAAGAGATATGAAACAATGATGTTTACCTATATCATATTTTAATGTTACATTATTTTAGGAATTGCACCAATTGTATGATATTATTATGTGTATGGCATGTCCATCGAGCGTGGTTGAAGAATGTTGGAAATAAATTCAAAGGAAGGGAAAACAAAATCCACACCTTCTGTTCCTTAGGAGAAATTATGCACTCATGTCAAGATAATGGATCTGTACAACATGCAGTTGTAAGGTTTCTCGATGAATTGAATGAACATAAGAGGTTTCTAGACTATTTTAGAACCACTTGGTTAGCCAACGGTAAAATATGTAATTTTTTATTAAGTTGATTTTTATGACTATTTTCTACGATGTCATAATTTTAGTTATTACTTCATATATAACGTATATTTTTTTCTAGATGTGGGAAAAAGTGTATAGAAATTTTCCACATTCCAATCAAGACACAAATAAGCAATTGAATCTTTCCATGGGTATATAAAACAAAGGTACCTATGCAAGAAGAACAATGCACACCATAGACGAGTTGATTGGTTGGTTTATATGTTGTTGACTATGGTTGAACTATATTACATCCATATGCAAGGTTTAAAAGAGGTTGGGTTTGTGCGACGTAGAAAACCTGAGAAACAATTGAATGCTTCGTAGTGCAGAGCAAACCAAATTCAAAATGAAGATTGTGTGTCTATTGATAAAACTAACAATGAATATCGAGTTCGTAGCCAAAATAAAGATAGTCAGGACACTTGGTATAATGCCATCTATAAAGGGTCAACTCTACACTTATGTAATTATAATTGGGCCCTAAATGGAAATGTTTGTAAACATGTGTTGAAAGTTGAGATGCTAGTGAGTAACATTGTTTTAAGAAATAATACATTGTCAAATGTCTCTAATTCTATTGCCGAAAGGCCTAGAATTTTTGTTGGTTTAAATGAAACACCTGTAACGAGCTTAGAAATTGAAACAAAGCTTCTATTCTGCTTTAATTATCCTCCCAATATCAATTGTCACATTGAAACAAAAAATGATGATATAGAGAATTTCTCACATCACGTTGAATCAACCATTGTAACATTAGATAGTGCCTTACTTGAGGACAATGAAATGAAATATGTTATTTCATCATTTCATGAAGAATTGAGGGGTTTATCATACATAGTGCCTACTAATTTGGAGCAGGCATATGCACTGAAGAACCTGGTAGCCAATGCACACCAAGAGTACAATAAAAAATATCCAGTGCTATAACTCCATCCAAGTTCACTACCAAGAGACGATGTAGTTTTTTTAGTCGAATCAATAAAAAGAAGAAATGTGGTCATGATTTAAAATCAAGAAAAGATAAACCAAATTTTGAAAAGGTTGGACGAATTCATGCAAATAAAATAAGCATTAATGAGCAATTAGAATCAACTTCTCAACAACAAAGAGATCTAGAACATGCACGTGATGTGCAACATTATGTTCTACACAATATTGGCATTTAAATTTGATAGTTTGTATTGTCTTACATGAAATACAATATATATACTTATCTTCAATGCAATTGAAAAAAGCGTTAATTTTTTATTGTTACAGCTGAAATATCCACATCCGGCAATGTAAACGTTGCAGGGTTCGATTATTTAATGATAATATTGTCTAGAGCAACTTTATGCTTCCAAACGGAGGTAAAATAGTGGTTCCTAAAAAAATTCATGATTGTCCCACATTATATGTGGACTAGCCATTGCATACAATGGTTAAATAACATCAACCATGTTTAAAATATGATGTAGGTACTTTTCTAATGGTCCAAACATACCAGCCAATTCAAAGATTCCAACCTTTCAGTTAATTCCAGACTTTAACATATGATCTCTTCTCAAGATAAATTACTTTAAAGTATTTGATATTAGAAAATATTTTGTTGGGATCAAGTTATATTATCATCCTTAATTGGTTGATACTGCAATTTTAACTTGTTTTACCTAGATATGGTATATTTGTGGACAACATGTGACTTAGGACAAATACTTGAGATAAAATAGTTTACTAGGTTTTCATTCTCTCAACTTGTTCTGCTCTTCCAATATTTTTAAATACCATCAATATATATATGTGCACGACTAACTTGTTCCCATTTTCTGCAGTTGGAGCATGCATTTCCTAAACAGTTCATACATACATTCAAGGATGGGCAGTTTGTAACCTGCCTCGTCCTACATTCAATTGGTTGAATTACTTAAGCACCTTCACTCATTCACCCATTTTTTATGGAGCAATCAAATGTAGTAGTCCAACATATTTGCTCAGCTTCCTATTTCACTATTCTTTCATTTCTAGAATTAGTTAGCATATTGTTGAAGGTTTATTGGATCTGAACAAGAATTGGTTCATGAAAAATTGTATATATGTATGTGAGCCTACGAGGTATAAGTGTGTGTCCAATCAAGAAAAAATTATACCAAGATAGTTGATCATGTAAGTATTAGACCTAAGGGGTTCATAACATAGGTTCTATAACAAATTGTAAATATACAGGGTTCTTACATTTGAATGGGAAAAGACAATTGTCCATGTCTCTATGTAAATGGTAGGAATTCTATTAAATGATCAATGGAAGGGAAATTATCTATGTATCTCCATATGTGAATGGATTTAGGTGTGATATGTGAATGAACGTAATTTGTCTATTAATTATAGTTGAATAACTGCTGAAAGATGGATATTCCTGTCTTGGAATAGAATAAAATAGAGAATGATGTTGATAAATTGATTCTCTAATCAATCAAATGTGAATTGGGATAGTTAGAGGAATTTCATCATCTCTGCAGATGACTGTGTGTTTAAGAATTTGCATGTATGGGTGGTTGAGTTTATAGTAGAAGCGGATCAATGAATGAGATTTATTCCGCAATAGAAAGTTGCTCGAGATCTAATCATAAAGTCAACAATCTGAGAAGGAGCAAGCATGAATGGTCAAGATTGTGATTAGGGAAGATCGACAGTAGGGAAAGAATTCACAAAGATAATGTGTACGAGAGATAAGACGTCTGTAAAGTGAAGCAAAGTCCCACACTGATCACAGATCGATGAATAGGGAAGAATACACAAGAGATCAACAAACGAGAATGGGTTCCGCAAGGCCAAGGTAAGATCTTGTTAAAGTGGTGGAAAAAATAATTTTTTGGAAGATGAATTGCAGAAGCACCCCAAATCAATTACATTTATTGTGTCCACTTTAGCACCCCAAATCAATTACATTAATATTCTTCTTATACTAGGTTGTATAGGTGCAAAACTAGGTGGATTATATGAGGATGATGCTTAAATGGACGCAAATTGCATCCACTTTAGCATCCCAAATCAATTACATTTAAATTCTACTTGTGCTATATTGTCTAGTTGGAAAACTAGGCACATTATATAAAGATGTTGCTAAAGTGGACAAAAGATTATTTTATGAATAAAGATGACAACAAAATCAAAATATGAGGTTTCCTCGATTTGGCATCTTAGTTTTCATTTCCTATTGTATAGTTAATCAAAAGTATTTTGATTTGCAGGGTAGTTGTGAATCACATAATCTAATTTAGATACCATTTGAAGATATATATGAATACTACATCCCCAGATGCGGGTGTTAGCAAGACACACGTAGGACTCCAGACCGATGATGCGCCCCAACACGTCATCAATCCACTCATCACCCCCACTGGCAGTCCAGATGATGACGGGTGGTCCCATGCACACTAGCACCCCCATGCGACAGACGCTCGGCTCGATAGCAGTCAGGATGTGGCAGTTTCTAGGGATGGCACCATCAATAGGATGGACGACGACGAGCCTGCTCTTTGACGCAACTCCAGTCCCCTCGAAAATTAAGGTTCGGCAAGTCCGGTACAGAGCAGTAATGGTCAACCATTATGCTCCTCGAACTCAGTGCACAATGGCTCCTTCTAGGCTCTTTGCCCTCCAGCTCTTGAACTTCGTCACCCCCACTCTGCTTAGGCCGTTAAGCTCCAGTCATTGCTCAGCTCTGCTCTTGCTCTGCATGCTGATGTGCAGTCTCAGCCCCCGCATTTTTCTCAGTTCCTCTCGCTCCACCTCCAAACCCTCCCACACTAGAAAAACCATGTCATCGCGTTGACGAGGACCTGCCAGGGGTGAGAGAGGTCGTGGAAGGGCTGGCAACCCCTTAGATCCACCCTTCCATCCGAAGCTAGCAATCAAGGCTATGAGGAAGAGGTGTTGAAGACGCTAAGAACCCTGGTCGACGATTGGTAGGACGAAGTTTCCGGATCCCTCACTACAGCTACCCGGACCTCGTCCCGCAGGGGCAATTATTGGATTTTTAAAATTCTTCTAACCAGGCTTATCCTCCGCGCTGTCAACACCCCGCCAGCCAACCCAGCCAATTCCAAACCAATCCCTCCACCTCCACCTCCCCCTCCTCCTCTGCCTCCTCCTCCGCCACCTCTTGCTCAGACCATCCTCACCTCTCCACAGCTCCAATTTGTTTGGAAATAAGGGAAAACAGTCAAGAAATCGTCACCTCTGCTAGTAAAGAAGCCCTCTCCCGACTTGGGCAACACCAAGGACATTGACTCCACCGGCAGCATCAATGACCCAGACAAGAAGACGGGAAATTGCAAGGAGCAGGAATTACAATGGGGCACCGAATACTGCTGCCCAATCACCAAGGTCTCGTACAAGCCGATGTAATGCCAGGTGTTCAAGTTCTCCAGGTTTTTACAGGTATTTTTATTAGGTTTCCTCCAACTATCTAGTCTAGGTCAGCTATGTCTTTTAAAGATTTTAGACAATTATTTTTTATGTTTAAGATTTGTTTTCCCCATAATGGGGAGGATCAATTTTTGCACTCTTGTTCGGCCTCCTCTGGCCTTTTTTTGTGTTCTAGAAACACGCAGACCTGTATTATTATTTGTACTTTTATCTTTTCTTAATAGATTAGTTCTGAANGTGTGTGTGTGTGTGTGTGTGTGTGTGTGTGTGTGTGTGTGTGTGTGTGTGTGAATACTACATGGATTATATATATGTTTAAGTGAATCATATTTGTTTTAAAGGAGAGCTTATACATAAACTGATCAAATGTTTTTTTCTATAGCATAGTTTACGTACATTTGTGTTAACCAATTCCTTCAATTGCACAAATTATATTTTTGTGTACATGCCCATGACAACTTATACAATATACATATATAAATTTTTTTAATTCTCAACCAATAACTTCACATCACTTCTAACCATTATCAACCAATAAATGAAACTAACCTCTTTTGCACCTCTAGTCCTTTTCTCTTCATCTTTTTCATGTTTGTGTAAATGGGATAGGGCATTGTGGGTTTCTATATCCCTTTATTATAGGTGTGTCAATTATATATTTGTATCTCTATCAAGGATAAAATATATTAACATTATTATGAAATGGTCAATGAAAATGACTATGACAATGACGATGCCAATGAACTTGATGAATATTCCCAATTCTTAAAATGCCATCTTTGTCATTGTCATCTAGGTCATCATCATCATCGCCATATAGGACATCATCATTTCCATCTAGGACATCATCATCAACAATGACATGAATGATGAAGATGCCATTAATGGTGATGATGATGATGATGATGATGGTGACGATGATGACGACAATGATAATGATGAGGATGGTGGTGTATTTTTAATAAAAACATAGTCATGCCAAAAATAAAGTTCAAAACAAACATAGCCATACCAATTTTATAACACAATATATCATGTTTTGTAAATCATAACAAAAAATGCACATAGGTTTTTGGAAACAGCAAGCTTGAATTCCTTTATTAAATACAGCACATAATTATTTTGGTGATTAAAAAATAATCAAATAACCTAAAATAGATATACTTGAGTATAAAAATTAACAAACTCATTAGATTTGAATTCACCTTCATTATCCATCCAAATATCCTCAACATGACTTCACCATATTCTTTATTTCACTACAGTTGACATAAATACTTTGAACTCAATAAAACCATGCAATTGATCGTTTACGAGAAAATAAATGGACACATATAAAAACAATTTGTCAACAATAGAGAATTTTGAATTTAGTTGTCACCAGTGTTTCCTTGAAAGGACAATGCATATAATCACTTTGAACATCTACAATACTACAACAACCTTTTGAATTTTAAATTTAGTTGTCACTAGTGTTTCTTTTCCGCAACAGCCTTTCCGTAAGCTTGCGTTTACAACCCCAATCTTTTCGCAACTCAACATTTCCGCAAACTACCTTTCTACAATTGTGGATTGCGAAATGCAGGTCGGATTTCAACCCTTTTTTTTCTCGAAGTGCTTCTGCAATTCATCTTCCGTAACTTTTCTTCTGTGATTCAATTTTTTTGCCGCTTTAACAAGATCTTACCTTGGCCTTGCGGAACCCATTCTCGATCGTTGATCTCTTGTGGATTCTTCACTATCTGTTGATATGTGATCAGTGTGGGGCTTTGATTTACTTTGCGGACCTCTTACCTCCCGCACACGTTCTCTTTGTGAACCCTTTCCCTACTGTTGATCTTCCCCAATCATGATCTTGACTATTCATGCTTGCTCCTTCTCAGATTGTTGACTTTATGATTAGATCTAGAACAACTTTCTATTGTATAATCAGTCTCATTCCTTGATCTGCTTCTATTGTAATATCAACCATCAATACCTGCACATACTTAAACACCTATTCATCTGCAGAAATGATGAAATTTCTCTAACTATCCCAATTCACATTTGATTGATCAGGGAATTGATCAATCAACATCATTTTCAATTTTATTCTATTCCCATACACGAATATCCATCTTTCAACAATTATTCAGCTATAATTCACAGAGAAATTACATTCATTCACATATCACACCTAAATCCATTTACATATGGATATACATAGATATTTTCCCTTCCATTGATCATTTAACAGAATTCCTACCGTTTACACAGAGACATGCACAATTGTATTTTCCATTCAAACATAAGAACCCTATATATTTACAATTTGTTACAGAACCTATCTTCTGAACCCCTTAGGTCTAATACTAACACAATCAACTATCTTGTCCTAAATTCTTCTTGATTGGACACACACTTATGCCTCGTAGTCTCATATACATATATACAATTTTTTTCATGAACCAATTCTAGTTCAGATCCAATAAACCTTCAACAATCTGCTAACTAATTCTAAAAAGTCAAGAATAGTGAAATAGGAAGTTGAGCAAATATGTTGGCCTAGTACATTTGGTTACTCCATAAAAAATGGGTGAATGAGTGAAGGTGATTAAGTTATTCAACCAATTGACTGCAGGACGGAGTAGGTTACAAACTACCCATCCTTGAATGTATGTATGAATTGTTTAGGAAATGCATGCTCCAACTGCAGAAAATGGGAACAAGTTAGTCGTGCACATATATATATTGATGGTATTTAAAACTATTGGAAGAACAAAACAAGTTGAGAGAATGGAAACCTAATAAACTATTTTAGCTCAAGTATTTGTCCTAAGTCACATGTTGTCCACAAATATACCATATCTAGGTAAAACAAGTTAAAATTGCAGTATCATCCAATTAAGGATGATAATATAACTTAATCCCAACAAAATATTTTCTAATATCACATACTTTAAAGTAATTTGCCTTGATAAGAGATCATATGTTCAAGTCTGGAATTAACCAAAAGGTTGGAATCACCGAATTGGTTGGTATGTCTGGATCATTAGAAAAAGTACCTGAATCATATTTTAAACATGTTTGGTGTTAATTAATCGTTGTATAAGATGATCAGTCCACCTATAATGTGGGTAAATCATGGATTTTTTAGGAACCGTTGTTTTACCTCCATTTGGAAGCATAAAGTTTCTCTCGGCAATATTATCATTAAATAATCGAACGCTACAGCTTTTAACATTGCCGACTGTGGATCCTTCAACTGTAACAATAAAAAAGTTAGTGTTTTTTCAATTGCATTGAAGATAAGTATATATATTGTATTTCATGTAAGACAATACAAACTATCAAATTTAAATACCAATATTGTGTAGAACAGAATGTTGCACATCATGTGCATGCTCCAGATCTCTTTGTTGTCTAGAATTTGATTCCAAATGCTCATTCATGCTTATTTTCTTTGCATGAATACGCCCAACCTTTTCAAACTTTGGTTTATCTTTTCTTGATTTTAAATCACGACCACATTTCTTCTTTTTATTGATTGGACTCAAAAAACTACGCCGTCTCTTGGTAGTGATCTTGGATGAAGTTTTAGTACCGAAAAACATTTTATTGTACTCTTGGTGTGCATTGGCTGCCAAGTTCTTCAGTGCATATGCCTGCTCCAAATTGGTAGGCACTATGGATTATAAACCCCTCAATTCTTCATGACATGATGAAATAACAAATTTCATTTCATCGTCCTCAAGTAAGGCACTATCTGATGTTGCAATGGTTGATTCAAAGTGATGTAAGAAATCATCTATATAATCGGTTTTTGTTTCAATGTGACAATTGATATTGGGAGGAGAATTAAAGTAGAATGGAAGCTCTTTTTCAATTTCTAATCTCCTTACAGGTGTTTCATTTAAATCAACTAAAATTCTAAGCCTTTCGGTAATAGAATGAGAGAGATTTGAGAATGTATTATTTCTTAAAACAGTGTCACTCACTAGCATCTCAACTTTCAACACATGTTTAAAAACATTTCCATTTAGGGACCAATTATAATTACAGAAGTGTAGAGTTAACCCGTTATAGATGACATTATACCAAGTGTCACGACTTTATTTATTTTGTCTACAAACCCGATATTCATTGTTACTTTTATCAATAGACACACAATCTTCATTTGGAATTTGGTTTTCTCTGCACTTAGAAGCATTCAAATGTTTCTCATATTTTCTACGTCGCACAAACCCAACCAATTTTAAACCTTGCATATGGATGTAATATAGTTCAACCATAGTCAACAACACATAAACCAACCAATCAACTTGTCTATGGCATGCATTGTTCTTCTCGCATGGGTACCTTTGTTTTATATACCCATGGTAAGATTCAATTGCATTATTTGTGTCTTGATTGGAATCTAGAAACTTTCTATACGCTTTTGCCCACATATCTGGAAAAAATTATATAGATTAGATATGAAGTAATAACAAAAATTATGACATCGTAGAATATAATCATAAAAATCAACTTCAAAAAAACTTACATATTTTATCGTTGGCTAACCAAGTGGTTCTAAAATAGTCTAGAAACCTATTATGTTCATGGATCAAGAAACCTTACAACTGCATGTTGTACATATCCATCATCTTTACATGAGTGCATAATTTCTCCTAAGGCACAAAAAATGTGGATTTTTTTTCCCTTCCTTTGAATTTATTTCCAACATTCTTCAACTACGCTCAACGGACATGCCATACACATAATAATATCGTACAATTGGTGCAAGTCCTGAAATAATATAACATTAAAATATGATATACGTAAACATCATTGTTTCATATCTCTTTCAAAAAATAAACACGTCACCTTAGTTCCCCAATTTTAGTTGCATTATCATCTGTAATTAAATCTTGGACATGCCAATCATAACGTTCTTTTATTCCGATTGCAAATAATGAAAACACCCATCTACAAATATAATTTGTAGTATTACATGATAAAATCACCCAAGCTACTGGAATCTCATTGCAATGCTCGTCAAAAACCATTAAAGTGTAGAGTTGATACTACATTACAAACAATACATGATCATAAGTATATATAATGCAGACAATGAAATGAATAAAATTTATGAGGAATATGTACTCACCCCATACTTGTTTGTGCTAAAGGTGGAGTCCATTTATATGATATTGTTGTGTGAATGTTTAACCATCATCAACCGCATCCGCCTTGTTTGTGTGCCTATGATAAAAGGGATGTTTTGAACATCATGTTTTAGTAGAAAAAAAAATATTTTGGGGCACTCATTGAACCAATATTCCACACTCTTTGGATCACTTTCATCCTTCACATAATCTATCCTTTCCATATCATTGTAAATGTTTAAGATATCTCGTCTTGTCATAAATGCACCTCGAGATACCCCTGTGAACAACTCACCAAATCTATGCTTCACATCAGAGATGAGATGGTCCCATATCATTGTAACATTAAAACCCTTTTGAATCAAATCTTGGGCAATAGCTTGTGTATCCTCAGTTAAATGTGGTGCATAATTGATTTTTTTAGGCCTACCTATTTCATCATTTCGATGACAGGAAACATTGTGTTTATCAATATGCCTACATGCGGTATATATTATAACAATGCAATTTGGTCTATGATGATGTCACCGCACAATTAGGTGACACTAGAAACCAAATTTAATACTTTCACGTGGGTGACGTTTTTTCTTTGGTTGCTCTATCGCATTGATAGTAATGGTCTGTGAGGATTGTGGACCATATGCACACCAATAACTATACATGAAGAATTTACAACAAAATAGATAAAATATTTATGCATATTTGACATATTGAACTTTAAATCAAAATCTTATACATATATTGGAAAAAATGTATAGAGACTCACATAGGATACTCTAGATATGTTCCAAAGTTAGACTCTTTGATATCCTCCTCTTTTATACTTCTTATAGTTTTAACAAAAAATTAAGTAGGTGCACCTTCCCTCAATTTCTCTCCACTTATAAAGTCCTCAAGTCGATAATATGGAATAACTGGGACTTGGTCCCCCCAAACATCTTTCCATGTCAAGTCTTCTACTGAAAATTCCATCATATCCTCTCGGTCTTCGACATCAAACTCATCGATAGTCTCCCACTTGGCCATTCTTCAAATCTCTATATAAACAACATTGAAAATAATTTGGTGTAGTCATTCTTAAATATAGATCTAGCAAAGCTATAAACCATCAAAGGGATCAAATCCTTTGAGTTGTAGATATTTTTTCAATGTTTGCATTGTAAAAGAGATTTACACCATAATTGATTTCATCCGTCTCCAATCTTGGTAGATCCCCAATTAAAATAAATCTATACTAATATATAAAACACATTTACACAATGAAAATTAAAAATGTAATATTTAGGATTTATGGACCAATATCCCGCATGGTTGGTTGAGGATTCATCCACTATTATCCTCCCTGCAAATGTATGCGTAGAAGAGCAAGAGCAGGAATATGGCAGAGAGATAAGGGACGGGCCTTTGATTCAGAGAAGACAAAATGATCTTTCTCTAGATGCCCATTTAATAATGAATCCCAAGCAACTAGCTCGAGAAATATGGATAGAATCCAGGACAACCACCATAAATATCTAACACCAATTATAGCTTTCCCTAAATAACTCTGCAAATCGATCAAAATGAATAAAACAAAAAATATGGGCAGCAATGAAATACCTATAACGTTGACGTTGGAGTATTGTGGGATGGCCTGCACACAACTCTTCGAGGAAACCTAGACTAGTTAGAGGCAGAAGGAAGACTTGGACCAAGGGACTGGGCACTCAGCAAATGGAGAACAAACTATGAACAGGGGCGATGGAGGATCTTACCATCAATATTCGAAAATCTGCACTGATGGAGGTGGGTGGCATCAGGTTGATCGCCAACTTGGATATGGGACATAAATGGGGCGGGATCATTGTCGAAAAAACAGAACGGGAGTGGGACCCATCGTGTGACGAAACGGAGAAGGGTGCCGCCTTTAGGAGCCAGCCCCTCAGTTCCAACTTTCCAGATGTTCGTCGTGATGGGGTATGGTGCATGCCTCATCTCACATGGGGTGTGGATGGTAATCCCGCATGATGTTCATTGATGCGGTATGGTGCATGAGCGTTAAGTTCACATGCCTGATAGGGAATGGGGTATGGGTATGGTTGTGTCATGGGTATGGGCAGTAAGCCCCCGTGCAGGTAGCCTGACTTGATGGGGCATGGGTATGGGAAATAAGCTCCCGTGCGGCAGCAGCCTTAAATGCTCTGTCACAATCTGAATATTGCTCGCCATGCGGGAAGGCCATATGAGTTGTCTTATCTAAATTGAGGGAATTAGGGTTGAATAAAAGGAGATGGAAGATTTGCATGCAGCCTCCTTGTCCTCTTATTATACCTGCTTTAGGTAGGTATATCGCTATCATTTAGTCAAACAATAGTTTTGAATTTAATTAGTTTATATACTTTTTTAAAATTTTTACATAAGTTTTATAAAATTCATATATTAAATTAATATTTTACAAATAAAATTATATTTTTTGTTTTTTTTTAAATCTATTTTTTCATTTTGGTTCATGTTAATGATTTGACTAATCTTCTCTAGTGTACAAATAAAATGGTCAAATATAAAATTAAAAAGATGATGATGATGATGATTAACGTCCACTGAGACAACTTTGGTCTATCGGACCTTAAGAAAGATAATACTTTGTTTACTTTAAAATCATGTTCATGTGCTCAAAAATCTTGGCAAGAAGCTTTCCAATCTCACTATAGTTTTGGCAAGTTAGGAGGATATACAGGTTTGTATTGTAGCAAATACTATAAAACTCATATCTAATGTGAGTGTAAGTAAAGAAATGTTGGTTGTGGAGCCTGATCTTCCAGATCCAGAGATATTATTCAGTTGTGTCTGTACCCCAGGTTTACTGTACAATCGTTCCCCAACTTTGGGGTTCATGGAAATCCAATAAATGTACCTTTATTGGATACGACGTTGATGATTTTGGTTATCGCTTATGGGATTTTGAAAATCACAAAATCATGAGGAGTAGAGATGTAGTATTCAATGAAAAGGTTATGTACAAAGATCAGTTGCAAGGAAATAAAGTGGAAAAGGAAAACATAGAGTACAATAGTGCTTGATGAAATCAAAGAAAATGAAGTTCCAAAGGCGCCAGAAAATCAAGAACAGCAGCAGGTACCTGAAACACTTGCAAATGTAAGAACATATACCAGGTTAAGTAGACCCCCTGAATGATTCTCTCCTTCATTGTATTATTTATTGATGACTGATTTTGGTGAACTAGAATGTTATGAAGAGGCAATGCAAGGAGAAACTAGAAAGAAGTGGGAGCAAGGCATGAATGAGGAGATGGACTCGTTGGTAAGAAACCAGACTTGGGATTTGGTTCAGTTGCTTGCACAAAAAAGGGCATTGCGGAATAAATGGGTTTACATGTTGAAGGAAGAAGATGGAGGCAAGAAGTAGTACACGGCTAGACTTGTTGTAAATGGGTTTGCACAAAAGAAAGTTATAGAATTTGATGAGATATTTTCTCATGTTTTTAAAATGACTTCAATTAGAACTATTTTAAGTCTAGTAGCGGTAGAAGATTTTCATCTTGAACAATTGGATGTAAAAAAATCCTTTCTCCATGGGGATTTGGAGGAAGATATTTATATGCAGTAGCCACAGGGGTATCAGGTCAAAGGGTAGGAGAATTTGGTTTGCAGGTTGAAGAAGAGCTTGTATAGCCTGAAGCAAGCTCCAAGGAAGTGGTATTTAAAATTTGATAAGTTTATGACAGAACAAGGTTATGATAGATGTCATTCTGACCACTGTGTTTATTTCAAGAGGCTAGATAACAAAAGATATATTATCTTGATATTGTATGTGGATGACATGCTTTTTGCAGGGTCTAACATGCAGGATATAAATGTGATCAAAAGAAAACTAGCTAAATCATTTGCAATGAAGGATTTGGATGCTGCAAAGCAAATCCTTGGTATGAGAATAACAAGAGATGGGAAAAATCGTAAATTGATGTTGTCTCAAGGTGAGTACATAGAAAAGGTGTTGCATAGGTTCAGAATGCAGAATGCAAAACCAGTTAGGACACCTTTACCCATCCATTTCAAAATAAGTAAGGAGATGTGTGCAGAGACATAGGAAGAGATAGATTACATGTCCATGATTCCCTATTCATTAGCGGTTGAAAGCTTGATGTATGCCATGGTGTGCACAAGACCAGATATTGTACATGCAATGGGAGTTGTGAGCAGGTATATGGATAATCCAGGTAAAGAGCATTGGAAAGCAGTATAGTGTGTTTTCTGTCGATTGCACACCAGCAGCAGAAATCAATTGAAAGTTGTCTGCTCAATTAGGAAAGTGGGAGAGGTGTGACCTTGGGGGCAAGCACAGAGCTAGGTACTGTCACCTACTCCTAGCTCCTCCGTTTAGGCTAACTCCTAATGAAGCCAAGGGGGGTAGTCCCTACAAAAGAGTTTTCTAAGGCTCTTAAGTTGTTAAAGTGTATTTGGAGGTTGAGGATGCGGATGGGTGTTTTTTAGGAGTTATTATGATTAGAAGGTGTTTTACTTATTATGAATGTGAAAAAAGGCAATCCACGTTGCAAATGAGAGATTATAAGATAAATTTAAATTCTAGACAGCAATTATGCATTCAGTGATAACAGTTATATTAAGGCATAGACAATTGATCATATAATTATGCAAAACAAAACAAGGACCAGTGCCTTGTGGAGTCGACGAAACTGAAATGCACTGAAGAAATAAACACAGGTCTGGAATTTAAACCAATGAATGTTAGATTGTGCGAGTATTCTTGGTAACTTTTAAGGATTTTAATGGTGATCTTGCTTAAGGTGTCTGGAAATCCTAACCGAAAATACCTTCAGTGGCTCCATTCGAAGACATGACGGGCTTGTCTGGAATCACAAGCTAGGTGTTCAATAACTTAACCAACTGTGTCCAGATTGGGTTGCCCGGTGCCCACACTTGGAATTTGCCCACTACCTGAGTATTTTATCGAGGCAACGCTGGTACGTTGGTTATGGGGTAAAACTTTTAATTATGTTGTTATTGCAGTCTTAGCAAGTCCGTTCACCGTTCTGAGTACAAGCCCCGAAAGTCGGCAGAGCATACTAGGTGAAGGATATCAACGAAGTAAATTAATTAGAGGGGTGTGTGTTGAAAGTTTTATTAAGTCAATTAATTAAACTCTCTGACAGAGAGCGCTCTTGACCTTGTCTTATGACAGAGGTTCAAGAGTCGTATCCGATCTAAATGCCTAATGCAAGGATCTGCAAAACTAATGATGCTCTCCGATAGAGAGTGCTCTTGACTTGTGTTTCTACAAGTTCAAGAGTCTTACTTATTGATTAGTTAAATTAGAAAAAAATTTGATGCATGAAAGTAAAGCAAAGATAGTTAAACAAACTCTCTGACAGAGAGCACTCTTGATCCACCTTATGGTGAGATTCAAGAGATTTTGGTTCCTTTTAAGATTGACAATTATATAGCAAGATACCACAATGCAATAATCCAATCTAGCAATTAGTGATTACACAACTACCAATTAGTGGAAATGAAAACTAAGTACTCCTAATTTGAAACTATGCTAAGAAACATGAAAAAGAAAACAAGACACACTTCCCCCAAATAGGGGAAGTAAAAAAGATGGGAGGCTTGCTCCCAATTAGCCCTTTTTTTTAATTTCTTTTACAATGATTTATTATGCTCAGCCTCTTCTTGAATGAGCATATGGTGAGAAAGGGAAGAAAAATGAGGGCGATGTTTTAGTATTTTGCTCTTGCTTGCTTCGTTGTTTGTTTGTAGCCTTTGGGATCTCCTTCACATGCCTAAAACTAAGAGCTCTAAAAACAAACTTGTTATGATGTTAGTTTATAAAACATAAATTGAAACTAGATCTACAAACTAAGTGACAAAAAAACTACTCAATCTTTACCAAAAAGGAAGAAGAAAAAGAGAAGTAAAAAAAGCAAAGGGAAGAGAAGTGAAACAGGGGTGAAGAGAGGACAAAAGAAGGACAAAGAAGGCTGGAAACAAAGGCAAAAAGAGGGCCACAAACAGAAGAAAGAAGGCTGCAAAAAGTGATGAAGAAGGCTGAAAATGAGGCCCAAAAGGTGGCTGCAAAAGAGGGCAAAAAGAGGGCTGCCAAAGGTGAAGAAAAAGGACTAAAGAGGGCAGTCCAAAAGGTAAAAAAAGAGAGCAAAAGTGGACAGCGAGAGATGGGAAGAAGTGGCTGCAGTAAAAAGACAAATAAGGCTGCAAATTACAAACAGGACAGCCAACTGGGGCATAAGGCTTGGTGAATGAATGTTCACTTTAGCCCAAACCTTTTTCTAACCCAAGAATGTGAATATTTCATAAATTTTAAAGGATGAATAATAATGAAGATAAACACTCAAACCTGTGGTTTTTTTTATGGTGCTTGGATTCCTTGAAGATTGAAAATTTTGGAAGTTGTCTTGACTTCAAGAGGAGCGGATGCACCTAAGCTCAAAATTCTACTTGATTCGATGAGCTGATCTGCACAAATTCAACTCAACACTTGGAAAAAGATGGATTATATCATGTATGTTTCATCAATTTAAAAGTAAAAGAGCATATCATATAACTGAATAATCAATGCTACGTTCAATTCCTAAGAGCAAAATCATAAGATTAAATTGAAACTTCAAATAATCAATCTTACGTGCTTACAGAAGCCTTCTAAAGCATGAATCATTAACCAACATTAAGCATGAAAAGGAGAAAATTGAAAAATTATCACCTCATTCGCCAAGCATTCATCCACATTTAACAAACCATGTAAGCCTCCAAAGCCTATTTTATTCCACGGTTGCATAAAGCAACAAGCATTACAGAGTTTGGATAGAGTTTCTCTATACAAAAATCCATCCAAATAAAGCTAAAGGAGCCTATATTTATACAATGAATGAAGAACCCAAAACCCTAAAACCAGAAAACTAGACCTAACCGGACTAGCCACCACTGAGAGAGCAGACCTAAACAAGATGGACTGAGAATGAGGGGAGGCCTCCACCTAGGCAAGGCGCCCCCATTCCAACCCTCAGCATCGGAAACCAAGCCCATAATCATCCCACACGTGTGAGGGCGCATCTGCTGGAGAGAGAAGGCGTGACCATAAGGAGAGGCTTGATCCGGTAGGTAAAACCACATCCTATGTATGGAGGAAGCCACTGCTAGGTTTGGAAAGGCCACTGCTGGTGTAATATTTAGTCTTCACCTTGATCAAATCATCAAACCAATGAGTGCTCTCCATCTCATCAAATTCGGGAGTTTAGCTGGAGATGACAAACTCATTAACTGAATATAACTTTATTGTTCACTCAATGCTAACTGAAGCTGAGTTATGATAACTCCAATCATCATAAATGCCCAATGAGATGTCATTTAGCCTTTTATTTCGCTAAATTTGGATGAATTTTGAGAGTTTTAATTTTCTCTAAAATAATCATTTTTTAATAAAAACTCCATTTTTCCCCAAAAATGACTTTTTTAAGAAAATGTGCATTATGTGTCCGATTGATGATCTGAAAGTTGGATCTAACTGGCTGGATGATCAAGAATGATTTTTTGCTTAAGGTTAGAGCCTTCAATCACTGAATTCGGGGTCCGGATGACTGATTTATTATAAACGGGATTTTTCCATTTAATTTATAGAAAAATTAATTAAAAACCTTAGGGAAATAATTAAAAATTTAAAAATTTAAAAAAAAAATTTAACCCGTTCGAACAATACCATGCTCTACTCTAACAATGCCTAGTAGGTTTATAACACTCAGTTGCGCTCTAATAACCCCCCAAGGCCCAGAATTCAAAATCGAGCATTCTAGCTTTGGAGGAAGCGGGAGAAAACCTCGTCAATTATACTCGGCTATAGGCAAAGCATAATTGTCAACGGAAAAAAAATCCCTAGAATACCTTAGTTGAGATTCTACATCTGAGGAGACCGGACCACTCAAAAACACCCTACTAGCACATTTTATTACAAACCCCGCGGGGCCATGGTCAAAATTATTCAAATGAAAAACTGACTAGCCAATATTTGCTAGACATGAAGATGGATCAGTTGATACACTGGAATCAAACATTGGACATCTTTGTCAATTGGAGGCTCCTCAGCTAATCCAACTAAGTGCAGAATTAGTGGATAACATCTGGCTCCAACTGCGGGACGTGTGCTCGATCCAGTCTCTTATGCAAGGAGAGCATACGAGAACCCCATAATCTCTGGTTTCCATATCCTGTAAAAACATCTCAACTTGACAAAAAAACCTTAGTAGCACAAGTTTTATGAA
The DNA here is from genome assembly GCA_001517045.1 of Pseudotsuga menziesii. NCBI lineage: Eukaryota > Viridiplantae > Streptophyta > Pinopsida > Pinales > Pinaceae > Pseudotsuga > Pseudotsuga menziesii. The sequence continues at coordinate 278,752 of LPNX010370196.1, read as the reverse complement.
AAAGAGCCAATGACCCAAAAGTTGCTTTATTCAAAGAAAAAACTTCACTGAAAAACTTATTTATTTCTAAGTACATAAAGAAAATGCTAAAGTAAACTCTCACTTTAAGGAGCCTATTTTCCTACTCTAAGCATGATACACAAAAGGTTAGGTATAATCATAAATCCAGTTGGGTTTCAAAGATATCAGATGGGACCCAACTTTCCAAATATTTGTCATCCGGTGGAGAGCATGGAGGACTCTCATCACATGAAACTTCTAAGATTTGATTTTCAATTAAAGTCTAGTAGTTATCATCCATCTCAGATGTAAGGGATTCTTCCTCACTTGTATCACATCCCTGGCTATATCCCTCGTCATGATCATAGTCATATTCTTCAGAAAAAAGATCACAAGGTAGTAAACCTTCCAAAATATCATCATTATGCTCATTTGTAGGATTAGTTCCAAAGTGTTTAGTGAGGTTATCCAATTGCTAACTATAATCTTCGACTTGACCCCGGGTTTCTGTGGTGACAAGATGGAGCTGTCCAACTGCGTTAATGTATTCAGGATCTCTTGAATATTGTTTTGTCTCTCTCCAACTTTCTTCGGAAATATCATGTATGTCATCTACACAGTTTATGTACTTAGGCTCGCTTGATGATGCTTTAGGACTGCAACCCTATGGAAAACCATGCTCCTGAACATAGCATGCATAATAACAAGAAGATTCTTCATGAAGGTCTTCAAATGCCCTACAAAATGGCTTATACTTCTCAACCACATTAGTGGCCTCTAGCTGATGAGGAGGCCTTTGCTCATGGTTGGGATTCTTTCTTTGCCATGTTTTCCTTGCAGGGAAAGTTCTAGGAGGTGGCAGAGGTTGCGTTCTTTCAACTGTTATGAACCTATTTTGAATTTCCTTCAACTATGATAAGCGTTTCTGTTCTTCTTCCTCCATATTTTTCTTCATCTCTCTTTTCATTTCAATCATATGTTTTTCATAGGCATCCTTTATAGCTGATAAAGAATTCTTGTTTTTAGGTTCATTAATTTTCAAAGGAGTTGAAGACCTTGAATAACTCTGGAGGTTTGACTCTCCTGAAGACTGCATATTCTTATCAATTTTAATGGCCAAATTTGGAGCCTGAAGTAATGTGGTCGGCTCCTTGTCTCTAATCTGGTACTAGATCTTGCCACTTAATGCTTCAATGTAATAATCCAAAGTGGAAGCTGCAGGAGGAGCATGAGTGGTAGGGATGGAATTTGACAACTCTGTGAACCTATTATTGAACTCATCCATGGTTTCCATTTCAGAATTCTTCATACTAGTCAAAGCTGCTACTAGATGTCTAGGTTCCTTTTTACTACCAAAATTTCCAAGGAAAGCAGTCTTGAAGACTACTATGGTAGTAAAAGAATTGTTTGGCAAGTTATCATACCAGTTGTCGGCTTTACCATCCAAAGATAGAGCAAAAAGGGTCATGTATACATCTTCATGTTTGCCAGTACCCCTGACATAGGCACCTCAGTGTTTTGAAAAATATCTAAGATGTTGCTCAGGAGAGTTAGAGGCATCAGTGCCTGTGAAAGTGACAATCTTATCAATAGCTTTTTCGGGAATGTCATGGGGTTGACCTGCTATCTGAGTGAAATTGAGTTGAGTAAAAAACTCACCCATTGTGTTAGGAAAACAGTTACTATTTTGCAAATTTCCTAAGTTTTCTGGAAATAAATGGTGGATGTCTGAAACAGATTCAGATCCAAGTTCTGCAAGGATCCTACAAGAAGCTAGTTTGTTCAGTCTCCTCCTATAGACGTTTTCAAGGTCAGGGATGAAATCGAACAAACCTTCAGAGTTTCTTCTATTAGAATACCTTGAGGTGTTAACTGACAGTGGAGTCACCAGGTAAACTTAAGTCTAATTTCAGAGAGTGATTGGACTAAAAATCTACCAAAAGGGAGAAAAAGGGTAAAAACTAGAAGAAACAAAGGTCGTGCAGGAACAAAAAGATTTGTCCCCGGCAACGGCGCCAAAATATGTTGTCTGCTGATTGCACACCAGCAGCAGAAATCAATTGGAAGCTGTCTCCTCACTTAGAAAAGTGGGAGAGGTGTGACCTTTGGGGCAAGCACAGAGCTAGGTACTGTCACCTACTCCTAGCTCCTCCGTTTAGGCTAACTCCTAACGAAGCAAAGGGGGGTAGTGCCTACAAAAGAGTTTTCTAAGGCTCTTAAGTTGTTAAAGTGTATTTGGAGGTTGTGGATGCAGATGGGTGTTTTTTAGGAGTTGTTATGATTAGAAGGTGTTTTACTTATTATGAATGTGAAAAAAGACAATCCACGTTGCAAATGAGAGATTATAAGATAAATTTAAATTCTAGACAGAAATTATGCATTCAGTGATAACAATTATATTAGGCCATAGACAATTGATCATATAATTATGCAAAACAAAACAAGGACCGGTGCCTTATGGAGTCGACGAAACTGAAATGCGCTAAAGAAATAAACACAAGTCTGGAATTTAAACCAATGAATGTTAGATTGTGCATTTGTTCTTGGTAAGTTTTAAGGATTTTAATGGTGATCTTGCTTAAGGTGTCTGGAAATCCTAACTGGAAATACCTTCAGTGGCTCCGTTCGAAGACATGATGGACCTATCTGGAATCACAAGCTAGCTGTTCAATAACTTAACCAACTGTGTCCAGATTGGGTTGCCCGGTGCCCACACTTGGAATTTTCCCACTACCTGAGTATTTTATCTAGGCAACGCCGGTGCGTTGGTTATGGGGTAAAAGTTTTAATTATGTTGTTATTGCGGTCTTAGCAAGTCCGTTCACCATTCTGAGTACGAGCCCAACTCAAAAGTCGGCAGAGCATACGAGGTGAAGGATATCAACGAAGTAAATTAATTAGAGGGGTGTGTGTTGAAAGTTTTATTAAGTCAATTAATTAAAATCTCATTCAGAGAGTGCTCTTGACCTTGTCTTTTGACAGAGGTTCAAGAGTCTTATCTTATCTAAATGCCTAATGCAAGGATGTGCAAAACAAATTATGATGTCCGATAGAGAGTGCTCTTGACATGTGTTTCTGCAAGTTCAAGAGTCTTACTTATTGATTAGTTAAATTAGAAAACAATATGATGCATGAAAGTAAAGCAAAGATAGTTAACAAACTCTCCGACAAAGAGCACTCTTGATCCACCTTATGGTGAGATTCAAGAGATTTTGCTTCCTTTTAAGATTGATAATTATATAGAAAGATACCAAAATGCAGAAATCCAATCTAGCAATTAGTGATTACACAACTAGCAATTAGTGGAAATGAAAACTAAGTACTCCTAAGTTGAAACTATGCTAAGAAACATGAAAAATAAAACAAGACACACTTCCCCCAAATAGGGGAAGTAAAAAAGATGGGAGGCTTGCTCCCAATTAGCTCTTTTTATTAATTTCTTTTACAATGATTTATTATGCTCAGCCTCTTCTTGAATGACCAGATGGTGAGAAAGGGAATAAATATGAGGGAGATGTTTTAGTCTTTTGCTCTTGCTTGCTTCATTGTTTGTTTGTAGCCTTTGGGATCTCCTTCACCTGCCTGAAACTAAGAGCTCTAAACACAAACTTGTTATGATTTTAGTTTATAAAATATAAATTGAAACTAGATCTACAAACTAAGTGACAAAAAAAACTACTCAATCTTTACCAAAAAGGAAGAAGAAAAAGAGAAGTAAAAAAGCTAAGGGAAGAGAAGTGAAGGAGGGGTGAGGAGAGGACAAAAGCAGGTCAAAGAAGGCTAGAAACAAAGACAAAAAGAGGGCTGCAAACTGAAGAAAGAGGGCTGCAAAAAGTGATGAAGAAGGCTGAAAATGAGGCCCAAAAGGTGGCTGCAAAAGAGGGCAAAAAGAGGGTTGCCAAAGGTGAAGAAAAAGGACTAAAGATGGTAGTCCAAAAGGTAAAAAAAGAGGGCAAAAGTGGACAGCAAGAGATGGGAAGAAGTGGCTGCAGTAAAAAGACAAATAGGGCTGCAAATTACAAATAGGACAGCCAACCAGGGCATAAGGCTTGGTGAATGAATGTTCACTTTAGCCCAAACCTTGCCCTATCCCAAGAATGTGAATATTTCATAAATTTTAAAGGATGAATAACGATGAAGATAAACACTCAAACCCATGGATTTTTTATAGAGCTTGGATTCCTTGAAGCTTGAAAATTCTGGAAATTGTCTTGACTTCAAGAGGAGCGGATGCACCTGAGCTCAAACTCCTACTTGATTCAATGAGGTGATCTGCACAAATTCAACTCAACACTTGCAAAAAGATGGATTAGATCATGTATGTTTCATCAATTAAAAAGTAAAAGAGCATATCATATAACTGAATAATCAATGCTAATTTCAATTCCTAAGAGCAAAATCATAAAAGATTAAATTGAAACTTCAAATAATCGATCTTACGTGCTTACAGAAGCCTTCTAAATCATGAATCATTAAGCATGAAAAGGAGAAAATTGAAACATTATCACCTCATTCGCCAAGCATTCATCCACATTTAACAAACCATGTAAGCCTCCAAAGCCTTAAAATTTTATTCCATGGTTGCATAAAGCAACAAGCATTACAGATTTTGGACAAAGTTTCTCTACACAAAAATCCATTCGAATAGAGCTAAAGGAGCCTTTATTTATACAATAAATGAAGAACCCAAAACCCTAAAACCAAAAAACCAGACCTAACCAGACTAGCCACCACTGAGAGAGCAGACCTAAAGAAGATGGGTTGGGAATGAGGAGAGGCCTCCACCTAGGCAAGGTTCCCCCATTCCAACCCTCAGCACCGGAAACCAAGCCCAGAATCATCCCACACGTGTGAGGGCGCATCTGCTGGAGAGAGAAGGCGTGAGCATAAGGAGAGGCTTGATCCGGTAGGTAAAACCACATCCTAGGTATGGAGGAAGCCACTCCTAGGTTTGGAAAGGCCACTGTTGGTGTAATCTACGGTCTTCACCTCGATCAAATCATCAAACCAATGAGTGCTCTCCATCTCATCAAATTCGGGATTTTAACTGGAGATGACAAACCCGTTAACTGAATATAACTTTATTGCTCACTGAATGCTGACTGAAGCTGAGTTATGATAACTCCAATCATCATAAATTCCCAATGAGATGTCATTTAGACTTTTATTTCGTTGAATTTGGATTAATTTGGAGAGTTTTAATTTTCTCCAAAATAATCATTTTTTAATAAAAGCTCCATTTTTTCCCCAAAATTATTTTTTTGAGAAAATGTGCATTATGTGTCCGATTGATGATCTGAAAGTTGGATCTAACTGGCTGGCTGATCAATAATGATTTTTGGCTTAAGGTTAGAGCCTCTAATCACTGAATTCGGGGTCCAGATGACCGATTTATTACAAACGGGATTTTTCCATTTCATTTATGTAAAAATTAATTAAAAACTTAGGGATATAATTAAAAATTTAAAAATTTAAAAAAAAAAAAAATTTAACCTGTTCGAAAAAAAAAAAAATCGAATTTCTTTTACATGTCCTATTGACTTAGGACAAGACCATGCTCTACTATAACAATGCCTAGTAGGTTTATAACACTCAATTGGGCTCTAATAACCTCCCAAGGCCCAAAATTCAAAAATTGGGCATTCCAGCCTTAGAGGAATTGAGAGAAAATCTTGTCAATTATACTCGGCTATAGGAAAAGCATAATTGTCAAGGGCAAAAATCTCCCTAGAATACCTTAGTTGGGATTCTACGTCTCAGGAGACCGGACCACTCAAAAATACCCTACTAGCACATTTAATTACAAACCCCACGGGGCCATGGTCAAAATAATTCAAATGAAAAACTGACTAGCCAATATTTGCTAGACACGAAGACGGATCAACTGATACATTGGAATCAAACATTGGACATGTTTGTCAACTGGAGGCTCCTCAGCTAATCCAACTAAGTGCAAAATTAGTGGTTAACATCTGGCTCCAACTGCGGGACGTGTGCTCGATCTAGTCTCTTATGCAAGGAGAGCATACGAGAACCCCATAATCTCTGGTTTCCATATCCTGTAAAAACATCTCAACTTGACAAGAAAACCTTAGTAGCACAAGTTTTATGAAAAAGAGCCAATGATCCAAAAGTTGCTTTATTCAAAGAAAAAACTTCACTAAAAATTTTATTTATTTCTAAGTACATAAAGAAAATGCTAAAGTAAATGCTCACTTTAAGGAGCCTATTTTCCTACTCTAAGCATGATACACAAAAGGTTAAGTGTAATCATAAATCCAGTGTAGCCACTTAAGCATTTTATTAATATAAAAAAGTTTTTCCTTGTCTTTGGTTACCAGCCAAAGAGCACAATTTCCAGAAAATGCAAACATGCGTGATGATCCAGAATGGGTGGGTTGGATGGGGAATCATAGGCATGAACAATGTCGCCAAACTTCTTCCCAAACTGGTAGGTGCTCGCGCAGGCTTCTTCTATCCATGACTAGATAGCGTTGATATACAAATCGAGATGATGCGGCAGGTCGACTACTCCATCATGATGATCTTCAAGGCTTATCAAATAATAACTTGTTGTCTAAACCCCAAGCTGCTCCAAAACATAAGGAACATTTATATGTGAAGACGATGGTTGAGAAAAAACTTCAACTAGTTGTATTCCATCTGATTCTTCACTCCACTGCTTTTTCAAGTCCTTATTACAGATACTCAGATACAATTCTGACTGATCATATGAAAACTCTAATTGTTCTTCTTTACAACTTGCATAAGTCTTAGAATAAACACTCCCCTCGCTGGACATATCATAGATGAGATTCTCAGAAATATTTTCAAAAATATCATAGGTTGGATTTTCAATAAAAGTCCAATAATCATCATCGCCATCTATGTCGGATATGAGATATGCCTCATCGCTTGTATTAAGTCCCTGGCTACACTCCTCATTCTGCTTAAAACAATCTTCTTCGAAACATTGGGTTTCAAAGATATCAGATGGGACCCAACTTTCCAAATATTTGCCATCCGGCGGAGAGCATGGAGGACTCTCATCACATGAAACTTCTAAGATTTGATTTTCAATTAAAGTCTTGTAGTTATCATCCGTCTCAGATGTAAGGGATTCTTCCTCACTTGTATCACATCCCTGGCTATATCCCTCCTCGTGATCATAGTCATCTTCTTCAGAAAAAAGATCACAAGGTAGTAAACCTTCCAAACTATCATCATTATGTTCATTTGGAAGATTAGTGCTAAAGTTTTTAGTGAGGTCATCCAATTGCTAACTATAATCTTCAACTTGACCCTGGGTTTCTGTGGTGACAGGATGGAGCTTTCCAACTACGTTAATGTATTCAGGCTCTCTTGAATATTGTTTTGTCTCTCTCCAACTTTCTCCGGAAATATCATGTCTGTCATCTCCACAATTTATGTACTCAGGCTCGCTTGATGATGCTTTAGGACCGCAACCCTCTAGAAAACCATGCTCCTGAACATAGCATGCATAATAACAAGAAGATTATTCATGAAGGTCTTCACATGCTCTGCAAAATGGTTATACTGCTCAACCACATTAGTAGCCTCTAGCTGATGAGGAGGCCTCTGCTAATGGTTGGGATTCTTTCTCTGCCATGTTTTCCTTGCAGGGAAAGTTCTAGGAGGTGACGAAGGTTGCATTCTTTCAACTGTTATGACCCTATTTTGAATTTCCTTCAACTGTGCTCAACGTTTATGTTCTGCTTCCTCCATATTTTTCTTCATCTCTCTTTTCATTTAGATCATCTGTTTTTCATAGGCATCCTTTATCACTGATAAAGGATCCTTTTCTTTAGGTTCATTAATTTTCAAAGGAGTTGAAGACCTTGAATAAACCTGGAGGTTTGACTCTCCTGAAGACTGCATATTCTTATCAATTTTAATGGCCAAATTCGGAGCCTGAAGTAATGTGGTCGGCTCCTTGTCTCTAATCTGGTACTGGATCTTGCCACTTAATGCTTCAATGTAATAATCCAAAGTGGAAGCTGTAGGAGGAGCATGAGTGGTAGGGATGGAATTTGACAACTCTGTGAACCTATTATTGAAATCATCCATGGTTTCTGTTTCAGACTTCTTCATACTAGTCAAAGCTGCTACTAGATGTCTTGGTTCATTTTTACTGCCAAACTTTCCAAGGAAAGCAGTCTTGAAGTCTGCTATGGTAGTAAAAGAATTGTTTGGCAAATTATCATACCAGTTGTCGGCTTTACCATCCAAAGATAGAGCAAAAAGGGTCATGTATACATCTTCATGTTTGTCAGTACCCCAGACATAGGCAGCACAGTGTTTTGAAAAATATCTAAGATGTTGCTCAGCAGAGGTAGAGGCATCAGTGCCTGTGAAAGTGACAAGCTTATCAATAGCTTTTTCGGGAATGTCATGGGGTTGACCTACTATCTAAGTGAAATTGAGCTAAGTAAAAAAATCACTCATTGTGTTAGGAAAACAGTTATTGTTTTGCAAATTTTCTAAGTTTTCTGGAAATAAACGGTGGATGTCTAAAACAGACTCAGATCCAAGTTCTACAAGGATCCTACTAGAAGCTAGTTTGTTAAGTCTCCTCCTATAGATTTTTTCAGGCTCAGGGAAGAAATCGAACAAACCTTCAGATTTTCTTCTAGTAGAATACCTTGAGGTGTTAACTGACAGTGGAGTCACCTGGTGGACTTAAGTCTAATTTCGGAGAGTGATTGCACTAAAAATCTAGCAAAAGGGGGAAAAAAGGTAAAAACTAAAATAAACAAAAGGTCGTCTAGGAACAAAAAGATTTGTCCCCGGCAACGGCGCCAAAATATGTTGTCCGTCGATTGCACACCAGCAGCAAAAATCAATTGAAAGTTGTCTCCTCACTTAGAAAAGTGGGAGAGGTGTGACCTTTGGGGCAAGCACAGAGCTAGGTACCGTCACTTACTCCTAGCTCCTCCATTTAGGCTAACTCCTAACGAAGTCAAGGGGGGTAGTCCCTACAAAAGAGTTTTCTAAGGCTCTTAAGTTGTTAAAGTTTATTTGGAGGTTGCGGATGCAGATGGGTGTTTTTTAGGAGTTATTATGATTAGATGGTGTTTTACTTATTATGAATGTGAAAAAAGGAAATCCACGTTGCAAATGAGAGATTAAAAGATAAATTTAAATTCTAGACAGCAATTATGCATTCAGTGATAACAATTATATTAATCCATAGACAATTGATCATATAATTATGCAAAACAAAACAAGGACCATTGCCTTATGGAGTCGACGAAACTAAAATGCGCTGAAGAAATAAACACAAGTCTAGAATTTAAACCAATGAATGTTAGATTGTGCGAGTGTTCTTGGTAAGTTTTAAGGATTTTAATGGTGATCTTGCTTAAGGTGTCTGGAAATCCTAACTGGAAATACCTTCAGTGGCTCTGTTCGAAGACATGACGGGCCTGTTTGGAATCACAAGCTAGGTATTCAATAAATTAACCAACTGTGTCTAGATTGGGTTTCCCAGCGGCCACACTTGGAATTTGCCCTGTACCTGAGTATTTTATCGAGGCAACGCCGGTGCGTTGGTTATGGGGTAAAAGTTTTAATTATGTTATTATTGAGATCTTAGCAAGTCCATTCACCGTTCTGAGTATGAGCCCAACTCGAAAGTCGGCAGAGCATACTAGGTGAAGGATATCAACGAAGTAAATTAATTAGAGGGATGTGTGTTGAAAGTTTTATTAAGTCAATTAATTAAACTCTCCGACAGAGAGCGCTCTTGACCTTGTCTTATGACAGAGGTTCAAGAGTCTTATCTGATCTAAATGCCTAATGCAAGGATTTGCAAAACTAATGATGCTCTCCAATAGAGAGTGCTCTTAACTTATGTTTCTGCAAGTTCAAGAGTTTTACTTATTGATTAGTTAAATTAGAAAACAATATGATGCATGAAAGTAAAGAAAATATAGTTAAACAAACTCTCCAACAGAGAGCACTCTTGATTCACCTTATGGTCAGAGTCAAGATATTTTGGTTCCTTTTAAGATTGATAATTATATAGAAAGATACCAAAATGCAACAATCCAATCTAGAAATTAGTGATTACACAACTAGCAATTAGTGGAAATGAAAACTAATTACTCCTAAGTTGAAACTATGCTAAGAAACATGAAAAAGAAAACAAGACACACTTCCCCCAAATAGGGGAAGTAAAAAAGATGGGAGGCTTGCTTCCAATTAGCCCTTTTTATTAATTTCTTTTACAATGATTTATTATGCTCAGCCTCTTCTTGAATGAGCAGATGGTGAGAAAGGGAAGAAAGATGAGGGAGATGTTTTAGTATTTTTCTCTTGCTTGCTTCATTGTTTGTTTGTAGCCTTTGGGCTCTCCATCACCTGCCTGAAACTCAGAGCTCTAAACACAAACTTGTTATGATGTTAGTTTATAAAACATGAATTGAATCTAGATCTACAAACTAAGTGACAAAAAAAACTACTCAATCTTTACCAAAAAGGAAGAAGAAAAAGAGAAGTAAAAAAAGCTAAGGGAAGAGAAGTGAAAGAGGGGTGAAGAGAGGACAAAAGAAGGTCAAAGAAGGCTAGAAACAAAGACAAAAAAAGGGCTGCAAACTGAAGAAAGAGGGCTGCAAAAAGTGATGAAGAAGGCTGAAAATGAGGCCCAAAAGGTGGCTGCAAAAGAGGGAAAAAAGAGGGCTGCCAAAGGTGAAGAAAAAGGACTAAAGAGGGTGGTCCAAATGGTAAAAAAAGAGGGAAAAAGTGGACAGCGAGAGATGGGAAGAACTGGCTGCAGTAAAAAGACAAATAAGGCTGCAAATTACAAACAGGACAGCTAACCGGGGCATAAGGCTTGGTGGATGAATGTTCACTTTAGCACAAACCTTGCCCTAACCCAAGAATGTGAATATTTCATAAATTTTAAAGGATGAATAATAATGAAGATAAACACTCAAACCTGTGGCTTTTTTATGGTGCTTGGATTCCTTGAAGCTTGAAAATTCTGGAAGTTGTCTTGACTTCAAGAGGAGTGGATTCACTTGAGCTCAAACTCCTGCTTGATTCGATGAGGTGATCTACACAAATTCAACTAAACACTCGCAAAAAGATGGATTAGATCATGTATGTTTCATCAATTAAAAAGTAAAATAGCATATCATATAACTGAATAATCAATGCTACTTTCAATTCCTAAGAGCAAAATCATAAAAGATTAAATTGAAACTTCAAATAATCGATCTTACGTGCTTACAGAATCCTTCTAAAGCATGAATCATTAACCAACATTAATCATGAAAAGGAGAAAATTGAAACATTATCACCTCATTCGCCAAGCATTGATCCACATTTAACAAACCATGTAAGCCTCCAAAGCCTTAAAATTTTATTCCATGGTTGCATAAAGCAACAAGCATTACAGAGTTTGGACAAAGTTTCTCTATACAAAAATCCATCCGGATAGAGCTAAAGGAGCCTATATTTATACAATGAATGAAGAACCCAAAACCCTAAAACTAGAAAACCAGACCTAACCGGACTATCCACCACTAAGAGAGCATACCTAAAGAAGATGGGTTGGGAATGAGGGGAGGCCTCCACCTAGGTAAGGCGCCCCCATTCCAACCCTCAGCACTGAAAACCAAGCCCAGAATCATCCCACACGTGTGAGGGAGCATCTGCTGGAGAGAGAAGGCGTGAGCATAAGGAGAGCCTTGATCCGGTAGGTAAAACCAGATCCTAGGTATGGAGGAAGCCACTGCTAGGTTTGGAAAGGCCACGGCTGGTGTAATCTTCAGTCTTCACCTCGATCAAATCATCAAACCAATGAGTGTTATCCATCTCATCAAATTCAGGAGTTTAGTTGGAGATGACAAACCTGTTGACTGAATATAACTTTATTGCTCACTGAATGCTCACTGAAGCTAAGTTATGATAACTCCAATCATCATAAATGCCCAATGAGATGTCATTTAGCCTTTTATTTCGCTGAATTTGGATTAATTTGGAGAGTTTTAATTTTCTCCAAAATAATCATTTTTTAATAAAAACTCCATTTTTCCACAAAAATGACTTTTTTGAGAAAAATGTTCAGTATGTGTCCGATTGATGATCTGAAAGTTGGATCTAACTGGATGGCTGATCAAGAATGATTTTTGGCTTAAGGTTAAAGCCTTCAATCACTAAATTCGGGGTCCGGATGACCGATTTATTACAAACGAGATTTTTCCATTTAATTTATGGAAAAATTAATTAAGAAACTTAGGGAAATAATTAAAAAATTTAAAATTTAAAAAAAAAAAATTTAACCCATTCGAAGAAAAAAAATTCAAATTTTTTTAAAGGTCCTATTGACTTAGAACAAGACCATGCTCTACTCTAACAATGCCTAGTAGGTTTATAACACTCAGTTGGGCTCTAATAACCCCCCAAGGCCCAGAATTCAAAATCGGGCATTCCAACTTTGGAGGAAGCGGGAGAAAACCTCGTCAGTTATACTCGGCTATAGGCAAAGCATAATTGTCAATGGAAAAAAACTCCCTAGAATACCTTAGTTGAGATTCTACATCTCCAGAGACCGGACCACTCAAAAATACCCTACTAGCACATTTTATTACAAACCCCGCAAGGCCATGGTCAAAATTATTCAAATGAAAAACTGACTAGCCAATATTTGCTAGACACGAAGACGGATCAACTGATACACTGGAATCAAACATTGGACATGTTTTTCAACTAGAGGCTCCTCAGCTAATCCAACTAAGTGCAAAATTTGTGGATAACATCTGGCTCCAACTGCGAGACGTGTGCTCGATCTAGTCTCTTATGCAAGGAGAGCATACGAGAACCCCATAATCTCTGGTTTCCATACACTGTAAAAACATCTCAACTTGACAAGAAAACCTTAGTAGCACAAGTTTTATGAAAAAGAGCCAATGATCCAAAAGTTTTTTTATTCAAAGAAAAAACTTCACCGAAAAATTTATTTATTTCTAAGTACATAAAGAAAATGCTAAAGTAAACGCTCACTTTAAGGAGCCTATTTTCCTACTCTAAGCATGATACACAAAAGGTTAGGTGTAATCATGAATCCAGTGTAGCCACCTAATCATTTTATTAATATAAAAAAAAATTTCCTTGTCTTTGGTTACCAGCCAAAGGAAGGACACAATTTCCAGAAAATGCAAACCTGCGTGATGATCCAGAATGGGCAGGCTGGATGGGGAATCATAGGCATGAATAATGTCGCTAAACTTCTTCCCAAATTGGTAGTTGCTCACACAGGCTTCTTCTATCCATGACTGGATAGCGCTAATATACAAATCGAGATGATGTGGCAGGTCGACTACTCCATCATGATGATAATCAAGGCTTATCAAATAATAACTCGTTGTATAAACCCCAAGCTGCTCCAAAACATAAGGAACATCTATATGTGAAGATGATGGTTGAGAAAAAACTTCAACTAGTTGTATCCCATCTGATTTTTCACTGCACTGCTTTTTCAAGTCCTAATTAAAGATACTCAGATACAACTCTGACTAATCATATGAAAACTCTAACTGTTCTTCTTTACAACTTTCATAAGTCTCAGAATAAACACTCCCCTTGCCGGACATATCATAGATGAGATTCTCAAAAATATTTTCAAAAATATCATAGGTTGGATTTTCAATAAAAGTCCAATAATCATCATCGCCATCTATGTCGGATATGAGAGATTCCTCATCACTGGTATCAAGTCCCTGGCTACACTCATCATTCTGCTTAAAACAATCTTCTTCGAAAAGTTGGGTTTCAAAGATATCAGATGGGACCCAACTTTCCAAATATTTGTCATCCAGTGCAAAGCATGGAGGACTCTCATCACATGAAACTTCTAAGATTTGATTTTCAATTAAAGTCTCGTAGTTATCATCCATCTCAGATGTAAGGGATTCTTCCTCACTTGTATCACATCCCTGGCTATATCCCTCCTCATGATCATAGTCATATTCTTCAAAAAAAATATCACAAGGTAGTAAACCTTCCAAACTATCATCATTATGCTCACTTGGAGGATTAGTGCCAAAGTTTTTAGTGAGGTCATCCAATTGCTGACTATAATCTTCGACTTGACCCCGGGCTTCTGTGGTGACAGGATGGAGCTGTCCAACTGCATTAATGTATTTAGGCTCTCCTGAATATTGTTTTGTCTCTCTCCAACTTTCTCCAGAAATATCATGTCTGTCATCTACACAGTTTATGTACTCAGTCTCGCTTGATGATGCTTTAGGACAGAAACCCTCTGGAAAACCATGCTCCTGAACATAGCATGCATAATAACAAGAAGATTATTCATGAAGGTCTTCACATGCCTTGCAAAATGACTTATACTGCTCAACCACATTAGTATCCTCTAGCTGATGAGGAGGGCTCTGCACATGGTTGGGATTCTTTCTCTGCCATGTTTGCCTTGTAGGGAAAGTTCTATGAGGTGGCAGAGGTTGCGTTATTTCAACTGTTATGACCCTATTTTGAATTTCCTTCAACTGTGCTAAGCGTTTTTGTTCTGATTCATCCATATTTTTCTTCATCTCTCTTTCATTTCAATCATCTATTTTTCATAGGCATCATTTATAGCTGATAAAGGATCCTTGTCCTTAGGTTCATTAATTTTGAAAGGAGTTGAAGACCTTGAATAAACCTGGAGGTTTGACTCTCCTGAAGACTGCATAATATTATCAATTTTAATGGCCAAATTCGGAGCCTGAAGTAATGTGGTCGGTTCCTTGTCCCTAATCTGGTACTAGATCTTGCCACTTAATGCTTCAATGTAATAATCCAAAGTGGAAGCTGAAGGAGGAGCATGAGTGGCAGGGATGGAATTTGACAACTCTTTGAACCTATTATTGAACTCATCCATGGTTTCCGTTTCAGACTTCTTCATGCTAGTCAAAGCTGCTACTAGATGTCTAGGTTCCTTTTTACTGCCAAACTTTCCAAGGAAAGCAATCTTGAAGTCTGCTATGGTAGTAAAAGAATTGTTTGGAAAATTATCATACCAGTTGTTGGCTTTACCATCCAAAGATAGAGCAAAAAGGGTCATGTATACATCTTCATGTTTTTCAGTACCCCTGACATAGGCACCACAATGTTTTGAAAAATATCTAAGATGTTGCTCAGCAAAGGTAGAGGCATCAATGCCTATGAAAGTGACAAGCTTATCAATAGTTTTTTTAGGAATGTCATGGGGTTGACCTGCTATCTAAGTGAAATTGAGCTAAGTAAAAAAAATCACCCATTGTGTTAAGAAAACAGTTACTCTTTTGCAAATTTTCTAAGTTTTCTCGAAATAAACGGTGGATGTCTGAAACAAACTCAGATCCAAGTTCTGCAAGGATCCTACGAGAACCTAGTTTGTTCAGTCTCCTCCTATAGAATTTTTCAGGGTCAGGGATGAAATCGAAAAAACCTTCAGAGTTTCTTCTAGTAGAATACCTTGAGGTGCTCACTTACAATGGAGTCGCCAGGTCGACTTAAGTCTAATTTCGGAGAGTGATTGGACTAAAAATATACCAAAAGGGGAAAAAAAGGTAAAAACTAAAAGAAACAAAGGTCGTTTAGGAACAAAAAGATTTGTCCCTGGCAATGGCGCCAAAATATGTTGTCCGCCAATTGCACACCAACAGCAGAAATCAATTGAAAGATGTCTCCTCACTTAGAAAAGTGGGAGAGGTGTGACCTTGGGGGCAAGCACAGAGCTAGGTACTGTCACCTACTCCTATCTCCTCCGTTTAGGCTAACTCCTAATGAATTCAAGGGGGGTGGTCCCTACAAAAGAGTTTTCTAAGGATCTTGAGTTGTTAAAGTGTATTTGGAGGTTGCGGATGCGGATGGGTGTTTTTTAGGAGTTATTATGATTAGAAGGTGTTTTACTTATTATGAATGTGAAAAAAGGCAATCCACGTTGCAAATGAGAGATTAAAAGATAAATTTAAATTCTAGACAGCAATTATGCATTCAGTGATAACAATTATATTAAGCCATAGACAATTGATCATATAATTATGCAAAACAAAACAAGGACCAATGCCTTATGGAGTCGACGAAACTGAATTGCGCTGAAGAAATAAACACAAGTCTGGAATTTAAACCAATGAATGTTAGATTGTGTGAGTGTTCTTGGTAAGTTTTAAGGATTTTAATGGTGATCTTGCTTAAGGTGTCTAGAAATCCTAACCGAAAATACCTTCAGTGGCTCTGTTCGAAGACATGACGGACCTGTTTGGAATCACAAGCTAGGTGTTCAATAACTTATCCAACTGTGTCCAAATTGGGTTGCGCAACGCCCACACTTAGAATTTGCTCACTGCCTGAGTATTTTATCGAGGCAACGCCGGTGCGTTGGTTATGGGGTAAAAGTTTTAATTATGTTGTTATTGCGGTCTTAGCAAGGCCGTTCACCATTCTGAGTACGAGCCCAACTCGAAAGTTGGCAAAGCATACTAGGTGAAGGATATCAACAAAATAAATTTATTAGAGGGGTGTGTATTGAAAGTTTTATTAAGTCAATTAATTAAACTCTCCGATAGAGAGCGCTCTTGACCTTGTCTTATGACAAAGGTTCAAGAGTCTTATCTGATCTAAATGCCAAATGCAAGGATGTGCAAAACTAATGATGCTCTCCGATAGAGAGTGCTCTTGACTTGTGTTTCTGCAAGTTCAAGAGTCTTACTTATTGATTAGTTAAATTAGAAAACAATATGATGCATGAAAGCAAAAGCAAAGATAGTTAAACAAACTCTCCGACAGAGAGCACTCTTGATCCACCTTATGGTGAGATTCAAGAGATTTTGGTTCCTTTTAAGATTGACAATTATATACAAAGATACCAAAATGCAGCAATCCAATCTAGCAATTAGTAATTACACAACTAGCAATTAGTGGAAATGAAAACTAAGTACTCCTAAGTTGAAACTATGCTAAGAAACATGAAAAAGAAAACAAGACACACTTCCCCAAATAGGGGAAGTAAAAAAGATGGGAGGCTTTCTCCCAATTATCCCTTTTTATTAATTTCTTTTACAATGATTTATTATGCTCAGCCTCTTCTTGAATGAGCAGATGGTGAGAAAGGGAAGAAAGATGAGGGAGATGTTTTAGTCTTTTGTTCTTGCTTGCTTCCTTGTTTGTTTGTAGCCTTTGAGCTCTCCTTCACCTGGCTGAAACTAAGAGCTCTAAACATAAACTTGTTATGATGTTAGTTTATAAAACATAAATTGAAACTAGATCTACAAACTAAGTGACAAAAAAAACTACTCAATCTTTACCAAAAAGGAAGAAGAAAAAGAGAAGTAAAAAAAACTAAGGCAAGAGAAGTGAAAGAGGGGTGAATAGAGGACAAAAGAAGGTCAAAGAAAGCTGGAAACAAAGGCAAAAAGTGATGAAGAAGGCTGAAAATGAGGCCCAAAAGGTGACTGCAAAAAAGGGCAAAAATAGGGCTTCCAAAGGTGAAGAAAAAGGGCTAAAGATGGCAGTCCAAAAGGTCAAAAAAGAGGGCAAAAGTGGATAGCAAGAGATGGGAAGAAGTGGCTGCAGTAAAAAGACAAATAAGACTGCAAATTACAAAGAGGACAGCCAACCGGGGCATAAGGCTTGGTGAATGAATGTTCACTTTAGCCCAAACCTTGCCCTAACCCAAGAATGTGAAGATTTCATAAATTTGAAAGGATGAATAATAATGAAGATAAACACTCAAACTTGTGGATTTTTTATGGCTCTTAGATTCCTTGAAGATTGAAAATTCCAGAAGTTGTCTTGACTTCAAGAGGAGAAGATGCACCTGAGCTCAAACTCCTACTTGATTCAATGAGGTGATCTACACAAATTCAACTCAACACTTGCAAAAAGATGGATTAGATCATGTATGTTTCATCAATTAAAAAGTAAAAGAGCATATCATATAACTGAATAATCAATGCTACTTTCAATTCCTAAGAGCAGAATCATAAAAGATTAAATTGAAACTTCAAATAATCGATATTACATGCTTACAGAATCCTTCTAAAGCATGAATCATTAACCAACATTAAGCATGAAAAGGAGAAAATTGAAACATTATCACCTCATTCGCCAAGCATTCATCCACATTTAACAAACCATGTAAGCCTCCAAAGCCTTAAAATTTTATTCCACGGTTGCATAAAGCAACAAGCATTACAGAGTTTGGACAGAGTTTCTCTACACAAAAATCCATCCAAATAGAGCTAAAGGAGCCTATATTTATACAATGAATGAAGAACCCAAAACCCTAAAACCAGAAAACCAGACCTAACCGGACTAGCCACCACTGAGAGAGAAGACCTAAAGAAGATGGGTTGGGAATGAGGGGAGGCCTCCACATAGGCAAGGCGCCCCCATTCCAACCCTCGGCACCAAAACCAAGCCCAGAATCATCCCACACGTGTGAGGGCACATCTGCTAGAGAGAGAAGGCGTGAGCATAAGGAGAGGCTTGATCCGGTAGGTAAAACCACATCCTAGGTATGGAGGAAGCCACTGCTAGGTTTGGAAAATCCACTGCTGGTGTAATCTTCAGTCTTCACCTCGATCAAATCATCAAACCAATGAGTGCACTCCATCTCATCAAATTCGGGAGTTTAGCTGGAGATGACAAACCTGTTAACTGAATATAACTTTATTGCTCACTAAATGCTGACTGAAGCTGAGTTATGATAACTCCAATAATCATAAATGCCCAATGAGATGTCATTTAGCCTTTTATTTCCCTAAATTTGGATTAATTTGGAGCGTTTTAATTTTCTCCAAAATAATCATTTTTTAATAAAAACTCCAATTTTTCCCCAAAAATGAATTTTTTGAGAAAATGTGCATTATGTGTCCGACTGATGATCTGAAAGTTGGATCTAAGTGACTGGCTGATCAAGAATGATTTTTGGCTTAAGGTTAGAGCCTTCAATCACTGAATTCGGGGTCCGAATGGCCGATTTATTACAAATGGGATTTTTCCATTTAGTTTATGGAAAAATTAGTTTAAAAACTTATGGAAATAATTTTAAATTTTAAAAATTAAAAAATAAAATAAACCCGTTCGAAGAAAAAAATTTCAATTTTTTTTTTAAGGTCCTATTGACTTAGGACAAGACCGTGCTTTACTCTAACAATGCCTAGTTGGTTTATAACACTCATTTGGGCTCTAATAACCCCCCAAGGCCCATAATTCAAAATTGGGCATTCCAGCTTTGGATGAAGCGGGAGAAAACCTTGTCAATTATACTTGGCTATAGGTAAAGCATAATTGTCAAAGGAAAAAAACTCCCTGGAATACCTTAGTTGAGATTCTACGTCTCAGGAGACCGAACCACTCAAAAATATCCTACTAGCACATTTTATTACAAACCCCGCGGGGCCATGGTCAAAATTATTCAAATGAAAAACTGACTAGCCAATATTTGCTAGACACGAAGACGGATCAACTGATACACTGGAATCAAACATTGGACATGTTTGTCAACTGGCGGCTCCTCAGCTAATCCAACTAAGTGCAAAATTAGTGTATAACATAGTGTATTTGCAAGTATTTGTGAAGTACCATTTCTCATGCATTATGTTTTGGAGGTTCAGACACTGTTCTACAGGGATATGTTGATGCATATATGGATGGTGATAAAGAGAGCAAGAAGAGCATCACAGGGTATGTGTTTACTATGGGTGGAACAACAATAACTTGGATTTCAAAATTGCATCAAGTTGTTTCACTTTCAATAAGGGAAGCAGAGTATGTTGTTGCTACAGAGGTTAGTAAGGAGATGATTTGGCTGCAGAGGTTCATGGAGGAATTGGGTAAGAAGCAGGAGAATAGCAGGCTGTACAGTGACAACCAGAGTTCCATTCATCTTGCAAAGAACTCATCCTTTCATTCAACTACTAAACATATACAACTCAAGTACCATTTCATAATATTTGTTCTAGATGAAGAACTGTTAAAATTGGAAAACATACATACTAGCCAGAATCCTGCAAACCTGTTGACACAGGGAGTAACCAGAGAGGAACTGAGTTCCTGCTCAGTTTCTGTTGGCCTTCAAACATGTAGGTGGAAATAATAAATTTTTCAAGTCCAAGGTCCAGAGCATAGTCCAGCAAGTGCAACAGCGGTGGAGTTGTTGTGATCAATATCCAAGCCTGATCTTCTAGTTCCAGAGATGTTATTCAGCTGTGTTTGTACCCCGGGTTTACTATACAATCGTTCCCCAACTTTGTGGTTCAAGGTAGCACCCCACAAAAGGGGGTTTAGGGGCAGCGCCCTCGAGAAATGGGGGTTCGGGGACGAAGCCCCCAAGAAATTTTTTTGGGATGTTTGTTGGCCAACAGCTTTGCGGACCCATGGTATTGGGTTAACCGTAGTATTTTCCCATGGTATTTCCCCTATAAAAGAAGGCATTGTAATACGGCTGAGTATGGTATTGTATACATTGTAAACAATCTCTGTGATTGTGTACGAGAGACTGTGAGAGTGTGAAGAGGAAGTGCAGCGGTATTGCTGCAGGTTGTATCCCTTCATCTTTATGGATGGTAATAAAAAGACTGGCAATTTCTGTGTGGATGTAGCCCATCATCTGGGTGAACCACGTTATATATGTGTCTCTCTATAATGTGTTTAATGTGTTTTGCATAATTTTTAATGATTTAACTGCATAATTGTTATTGCTCTGCGGTCCTGATTCTAACATGCACTCTAAGAGAAAGTGATTTTCATCATCAACGCTCATAGAATCACACAGATGGAAAATCCTTTCCACCCATGGAGTTTTAGGAATATACCAACACCCTGTTTTTCTATGGAGTTCATGAGAGTTCATTCTAATCTTGGCTATATTAATTTTCTTCCATGAGCTAGTTACTACCAAGAGATACTTCTAATCTTCCAAGTTAGGATTAATGACCTCCTTATAGTATCTTAATTTTCTCCTAATTGCTAAATTTTCATCACACCAGAATTTCTCTTTAAACTTGGAAGTAATAATATTTTTGACATAATCAATGTTCTGCAAAATCTCATTTTCGTCAATGCCCCAATGGTTTAACCAAGCCATGGTATCTTTACACCAACACCGCTTGAAGCGTAGTTGATTTTGACTTGAGTTTAAAGCAATTTTAGGAAGTCTCTAGTTCCCCATGTTATTGATCTTATACTTGTATATCATGTACCTAGTCATAGCCATGCTCTCAATGGGGGAAAGAACCACTTCTATGAGGAGAATAGGATAAGACGTGTTGCTTTTAATTTTGAGGTTATAAGTCATAAACTACTTCTAGATTTGCTCAACCTTCCTCCACGATTCTCTAGAAATTATGCACCCCCATACTTCACAACCATACAAGATAACAAAGATGACAAGAGCTTCAAAAAGAAACTTCTTTTTATCCCACATGACCAGATTGGTTGATTTACAGTTATTTTCAAGACCAAAATAACCTTTCCACCCTCTATTAATCCTTTTCTCAATGTTATAGTTCCAATTGAGCTTGTGATGAATATCAATTCCGAGATACTTGTAAGATGCCACTTCCTCTAGATTTCTATTATCATAAATCAAATTTGCATAGGTGTCTTTCTTAGATTTTATTATCATATTTTTTGTCTTTTCAGTGTTAACAGTCATACCCATGTTAGAGAAAAAATATTTAAGAATTTTTAATTGCTTATCGAGATCAAAAGGACACCTTGCCATAAGTATAATATCATCAACATAAAGTAGGAGGATGATTTTAGATTTTTATCATTTAAGCAATATGATCTTAGGATCTTATCTGAGAGAATAACATGCATAGCAATAAACACAAGAGACAAGAGACACAAAGAATTTTCCTCGGGGAAACCATAAAGGAGAAAACCCCGCAACTTCCTCAGAGATAGAATGAGCACCAATGGCAGCAGTAAAACCCAAAAACATAAAGATGATCTCCAACAGCTTGTTGTCTCTCTCTCACTTGAGAGAGCTTCTCCTCTCTCTCTCAATTGAGAGAGCTTCTTTCGTTCACTTAATGTCCACTTCAACATGTCGTCCCCACTTAACAATTACTTACTAGGGCCGACATCTCTAGGAGAGTCTAATAACCCTAATACCTAACAACAATGGGGACTTTTCCCTCTGATCAACAAGGAGGGTTAACCGTGACACAATTGTGGGGACTATTGCCCCGACTTACAATGGAGGGTTAACCTCAATGACTTTACATGACTTGTTTACATTATTGAATCTCTCGATAGGAACATCAGGTCATGACATGACTTAATTACATTATAGATACTTCCTGGAATAAACATCGGGGTACAATACATAAGATATACAAGTGAATACATTCTGAAGTTACAAATACATCAACACTCCCTCTTAACTAGAAAGGTATTCTCTCGACACAATTTATTAGCACAAGTCTTCTTCTATGTATCATCTGGATCATCATCAAGTCATCTTCATCGTCAAGTCATCTTCATCAAGTCTGGATCATCACTGGATCTGGATCATCACCGGATCATCATCACTGGATCATCATCATCATCATTGCTTCCGCTATCTCAATCAAATGGTGCTATCTCTTCATTCTTCTCCTCACAGGAAGTTCTGTAGAGCCAACCCTTCTTTCATGCTGGTTGTAGGCCTAGCCTCCATGTAGGTCTTCATCTTCTTCAGCACTTATATCTGACCCAGTCAGAAAGGCCTGCCAAACACTTACATATGACCATGGGATGAACACATCAACCATGTTAGAAAGCTCATCACTTATATCTGACCATGATAGGAAACTCATCACACATCATGTTAAAAATGCTCTCAGTCCCAGACTGAAATTCCTAGTAATTGACCAGGTGCCTCCATTCTCCCAAAGAATGGCATCTCAGCACTTAAGCTGAGCTTCAGTCCCAGACTGAAATTCCTGGTAACTGACCAAGTGCCTCCATTCTCCCAGAGAATGGAATCTTAGCACTTAAGCTAAGATTCAGTCCCAGACAGAAATTCCTGGTAACTAACCAGGTGCCTCCATTCTCCCAGAGAATGGCATCTCAGCACTTAAGCTGAGCTTCAGTCCCAGATTAAAATTCCTAGTAACTGGCCAGGTGCCTCCATTCTCCCAGAGAATGGCATCTCAGCACTTAAGCTGAGCTTCAGTCCCAGACTGAAATTCCTGGTAACTGACCAGGTGCCTCCATTCTCCAAGAGAATGGCATCTCAACACTTAAGCTGAGCTTCAGTCCCAGATTCAAATTCCTGGTAACTGACCAGGTGCCTCCATTCATAGAATGGCATTCAGTGCTTATATTTGATCATGTGAGAACACATCTCACAGTCACCTCAGAATGGCTCAGCACTCACATCTGACCATGGAAGGAACCAATCCTATCACCATGATAGAATGGCTCAGCCCTTACATCTGACCATGGAAGGAGCCAATCCTCTCACCATGTCAGAATGGCTCACGGAATCGTCACTTCCCCTTGGAGGGAACCTCGATCTGGAGAACACCAAGCTTCTCCCTGGAGTATTCAAATTTCACTCTCGCCAATGGCTTGGTCAACACATCAGCTATCTATTCGTCCATCACAACATACTAGAGCTTCACTGCTCCTCTCTGCACCATATCCCTGATATAGTGATATTTGATCTCGATATGCTTCGACTTGTCATGGAACACCGGGTTCTCTGACAACTTCACACAACTCTGGTTGTCGCAATATATATAAGTAGCATCCAACTAGAGATCAAATAAATCAGACAGTAGCTTCCTCAGCCATACTGCCTCATAACTAGCTTAACAAGCTGCGACATACTCTGGTTCAGCTGTACTCAGTGCCACGCAAGACTGTTTCCTGCTAAACCAAGAGATCACACCTGATCCCACACTGAAGCAGCACCTTGAAGTGCTCTTCCTATCGATCGCACTGCATTCCCAATCTGAATCAACATAACCTTCCAGGTTAATCTTCTGATTTGCCTCATACTTGATCCCATAATCAATTGTACCCTTCATGTACCTTATTGCATGATTTGCAACCATCGGGTGAACATGTCTCAATGTGTTCACAGCAAAGCAAATATCCAGTCTCGTATTCGTCAGGTACATCAAGGAACCAATCATCTGATAATACATCATAGCATCAACCGTCTCTGATGAAGAAACACTCAATAGATTCAGGTTCGATTCCATAGGTGTGGTCATGGCCTTACATTCCATCATCCCGAACCTCTTCAAGATATCTACTACATACTTCCCTTGTCCCGGGGAGATTCCATCTACATTATGCCACACCTCAATGCCTAGAAAATAGTGCATCATATCCAAGTATTTCATCTCGAACTCTGCAACAAGTATCCTTCTTGCAACTTTAATGAGTTCCTCTTTTCTGTCAAGAACAAGTCATCGACATATAACAAGAGAATCATTGGTATTCCACCTTCAAGGGTTGAAGAAAAGTTTGGAATCCACTTTACTCTCAGTAAAGCCTAGAATCATCAGTAAGCTGTCCATCCTGTTGTACCATGTCGAACCTCAAGATCTTCTGTAGTCACTCCCTCTGAAGCAGAGCATCATTCTTCCTCTGTCTTTCGTACTCTATGCACTGAAACATTCTGTATTGGAGTGACTAGTAGCTTCCTTTGCTACTAATGTTATATGTATCCATCTAGGATCACTAGATACCAAGATCCTCTATCTTGAATTTTTTCAAAAGTTCTTCTCGCACCCATATGTGAGCTTGTCATCCTCTATAGCATTTCATCTTCAACCTTGTAGCAAAGGTTCAGATCTTCATCAAGCTCCTCATGTATGTGTTATCCCATGGGTGTCTTCTGAGCTCGTACAAGGCCTTCTTTCATTTGCACACATGATTATGCCTATCATGTGTCTCAACTTCCACTGGCTGCAAATGTCTTTTCGTAGTCTATGCCTTCTTTTCGTGAGAAGCCTCGTGCTACGAATCTTGCCTTGTATCCCATGATGTTTCCATCTACTGCATGATGGAACTACGAACTTCCCTTCATGTATCGATACTGCATCCTAGACATCATTCTTCTTGAACTGGTCTTCCCTTTCTTCTTGGTTACTTCTTTATAGTTGGAAGGTTTTGCATCAATGATGTCGTTGCATTCGTCATATTATTCTTCATCTTGAACTGTCGTCACTTATTCTTCGGAACAAGTCTCATCCTTCTTTGCTTGTAGGTGATTTTACACGATCTTTCCTATATGTCAAATGCATTAGTTGTATGGTTAGAAACATTTCATAAGGTATATTCATAATGAAAAATTCTTTTGCATCAAGATATATGATTATGCAACTATTTTAGCCAATACAACATTCATCCATATCTCACGGAAACTTTCTAGATTCCTTCCATCTCTACCAGGACAACATTGAGATTGTGCACTAATCCAATATGTCAGCAAAGAGGTTTCATTCTAGATAAGTAGCAATGGAGAGTTGTATAGCACCATGAGCTACTTACCCATTACATGCATATTAGTAGTATACTGTCATTCATGCAAACATTCTACCATGCATAATACATCAACTAAATATAAACAAATGCATAACAAAACAATATCATGAAATGACAATTGAATACTTATCTTTATTTGTTTCGTGGGTAGACTCCTTCTTGAGCCTTTAGCTTCATCTTCTTCTTCATTCATTATTTCTTATCCAAATGCTAAGATGGATAAGAGGTTCTTCAAGAGTTCATTCCTTCGCATTCCTCATTGCTTGAGGGACCTTCTTTGGATGGTGAGAGCTTAATCTTTAGTTGCTACGATCTTCTCTTCTCTTATTATGAGTCAAGCTTCTTCTTCTTCCCAGAGTCTGCTGAAATTAATTGCTTCCTTCTGGTACACATTTCTCATATGAATGAATCCCATGATCCTGGGAGGCCATTTAAGGTGGCTATCACCACTTCTGCATTCTCCACTTCTTCTTCTAATGCTACAAGTTGTTCTTTAATTTGAGAGACCCTCATAAAGTATGACTGTATGGTCTCTGCATTCTGGATCTTCACATTCTTCAACTTTTTTCTCAAAGTCATCTTCTGATTTATGTTCTTCCCTTCAAATAGCTTGGTAAAGGAATCAAACATTTCTTTCAGTGTCTTTAGGGAAGACACTTGTGGTATAAGGTGATCCTTGATTGAATCAGCAATGATCTTCTTGTGTAAGGCTTTTAGCCTCATCTCCCTCTGGAACTGGAACCTCTCTACTTATGTAGGTGTTCAATTCATTTCCTTCAAGAACTAGTGACATCCTATACTTTCATGCTTGGAAGTTGTCAGCCTCTCCAAACTTTTCATCAGGATGATGTGATAGATCACTTTGAAATGAGAACCTCAAATGAAAATAGCAAAAGATTAGATCTTACCGATTTGAGGTGTCCGTCCTGGTTCCGAAGCTAGCTGATCTAGGGTTTGTCAGAGAAACCCTAATTTTCAAAACTTGGAATCTTTCAGATATAATTGGATAGAGAGATAGGCCTTTTCAAGGTGTGTTGTCCAGTGTACTCCTTTTCTGAAAACAATGGAGGGAAGCTCCCAGAACAGGAAGCCCCAGTTTTCCAATTTCTTCTGCAGAAATTCCTGATACTGTTTCTGAGGTATCTCCACAATTACTACTCCTATATGTCTAAAAATTTGTATTTAGTTATCCTCACCTGTCCCTGTTCCAACACCACAGGTTTCATCATAATTGGTTTCACCAATTGGGACTTATGAGTAGTTTCCAAAGGTGACCTGTTTCAGGACTATTCAAAATAGCGAAGTTGTACAGACTTCCACATGTCACTGTTTCATCTTCGAGGTCTGAAACTTCTACCACAGAAATTAGAGTATGTTCCCTTTCTATAACATCTTGATCAATTTCATTTGGACCTTCATACCCCTAGATATAGCAATTCTCCCCAGGTGTCCTGTTTAGGGATGAATCCAGGAAGTTAGGGTTCCAGCTAACCTAAGAAGAAGACATTGTGTAGCTGTAGAAGCTAGGGCTTATTACTTTTTGGGTCTCTCTCCACAATCCATCAATAAAAGTATGCTAGGTTGACTCTCCATTGAAGGGCGCATTTTTTTGTCGAAGCGAAATTCGATTGCAAGCATTTTCAGTTTTTAATGCGAGAAATTAGGGATTTTTACAGAAGAAGAATTTTTGAGTGAGCCCGGCATAGGATTTATCTCCTCATCAAAAACGAATTTTAGAGACATGGGTAGATATTTTTGGTTGGGTATAACTCCAGGAAATTCAAACCCTAGTTTGACCCCGAGCTGGAAAAACCCTAAATACTAAAACTAATAAGTTTTGGTAAATTCGTTATATCTCGATATTGTAGAAGTCTCAGGGGCCGAAACTTTCACAGGTCGAAGATAACATCCTGATGTACATTGTGTCCAAGTTTCAGCCTTAGATTCACTATATTATAGGAGATATGATTCCTCCAATTTAGGGTTCCAGCATTATTCTCCCTCTCTCTTTCGTACTCTATGCACTGAAACATTATGTACCTGAGTGACAAGTAGCTTCCTTTGCTACTAATATTATATGTATCCATCTAGGATCACTGGATACCAAGATCCTCTATCTTGATCTTTTTCAAAATTTCTTCTCGAACCCATGTGTGAGCTTGTCATCCTCTATAGACTTTCATCTTCAACCTTTTAGCAAAGGTTCAGATCTTCATCAAGCTCCTCATGTATGTGTTATCCCATGGGTGTCTTCTGAGCTCGTACAATGCCTTCTTTCATTTGCACACATGATTCTTCCTATCATGTGCCTCAACTTCCACTAGCTGCAAATGTCTCTTCGTAGTCTATGCCTTCTTTTCGTGAGAAGCCTCGTGCTACGAATCTTGCCTTGTATCCCATGATGTTTCCATCTACTGCATCATGGAACTACGGACTTCCCTTCATGTATCAATACTACATCCTAGACATCATTCTTCTTGAACTGGTCTTCCCTTTCTTCTTGGTTACTTATTTATAGCTGGAAGCTTCTGCATCAATGATGTCGCTGCACTCATCATATTATTCTTCATCTTGAACTATCATCGCTTATTCTTCGGAACAAGTCTCATCCTTCTTTGCTTGTAGGCGATTTTACACGATCTTTCCTACAAGTCAAATGCATTAATTGTATGGTTAGAAACATTTCATAAGGTATATTCATAATGAAAAATTATTTTGCATCAAGATATATGATTATGCAACTATTTTAGTCCATACAACATTCATCCATATCTCACGGAAACTTTCTAGATGCCTTCCATCTCTACCAGGACAACATTGAGATTGTGCACTAATCCAATATGTTAGGAAAGAGGTTTCATTCTAGATAAGTAGCAATGCAGAGTTGTATAGCACCATGAGCTACTTACCCATTACATGCATATTAGTAGTATACTATCATTAATGCAAACATTCTACCATGCATAATACATCAATTGAATATAAAAAATGCATAACAAAACAATATCATGAAATGACAATTGAATATTTATCTTTATTTGTTTCATGGGTAGACTCCTTCTTGAGCCTTCAGCTTCATCATCTTCTTCATTCATCATTTCTTATCCAAATGCTAAGATGGATAAGAGGTGCTTCAAGAGTTGAGTCCTTCATATTCCTCATTACTTGAGGGACCTTTTTTGGATGGTGAGAGCTTGATATTCAGTTGCTCCCATCTTCTCTTCTCTTATTATGAGTCGAGCTTCTTCTTCTTCCCAGAGTCTGCTGAAATTAATCACTTCCTTCTGGCACACATTTCTCATATGAATGAATACCATGATCCTAGGAGGCCATTCAAGGTGCCTATCACCACTTCTGCATTCTCCACTTCTTCTTCTACTACTACAAGTTGTTCTTTAAATTGAGAGACCCTTGTAAAGTATGACTGTATGGTCTCTGCATTCTGGATCTTCACATTCCTCAACTGTTTTCTCAAATTCATCTTACTATTTATGTTCTTGCCTTCAAATAGCTTGGTCAAGGAATCAAACATCTCTTTCGGTGTCTTTAGGGAAGACACTTATGGTATAAGGTGATACGTGATTGAATCAGCAGTGATCTTCTTGTGTAAGGATTTTAGCCTCATCTCCCTCTGGAATTGGAACCTCTCTACTTATGTAGGTATCCAATTCATTTCCTTCAAGAACTAGTGACATCCTATACTTCCATGCTTGGAAGTTTTCAACCTCACCAAACTTATCATCAAGCTGATGTGATAGATCACTTTGAAATGAGAACCTCAAATGAAAATAGCAAAAGATTAGATCTTACCGATTTGAGGTGTCCGTCCTGGTTCCGGAGCTGGCTGATCTAGGGTTTGTTAGAGAAACCCTAATTTTCAAAACTTCGAATATTTTAGACCTAATTGGATAGAGAGACAGGCGTTTTCAAGTTGAGTTGTCCAATGTACTCCTTTTCTAAAAACAGTGGAGGGAAGCTCTCGGAACAGGAAGCCCTAGTTTTCCAATTTATTCTGCAGAAATTCCTGATATTGTTTCTAAGGTATCTCCACAATTACTACTCCTCTATGTCTAAAAATTTGTACTAAGGTAGCCTCGCCTGTCCCTATTCCAACACCATAGGTTTCATCATAATTGGTTTCACCAATTGGGACTTATGAGAGTTATCCCAAGGTGACCTGTTTCAGGACTGTTCAGAATAACAAAGTTGTACGGACTACCATGTGTCATTGTTTCATATTATGGTCTAAAAATTCTACCAAAGAAATTACAGTCCGTTCCCTTTCTGTAACATCTTGAGAAATTTCATTTGGACCTTCGTAGCCCAAGATATAGCAATTCTCCCCAGGTGTCTTGTTTAGGGATGAATCCTGGAAGAGGCTGGAACCCTAACTTGGAGGAATCATATCTCCTAGAATATAGTGAATCTGAGCTGAAACTGGGACACAGTGTACATCAGGATGTTATCTTTGACCTGTGAAATTTTTTGCCCCTAAGACTTTTGTAATCTCAAGATATAGCGAATTTACCAAAACTTATCATTTTTAGTATTTAGGTTTTTTTCAGCTCGGGGTCAAACTAGGGTTTGACTTTCCCGGAGTTACACCCAACCAAAAATATTGACCCAGGTCTCTAAACTTCGATTTTGATGAGGAGAGAAATCCTATGCCGGGCTCACTCGAAAATACTTCTTCCGTAAAAATCCCTAATTTCCCACACCAAAAACTGAAAATGCTCGAAATTGAATTCCGCTTTGACAAAAAGATGCGCCCTTCAATGGAGAGTCATCCTAGCATACTTTTGCTGATGGATTATGGAGAGAGACCCAAAAATTAAGAAGCCCTAGCTTCTGCAGCTGGACAATGTCTTCTTCTCAGGTTATCTCTGATACCATGTTATAATTTTATCATTTAAGCAATATGATCTTAGGATCTTATCTGAGAGAATAACATGCATAGCAATAAACACAAGATACAAGAGAAACAAAGAATTTTGCTTGAGGAAACCATAAAGGAGAAAACCCCGCAACTTTCTTAGAGATAGAATGAGCACCAATGGCAGCAGTAAAACTTGAAGACATAAATATGATCTCCAACAACTTGTTCTCTCTCTCTAACTTAAGAGAGCTTCTGCTCTCTCACTCATGCACCCCAATGAGTGAGTGTGTGTGTGATAAATAGAGAGGCTCACTCTCTATTTATATTCTTTCATTCACTCAATGTCCACTTCAACATGTTGGCCCCACTTACTAGGGCCGACATCTCTAGGAGAGTCTAATAACCCTAGTGCCCCACAACTGTGGCGACTTTTCCCTCCAATCAACAAGGAGGGTTAACCTTAACACAATTGTGGGGACTATTGCCTCAACTTACAATGGAGGGTTAACCTCAATGACTTTAAATGACTTGTTTACATTATTGAATCTCCCAATCGAAACATCAAGGCATGACATGACTTAATTACATTATAGATACTTCCCAGAATAAATAGCGGGGTACAATACATAAGATATTCAAGTGAATACATTCTAAAGTTACAAATACATCAATAGATGATGACTATCCCAGTTAATATTGTACCAACGCAGCCTACTACTTCTAAACATTTTTCTAGCTTATCAATGTAAATGCAAAAAAAGGGTAGGGAAGAGGGGAAAACCTTGTTTAACTACAATATTAAAATTTATATATGTTGTCCACCCCTCATTGTTCTCAAACTTGGCAATGACCTTTTCGTATAACCTTATAGCGACAGCTCTCAACTCAAAATGAACCTTAAGCTCCTCTAGCCTATTCCATGTGTTATTTCTAGGCATTGTATCAAAAGCTTTTCTAAAATTCGCGAAGCAAGAAAATAGGCTAGACTTATTATTACGGCATTCCTCTGCAATGATCGTAAGTGTAATGAGGTGGTCTGTGGTTGAATGATTCCTTCTAAAACATGCTTGACATTTAGCTCACTTACCTTCCATTTCTAGCCATTCATTGATCTTCTTTTCTAAGATACCATATAACTTAGCTAAGAGAGGGATAATCATAATAGTTCGATAATTAGAGGGGTCATTTTTATCACCACTTTTGAAAATAGGAATAATGAGGATTTGAGTCTAATGTGTAGGAAATCTGTGCTTGAGCACTAGATTAAAGATTTTATGGATGTGTGGAATGAGGACAGGCCCTCCAATTTTTAAGATTTTCACTTGGTAGCTTTCAATGTCTTTGGATTTTTTATTTGCTAAGTGCTTAACCCCAAAATCTATGTCTTCTAACGAGAAAATGTATTTCATTGTAAGAAGGGGTTTGAATGTTATCTTTGATATTCGGGGATTCATAAAGCTTTTTAAGATAGAAATTCCAATCTTTTTAAGCAATTTGATTGTCTTCTTTTGTTTTGCGAGTTAGAATTTGCCTCCAGAATTTCTCAGGAGCCACCTTAGAGAGGTGTAGGAGATTTTCTTTCCTTTTACTTAGATAATGCCTTTTTTTCTTTCAATTAAGGCTTTGTAGTGATTTATCTTCTCCATTTTATAGAATAATATTCTTTTTATCTTATCCATTTTTATATAACAATGTCAAATGTCTTCTTTATAATTAAAACAGTCATAATGAATCATCTTGTTAGATGTTACAATCACATCACAATGGTTGACTATAGATATATCACTATATATAACTACCAACATAGATCCATCTTATACGTGGATCTAGAAAGCACCGAGAGGGATCCAATTTCTTTAAGTGAAAGTTATTTTTATCTTAAATTCTCAAACATTTTGATCCCTTTAATGTTTGGTAAATCCGGGTTTAACATGGATATTTTAATTACTTTTCATTTAGTTTTATTATTTGATAAATTTGGCGACATGTATTTCTCTATATTGGTTTTTGTTTTAGCATACTTGTTGGTGTAGTGTTAGGTTAAACACACATAGATCTTATCAATATTATTTGGATGACACTCCTTTATTCTAAATCAATAAGCCATAATCAAATATATCAAAATTCTACTCTAAATCCACACCAAAATATATCTAAATTTTATTATAAAAAATGTTTTATTATTATTATGGTGAATTGTAAAGAAAGTTAGTTAATTTAAATTATTTTAAAATGATTTTATAAGTAATTAAAAATGAAATAAAATAAAAAGGCTAGAGTCTTCGAAGAAGGTTGAATATCTTTTAAAAAAGAGTTTAGCATTTCCAGTAATCCACGATATAAATTTTTTTTTAATTTTTTACTTATGTTTATGTTGGTTAACATAATGTTTTTTTTATGTCGACTAGCATAACGTGACTAACGTGACATGATCTCTCCCATACTGGGCTGAGAGCACCTCGCTTCTCTCGGTGCAATTATTTAGATATAATAAACTTTTTATAAATATATATAAAACTTCAAATTATAATATTTTTTCTATAGAAATTTATAAATAAAATCTAATATTGCCAAGTGTCTTGTTTATTAAAATAGTCATAATGACTAATCTTGATAGATGTAACAATCACATCACAATGTTTCACTGTAGCTTATCACTTTATAGAACTTTTATTTAGATATAATAATTGTTTTTTAAATATATATATATATATAAACTTCAACATATTATAATATTTTTTCTATAAAAAATTATTTAATAAGACTTTTAAACTAAAATTTCCAAATATTTATTTTCGTATTCAATTAAGCCTATTTTTTTACATTTCATAAACTAACATATTAATAAAAGTAAAAATTGACTTTTATTTATTTTTATTTCTAAAAATCTATTTATTCGTTTATTCAAAAAAATATCATGAATAATATTTTAATTAGTGGACACTATACTAAAGATTTACCAAAGTTTAATAATTTATTTAGTCTTTTGATTGTTAATAGAAAATTTTAGATTTTATTTTGGTAAAAAAAATTTAGTAAAGAAATGCAAATTTTATAAAATCTCTAGAAATGATTAGATAATTGATATCTTTAACATTATGTTTTTAATACAATTTCGATATTTCTAAATGATAATAACATTTTCTTATGACTTCTATTTATTATTCAATCATTTTCATGTGAAACTTTAACTTTAACTTTGGAATATATACCAGTATAAAGAGGGATCCAATTTCTTAAGGTGTACATTTATTTACCATTTGGATCCCTCTCTATAGTTGATAGATTTGGGTTTAAAATGGATTTATGCTAGTTTTTTTTTAAGTCAATATGTAATTTATATTTTTCATTTTTTATTTTTTAATATTTTTTATTTATGTCGGCTAGCATAACTTGACTAACTTGACACGATCTCTCACCTCGCTTCTCTTTGTGCAATAACTATTAAATTAAAACATTTCTAAATTATGAGATTAAATTTGGGCTATAAATAACTATTAAATTAAAATATTTCCAAATTATTAAATTAAACCCAGGTATGTAAAATAATTAAATTAAAACATTTCTAAATTATTAGATTAAATCATTTCTTAAGATAAATATAAGTAGTTTTGATGCTAGATTTACTTGTTATTCATACACGATGCAAAGTGTTATTAAAATGCCCTTCACTGATCAAAATTGGAATGATAAAGGTATATTAATTTGGAGAGATGTACAAGAAAAATGGAATGATAAAGTATACTAATATGAAAAGATGTGAATTTAAGAATTTATGATGTTGGAAGCTTCTTCTCTCTTCATGTATTTCGAAATGATTCAATCTTTTATACAATTTTTTGAAATAATATTCTTCTATTTTACTTATAGAATTAAAATACTATATTGATTATACATACATAGAAGTTAATCATAATTTTTTTTTAAATCAAAACAAAATATTTTGCTTAACAAAATAAAGTTGTCCATGGTCAAGTTTCACTAGTATAGTTGGTATTTGAGGGGGTTTCGTTTGTTAGGGTGCCCAGGGTTGAAACTCAACAATGGTGGTAGGAGAAACCAAAAAAATCTAGCCATGTTAAAAGTTGGTGTGGCCCGGGCCAGATGCAATCCTCGGGTGATTTTGACGACTTAGATGCCCCTAGGTCGCAGTTTCTTAAACCACAGACCAACCCTACAAGTTAGAAAGATTCATGCAACAACAAAAAAACAAAGTTTTCAATGCTTAATAATACATATCCCACCATTTTTTATACTTAACAAACATGGATGTTCACCTAACTTAACAAATAAATTCATCCATACCTCGCCCAACCATATTCTCAAACTTGCCAAAAACAATACCTATCCCAAAGTTATCTATGCTTAACAAGACACGTCCATGTGCACCTAACTTAACAAATTGACTCATCAACACCTCACCTAACCATATTCTCAAGTTGGCCATAGTTTTGGCCATAGTTTTAGATAAAGACCATGTTTAAATTTATAGTTTAATTAAAATTGTGAGATTCCTTCATTCATGAAATAAAAGATCCACTTCATACTGATGATTATTTAATTTGTAAAAGTGTGCATACTCTATTCCTCCTATATTTTAGGAACATTTTTTTTAGCAAGATAGTACTTTCTATTCTATTAATAATACAAACGAATACATCGAGTACAAAAGGAGTTGGCTTTCAAGTACCCCTCCAAGGGGAAAACAAAGCAACTTGAGAACTTAAACTTTAAGTTTGCAGATGATTTAAAGTCTTAAAATGTCTATTTACACAAAGCTTTATCAAAATAGCTTGGCTAAAGAATCAAGCCTAGGAAAAACTAAAGTCTAACAACCTAAAAGATAAGAGAATTTAAATAGTATTTGAACATGGAATTGGAATGAAACAACTAAAACAAAGCTAAGACAAAGACCCGAAGGTCCTTTAGGCGCGTCCATCATTTTTCTTTGGAGATACAAAGTCATCTTCATCATCGTCTATGATAATGGTCCATTGGGGGTCACAAGCTATATTTTACATATGTTATTTGACCTAGTTCACATCCTCCTTTGCAACTCTGGTAACTTTAAATTTGTTAATCTATCGTGAGCTAAAGCAGTTTGAATCTCAGAGATAATAGACTATAATTATGCAACATTATTTATTTCAATTCCTAGTGACCTTACATAAACCCAAAGGATTTACCCTTTCTCATTTCGTAGAGATCTACCGTATCTCATTGGACCGGGATTTCCATGTGAATCCCCATCAAAATTGAGCTTACTGGAACCTTTGGGCAAAGTGGACCAATTTTTTTTACTCTAGTTGTGTATATTCTTTGGAGTAGCAAAAGCGTGATGTATTGTGATAATTGGATGCTAATTGTTCCAGATACTATATTCTTGAGGTTCACATTTCTTATCTTTGTGGGTCACAGAGGATCAGTTTAAGGTCACATGGATGTTGGATTTAAGTGTTCGCCATATCTAATAAAACTTCCATTTTTATCCCTTAAATATGTGTTGATTATGTTCCTTCCATACTGACCATATGATGAACCTTGATAGAAGGTTCCAAATTTTGATGAGAATGATGTTTTTGAAAGAATCATTTCGCTAATTTGAAAGGGTGTTCCTTATAGAGCGCGTATCTTTGTCAAACTATCAGAAGAGAATGGTTGATTTATCCCAGAACCTGGTGGTGAAGAAGCAATTGTTCAATAGACGATTCATGTATTATTCATCTTTCTGACATAGGGTGCATCTTGAAGGACCTGCGAAACCTCTTCTGTAGAGCTTATCCCAGGTAAGAATTTTGCTATGAAATACGGTCCAGAGAAAGATTGAAATTTTAGGCCAAAATTTACTTGTCCAAATTTTTTTCTGAATTGGTTCATCTGGATCAAGTTATTATTCTTTGAAGCTAGATGATAAGCCTCCTTGAAGTTGAAGGTGCCTTCTGATGTGTAACCCCATCAATGTTGATATTTGCCTTTATTTATTTTGATTTTTATAGATTGAAGCTATTTCCAGAGGACTTCTTTGTCATGATCCTCCAATTGTGGGATCCATTGATCTCTGTCTAACTACTGTTTCAAATTTTTTGGTTGTCATTGCTCTTCCAATAGGCTAAAGTGACCTTCTCGTTTCTTATGTTGGGTTGGTTTATGAGTGTCATAGAGGCTTGATAAGTGGTTAAGGGGGGAATTTTTCTCCAAGCATATTCCCAAAAGAGTGCATTGTTTATATCCCTTGTTTCCCAAAAATTGTGTTTCGTAATCAATTTTTTGTGTGCCTAGGACAAGTTCCAAATAATTGAGTCTCTTCTAACCCCATTTATCCTTATCGGGTCCTTTATAAGGTTTGGGGCTTTGTATTTATCTCTCCAAACTGTATCCCGATGGGTGAGAGGGATTATGACCAACTTCCACTAGGTTTTGGTTGATATGACATTATTGAGAAGCCTAGGCAGACATACTTTTTCCCAAACAATCAAAGCCCATTTTTTTGACACAGCATTTCCACTCCATAAAAAGTTGTGTTTCAGATTTCTAATTTTACTAAGGATAGGCTTAGGATCCGTCATTGCCGAAAATAAGTAACGAGGCATTGCTTTTAGGACTGATCTAAGTAACACAACCCTAGAAAGCAAATCGAGTGCCATAAAGGTCCAATTTGAAAGCTTGTGAATGAGACAAGTGAGCAGAAATTCCTAGGAAACATTTCTGAGGGAATTTTCTATCAAGAGATCCCATGTAAATTGAGGGGAGGGACCCTCTTTAAAAATGAGGATTTTGAGGATTCTAGACTAGATATCTAAGGAAGTATTGGAAAAGAATATTTGAGACTTTTCCAAGTTAATGGTAATGCCATATCATTGCATGAAGGTATGTAGAATATTATTAAAATATTTAGCTTCTTTTACAGAAGGAAAATCCATAAGCAAGGTATCATCTACAAACTAAAGGTGGGAGTGCTTGCGGATGGAGTGGAATTGGAGTCCCGAGATAAGGTTACCATTTTTACCAATAGAGAGACTTTGTCTTCAGCCTTCAACCATGAGAACGAATATGAATGGAAACATAGGAGGGAGAGAAGGTGGAGGAGAGAGATCCATATAGATGAATGGAAAAGAAGGAAGAAGATAAGAGCGAGAGGATCCACCTGACCCACAGAGGGCCAAAGCAAAAGGAAAGAATTATTTTCTTAATATACTTCTAACTAATTTTATCAAAGTCCTTGGACATGTCCATCTTTATTACAAAGCCAAGTATCTTTTGAGATTTGAGGGTATGGATGGATTCATGGGATAGGAATATGCCATCCAGAATTTGTCTTCCCTCCACATAACTTGTCCGTTCTTCCAATATTAGAGCAAGAAGAAAAGGTTTCAATCTATTTTTTGTCACCTTGGTAATGATTTTGTAAATCACATTATATAGGAAGATCGATAGAAATTGGGTTTTGATCTAGAGTACCCTCTTTCTTAGGAATTAAAGTTAGGAAGTTTGTATTTAAATCCTTATGCACTCCAGATCTGTTGCAAGAAGCTTCAACTTTTTTCTCGCTATCCTCTTTGACAGCTGACCATCATTCCATGAAGAAGTCTATTGTAAATCCATCTGGACCTTGGGATTTTCGAACAGACATCTCTTGTACTGGTGATTCTACTTCTTGCATATTGATGTGTTTCATGAGATTGGATTTTTGATATGGGGTAATCACTCTAGGTATATTCCTAGTGATTTTTTCAATATCTTTTGATTTGTATTCTACTTGTTCTTTTAGGAGATCCTTGAAGAATTGATTTATTTCCTTCTCTATATCCTCTCTAGACTCTAGAATGGTTCCTTGAGAAGAACATAGATGGGATATTCTATTGAGGTTCCTTCTCTATTTCATAGCATTGTGGAAGAATTTCTCATTTTTTTCTCCATATTTCGGCCACAAATCTCTTGGCTTTTGTATCCAGAGAGTATCTTCCTACTTGAGTCTCATTTCTATCTAAATTTGGAGGTATTTGTCCTACATATCCATCTCCTCTATTATTCCTCGCTCAATGATTTCTTGTTTATCTTTTCTCATTTTGAATTCCAAATATTTTTAAGTTTCAAATATGTTTCCAAATACCTCTTTATTCCATTTTTTTAGTATGAGTTTAAGATTTTTTAAGCATACCTGGAGGAGAGGCATTAAAGTCCCTAATCCTGGATCCACTTCCTTTCACTAGCTATCGATGTTGTGGATGAAGTCATTGTGGTTTACCCAAAAGGACTCAAATCTGAAGGGTTTAGGAGTGATCTTTATTTTCCCACTCATAAGTAGGTTGATAGGCCAATGGTTAGAGTTGTTGGTAGTAGAATGAATGTCTCAACATCAAATTCCTAGTTCATGAGATTTTCTGATATTAGGAAATGATCTAATCTAGAATCATTTGTCTTTCTCCTCCCTGTTTGTTATTCCAAGTATACAAACTATTTTTAGTTTCTAAATTAACCATTTTGATATCTTCAATGGTTTGTTCAAAAGATAGGGAGTCTATATCCAACCTATGTTGGCCTCCTTTTGTTTCTATGAGATTAGTTATCATATTAAAGTGTCATCCTAGGATCCAATTTTTCCTCTCAAATTTTTCCCCATAGAACTCAGTTGATTGACGGGATTTAATTTTTGAGTTGCAATGTTTGGTCCATATACATTGGTTAAGAAGCCCTTGATTCCAGATCCTATGATCATGAAGCTAGATGATAAGTAGTTGGGGGAGAAGTT
Source organism: Pseudotsuga menziesii (assembly GCA_001517045.1). Taxonomy (NCBI): domain Eukaryota; kingdom Viridiplantae; phylum Streptophyta; class Pinopsida; order Pinales; family Pinaceae; genus Pseudotsuga; species Pseudotsuga menziesii. Next base: position 239,624 of record LPNX010370196.1, on the reverse strand, counting down.
GAAGTTATCCAGGTGAATCTCCTAAGGATTCTAGATCAAAGCTAAACCTCCCGAGGCTCCTTGCGCATCTACTACATAATCCTAACTACCTTTCCAACTTTGAGAATCTATATGTTTCAATCTTTCCTTGGTGCATTTAGTTTCCTGAAGCATCATTATATTTCATTTATATATTTGAATTATGTTCCTTAATATCCTTTGCTTGGAGTCAAAATTTATCCCTATGATATTACAGGATGTTATCTGCATTAGGTAACTAAGCGTTGGGGTGGAACATCTCGTTTAGGCTAGCGTGCTGGTCGAACTTGATTAAATTTTCCCCTATCTTTTTTATTTCTATTGTATTGAAGGCATCCTTATTTTCTTCTCCTCTTTTTTTGGACTGATCCTTGAGGGTGATCAAATTTATTCCTAAGTGGGTGATGGAACTTTCATATTTTTTCTTTCCTCTTTTTGGTAGTTTATTATGGAATTTGGTGATAGATTATTTCAATAGAGTGATTTGATGATTTGGTATGGAGCTGAACTCTTTTCTTTCACATGTTGCTACTAAGTCTTCCAGATCTAGGTATCATGTATCTATCTCATCTTCTCTCGAGTCTTCCTTGTCCTTCATTTATGTTTTTTCTTGAATAATCTCTTCCTTTGATTTTTTCTTTAAATATGTTTTGATTTTCTTATTTTTTGGTTCTTCCTTTTCTGTTTTCTATGCTTTTTTGTCATGTCATATCCTGTATTGTTCATGTGGTGATGCTTTCTCTTTCCTTTTCTTGGTTGGTTGGACTTGGGTATAGAATTGCATAGGAATTATGTGTTTCTAGAATGTTCTTTGAAGTTGTTTCTCCTTATTTTTTGCCCATTCATTTCTTTGATGAGACTTTGGTGTATCCTTCTTTGTCTTTTTATTCCTATGCTCTTGCTTTCTCTATTTCTTTTTTCTTAGGACAGTCTCTAAATAAGTGACCACGCTCACAATATATGTGACATCTAAAAGGTATGTGGTCACAATTAATTAGTTGATCCCATCATGTATCTCCATGGCTTAAGCAGATGGATTCTAGAAGCTCATTTTCTATATTCATGTAGACTTATATTCTTGCATAAGTAGTGTATCTAGCAGTTTTAGTGGGTTCATAAGCCTTCACATCTTTTCCCATGGTGATTCCTATTCTTTCTATGGTTTCATCCTCCCAATATTCTGCCTGCAGGGAGCAAAGATGGATCCAAACTGATGCAAAGGTTAGGTTCTCTTTTTCAGGGCTAAATTTTAGTTTCCAAAAGTGAATATATAACCCTGCAGATTTAAAGATGTATGGCCCATTATCAAACACCCTATTGACATCCTCTAGGTTTTTGTAGATGACCGTAAAAAAGTCTTTTAAGATCAACTGCAAATCATAGTGGCCTTTGGGATTCCATCTTGTGTTGATCCACCATATAAGAGCCTTCTTTGATGGCCAAACCCCCATGAATTCACCAATCACATCATGTTCAATTAAACATTGAATGTTTTCATCTATTTTACTTGATGTCAATTCATGCTTGAGGGTTTGGAACAATTTCAGTATGCATATACCCTAGGGTCTGAAGTCTCCCTTCTTTGCTTCTTTTGTATTTTCCTTCTGATGTATCTCGATCCTTGACCCCCTTTCCTTTATTTCCATGTGGGGTTTCAATTTGTATTGGAAAACCCTGAGGGTTCGTTGAACTGCATTCTATGTTTCTAATGTTTCTCACTACTTTACTGAAGGAGGGGGCAGATCCCCCTCCCTCCTTTTCTTCCATAGCTTAATCCTTGCTCTAACGTGGGGCGGGTGGTACTTGAAAGTAGTAAAAAAAATCAAGATTCTAATTCACAGATTGGGGTTGAAGAGGTCATGTTGCAGAGCTCATTTGTCTTACCTATCCTGGGAACATTCTATTTTATTCAACCCATAAATCTACCTTATATTTCCATAAGTTCTTGGCATCTCGCTCTTTCATTCAAAGGTATCGTTGGTTGCACACTAAAATTCCCTTCAATACTTTCTAATCCTCCTATATTTTAGGAAAATTCTATTTTATTCAACTCATAAATCTGGCTTATATTTGTAATACTTCTTGTCATTTTGCTCAATTCGTTCAAGTCTCATTGGTTGCACACTAAAAATCCATTTAATGGCATCATGTGGAGAGTATGTGATGTGTGAGAGATTAGTGTCTACATTTTGAACCATCCTTAGCTTATCTTCATGACAATAGCGATACCTGAGAGGATCTTTTATCCTTATATTCCTATAAATATAGAACAGTCCGTTAGTGTGGCTGACTTTAGGGTTTTTAGTTTAGGTTATACTTTCTTGCTCGCAAAAAATTTCCTTGTCAATATGAAGTAGTTCTTTTTTTTCATTTAGAAGTTGTTTAGATATTTGACGATTTTAACTTATTATATAGATATCTAATTTTTTGTGGTAATTTTTCATTGTTAATGTATTTATTGAAAAAATAGATTCAACACTTTCAAATACCTTTGTTCCACTTGAATAGTGCAACCTCAACAACTTATGTATGTGATTGCCTCCTTGATTGATTTGAAGTGAGGCAATTCTATTGTCTTGCTTGTGGTGTATCATGGAGTTGTGAAAGAATTTAGAGGCTCTTTCATCTTCTTTGAACCAATTGATAAGGGACTTCTGCCTCCATTATAAGGTTTCTTCATGTCTTCCCTTAATACCAAATTTATTTTGTATGTCAACTTCCTATTGAACAATCATTTTTGTTCGCCCTTATATAATCATCTGCTATTATGAATTCTCCATAAGCTCCTCCAATTCTGTTTGGATACAAATATGTTCTGAAACACTTCTTGGTTCCATGGCTTTAACTTGATTTTTAATATTTTTAATATTTGTTTAAATTGATACATCAGTGTTCTCCTTTTTATTTCCACCTCCTTCCACCATTTTTCTATGTTGGCCTTAAAGTCTAGATGGTCTAGGAAAAAAAATTCAAATTGAAATGGTCGTTTTTTGGTGGCTCTCCTAATTTTATTGAAAATATTATTTGGCCAATGATACAAACTTGAGCATAGGAGAATGGAAGCCTCCATTATTAATCCTTCATCCATTAGAGTTTCAAAAATTAAGAATCTATCCAGGCAAGAGGAAACTTGGTGATTGCCACCCCTTCTGTTGTTCTAGGCATTAATTATATTTATTGTCTCGATATAAACCAATCTTAAGTCTCGCATGGTTTCTTTAAAGGAGGCATCATCATTCTCAAGCCTTTGTATGCCACCTCTTTTCTCATTGAGTGAGGTAATAATGTTGAAATCCCCTTAGATGATCCAACTTTGTTTTCATATGATGTTGCTTAGGGCCTGAATGGATTGGAGAAATAAAAGTGTTTCCTCCTTTAGCTATGGTACATAAATAACAATAATGAAGTATGTGGCTATCATCCTTTTGACCTAAAATTGTGCCATTAGTGTTCTAGTTGTGGAGAAGAAATTTTGTGTTGCCACAATTCCCGAGTCCCAAAGGATTGTAATTCTCCGAGATGCTCCTAAATCATCAACTATTATTGTTTGATATCCTTTCCATTACTAGCTTGCTATCATGTATAATGTTTCTACTTGACACTTGGTTTCTTGTATCATAATGATATTGGGCTTTTCCTGAGGCTCTTTTGTTGCATAGATTCCTTTGCTTGGTCTTACCAATACCCTTGATTTGTTCTAAGTGATTAAATATTCATAGTCAATTTTGAGAGGGTGAGAAAAGGTACCTATCGGTCATTGTGGCATATTTCCTTAAACCCATAATATTTTCACCTAAATATTTTAGCATGGTTATTGCTTTTGAGTAACCAATTTTTTTCATCTTTAGGCATCTTCATTTGATCCTTTATTGTTGTATTTTTTACCCTTAGAGAGGTAGTGACTTGGCTCTTTATTGGGGGTTATTGTTTTTGTTTAGACATTTTTCTATAAAGGGTATCTTTATGGAGTTGTAGTTGCTTATCCGAAATGGATTGGGTGTCTTATTGAGCACAAGCATCAACTATCCATTGTAAGTCTAGCTCACCTAGGTCCATATCTTCCATGTCATCAAATTCGGTCATGTCATCGTCAACTATCACTCCCTTTGTGTCATTATCCTTGTTGGTTAATGTTACTAAGGGGTCCTCTTTTTTACATCTTTTGGTTTCCTCTATTAATTCATCTTCTATATGGATGTGAACCTGATTGGGATTTATGGATGGCTTGGAATTTGTAGTTTCTTCCTCGTTAGGGTTTACATTATTTTTGCTAAAGCTTTGTAACTATTGTTAATTTTGGTGTTTGCAGTTTGTTTTGTAGTATTGGATTTCCTCTCTTTATTTTAAACCCTATTGATCCATATTTTCAACTAGTTTGGTGGTTGTCTTACCTTATTTAGAGGGCAGTCCCTCAAGGTGAACAATAAGCATCGTGCTAGGAAGCATTTAATCTGTCAAGGGGGTGCATATAGACTATCAATTTTGAGGGTGCCTTACACCCGACAGTCTATATACACCTCGCTGATACATTAAATTCTCCTCAATAGTGTGCTTATTGTTTATTGTCCCTATCCGTGCTCATGGCACTTACGGCAAAGAAAAAATATTTGCTCATGGTTAAGCAGTTGAATCCATTTTGTTTCTTGATAACTAAGGCAGATGGAGTGATGTAAAGCAATATAGACATTCATTTACACACATTTTGGCATAGAAGGTGTGACTGTCAAATGTGAGGCATCCAATGATCTATATACACCTCATCGACGCATTAAGTGCTCCTCAGCAAGCTGCTTATTATTTGTTGTCCCTATCTGTACTCATGACACTTAAGGCAACGAAAAAATATGTGCTCATAGTTAAGAATTTGAATCCATTTTGTTTCTCAATAACTAAGGAAGATGGAGTGAGGTAAAGCAATAGAGACATTCATGTACACACATATTCTGGCATAGAAGGTGTGACATATATGTCTAGAGTGTTGTTTATTCCTTCAAGCATCTCTTCTTCCAAAAATTCATGCAGTAGGGAGAATAATATTATTCATCCAATAGCTGCTAAAAGATCCTATTTTTTATAAGGAGAACTTCTCAATCCAAAATCTCAGATAGAGGACAATCGAATTGAAATAGGGGCCATTCTCAAAGACTCCCTTGCAATCCTCTCGAGTGGTGAATATCACCATGAAAAAATAGTTTCAAATCTACATGTCCCTTGGAATTCCATTTGGTGTTAACCCACCAAATCATAGCATTCTGAGATACCCATCAAGTTTCCTATTACAGTGTGGTCCTACATTGGTTGTACTCGTTTATGCAGAAGGATGTTACCTCATATCTACACATTTTTTCGCCTTGGGTATCCACTTCTAGGGTTTCTAGGAATGGGATTTGTCTATTGCGATGCATTTGGATCCTCCAATTGCTTAGGTGCATCTGGTTCATTCCATGTACATCCCTTTCCCACATCTATTTTGAGGGTTTTCTCTAGTTTTTTACCCATATCATCTCTCGAGGCAGTCAATTTTTTACCCGTTGAAAGAATTTTCTTGAAGGAGACCGCCCACTCGTCGCGGCCTTAGGACAAATCAATAGTTGTTGGGTATTGTTTTTAAAGCATGGGAACAACAACCTCCTAAGAGTATATCCAATATCCCACAAGACAAATATACCAGTAACTTATGACTAAGCAGGGGTCAAGACGTCTTGAATCCCATTGGGGTGAGATTCTATCCCAGGGGTCACCTACCCTTCGAGCCTTGTCACAATGGGTCAATGAAAAACCTTACCCCCCATTAGTTTTGAACATGTGACCTCCAGGGAGATAACATGTGTTCTTAACCATTAGGCCCACTCAGGTGTTGTTGGGTATTGTTACAGTTCAAAAACAGAAGTAGGTAACGTCGCATAAGCTAGGATTGCTTCGGTTCCTAAATTCCATGGATGAATCCTCTTCCATGGAATTTTAATTTATATAAATTATGTTTTTTTTGTAAATAAAAAAGACTGTATATATTAATAATAACAACTGGTTACATATCGCTCTTACAGAGTTCAAGGTTCCGCATGCACTTATAGAAACAAAACATCAAAACATCTCCAGACTACATTGGGGGGGCTCCAAAAAATGGACTTGTCCTCTCTTTAACTAGGATGGACTACTAATGCTAACTTGAAACTAAGAATACTAAGAGACACAACAAAAACACTAAAAACTACTATTTTTATCCACTCTGCTTCAAAAAGGAACTTTCCCATGGTCTTCAGCATGTACACTGCCCTTCTCTATGCTCTTGCCCTTCCCTACTTCCTTAAGCCCCTTCGGTGTTGCATCCTTCTCCTCCTGTATGCTCTGGTTCCCTCCTCTGCCGGTGCGACCTGCTTCATCTGTCTGCATATTAGGGGTGTAAAATTTCAATCCCATCTTGGCAGACATTAGATCAATCTTCTGGTGCATTAAACTACTGTCTTGGTGATTCTCCTTCCAAGCCTGAATAAGAACCTAGTCTCCCTGAAACTTTCCCTCTCCATCCATAGCTACATAAGCCATGAGATTTTTCAGGACCCAGTACACCATGAGCATTCTGTCATAGGAAGAATCTCTCCCCATAGTGGTCCTCGGGTCTATCACCCATTGTTCCACCTCCTAGCGAATTTCCTCCATGGGTATAGTTTGAACCTCCTCCCATAACTCCTTTTTGATAGCCTCAATATCATCACACACCACCAAAGGGATACACTGCCAGAAGAAAGTGGTCGATTTTCTAGCTCGGGATTGAGCCTGGGTGACTCTTCCCCCTGTTAATCGAGTTCTGCTACCTACGATCCCTTTCCCTCTACGACCCCTAGACCACGACACCATACCATCTCCAACACTACCTTTCCTGTTCGGCGCCATCTTTTCCACTAGCAGGAGATGTCTATAAGGATCAGGTTGCCTTATGATAATAGACCGAGCTCTTGGTTTATTCAGAGAGTGCTCACCAACAATAATAACAATTAACTTAAAAGGGATGCACGAAGTGTGATTGGCAAGGCCTTGTCTTTCCCTCTGAAATATATCAGGGAATCCCATAATTGCTATAACCAGATAGCACCTTACACCTCCTATCCCATCCTTTCTTCCTCTGATTCCTGTATTGATCCCAATTTTCTGCATGATGGAGATCTTAATTACCTGGTGTGGATACTGGTTCGTATCCTTCTCATATCTCTTCATTCCCTGGTCACCATACTTTTTTGTACCCTGGGAAAAAGTAGGAAGACATTTCCTCGTCCTTGATCTATGATTGATGTAATTTTATCGACACATCTGTCACGTCCCTTTGATGCCAGCTACCATGGATAAGCATCACCTACCTGTTCTCTCTCTTATGTCCCGCCCCTGCATGATCCTCGCATGCCAAGTGTCAGAACTGGTCCACCCACTCTTCTCCTACAAATTCATCCAACTTTCCATATGTGAGGTCTTGACCTCCCTCCACCCTTGCATTGGCCATGAGGTCAACTAACTTATTGGAATCCCTCCTAACGTTGCCAAATGACAAGGCATAGCATGGGAGATAAGACCTCTCAGAGTTTCCAGCTTACTCAAAAGACACCAAATAATGGTGAATGTTTACGTCGTCTACCCCATGGATATCTTTTTCACCATCTAGATGATGACTTTGGAATCTCCTTCGATTGTAACCGGGAACCAACCCTCTCTTGAAACCATCTTGAGGCCTTGGATGATACCTTCCAACTCAAAAGAGTTGTTAGTATCCATCCTGATGGTACCATGGTAGATTTTCATAATACCCCCTGTTGCATCCCTAAAAACGCCACCATATCCAATAGCTCATGGGTTTCCCCTTGAAGCACCATCAAAATTAAGCTTGAAATATCTTGATTGCAGAGGAGACCAGACGTTTTGAGTCCCTAAATGATTTTTTTTTACGATTCAGGGGGCCATTTGGTTGCCAACAGCATGCATTTGGCCCTAATTGTAATATGTAAAGCTCGGATGTACTTTTCCATTAGGATATTGAGCTCCCAAATCAGAGATCGTATGCAAAAGTTATGACCCCGGGAAGTTGATTGTTCAACTAACCACCTTACGGCTACAAAATTTATGACGATTCATCTTTTAGGGTTATGCTTTGGACTTTTCCAGTTCTCTCCCTCATGCTTATTATAAACATGACATTTGGGCCTCATTTTTGTATTCATATTTTCACGGATGAATGTAGTAGACACATCTCTTCTCAGAGATAGCTACCACCATTCTAGTTGTTGTAATTACAATCTGTTCCATTTTCACTATTTAATAGAATATTTGTTTACTGTACCTCTATTATGTTTGCAATATGCATGTGCTTATGATGCTATATCTTTTCTTTCATTTTGTTCTCACATAAATTCATATCAGTGGTATTAGAGCAATCTTCTCTTTCATTTTTTCTCGGCGCATGTCCCCAACAAGGTCAAGGGTATAAAGAGTTTGGTCTTGAACTAGTTTCACTTGGTGAAGATCACTCTCTTCGCCCCAAATGGTCTCCCATGGCGGAAGAAAAGAGAGATGATGGAGCAGGATTCCTATCAAGTCATTGATTGAGGAATCCCTCGAGCGATAAAGGAATGATATGATGGATAGTTTCGCCCAAATCCTTCTACGAATTTTGACAGTAAAAAATTCACCTTCAATGAGCAAGCGTTTCAGAGATGAAAGCACATTCAAGATACAAGTGAACTTTGATATTACTTTATTTGAAGAACAAATCGATGTTGATTCCCTAGATAAGTGGTTGAATGTTCTAGAAGGGTATTTATTTGTCCACAATTTTTCCAACAGGGAAAAGAGCACCTTTTGCTCCTTAAGGCAGACCCCACGTCCAAAATTGGTGGGGTACTTATTGGGAGAAAAACTCAGTAGATGAGTTTGGAATGTTTGAGACAAATTCCAGTTGGTCCTCTTTCATAGATTCTGTCAAGGAACAATATTACCTCATGGGAAACTATGATAACCAGTACACCAAATGGACCATTCTGTGTTAAGAGACGGACCAGATGGTGTCAGAGTACACCAACAACTTTCATACCCTACGCACAAAATTTGGTATCAAGGAATCTAAGTGGAACCCGATACTGAAATATTGTAGTGGCCTACATCGGTACATCCGAACCGAGATGGACTTCCTCAACATCTCTTCACCTGGATCTGCCTACCGTATGTTGTCAAAATCGAGGATAAATTTCAACAGAATAACAAGTGAAACCTTGGACCTTCGAACCCACCACAAAAGCAAGGAAAGGGAAACCCTGGCCTACAGAACATGGGACAAGGAAAGGACAACCAGTCCTCACCACAAGAAAATAAGGGGAATGGAAATACAAAGAAGCACACCAGGAACTAGTGTGAGTTCCATAAAATCCCCTGGAACAATATTAATGAATGTCACTCAAAGCATTCATTGGTAGCCAAAATCTAATCTTCAGAATCAGACCCCAATTCTGATTTAGAACCCAATGTCACAGCCATAGACCATGGGAAGCAGATCATTGATGTAGAACCCATTTTCAATGTTTCTACCACACAGATTCAACTAGAGGAACTTGAAGGGTTAAAGGCAGAGGAGTGCCTCTTCTACTCACAAATATGGGTGAAGGGAATCCCACTACATTTTGTTGTTGACAATGGAAACCAAAAGAGCCTGATCTTAGCAGAAGTCATCCAGAGATTGGAGCTTCCGACAACACCACACCCGCAAACCTACAACATCGGTTGGCTAAGACAAGGACAAGGTATTTGCATTACTCAACAATGCCTCCTACCATATGGCATCAAGCCTTTCAAATACGAGGTATTGTGTGATGTGGCCCCACTTGAAGTTTGTGATGTTCTTTTAGGACAACCATATATGTGGAAGCATCATGTTGTATCTCATTCGCGACCTCGCAGTGACATTGTAACTTTGGGAGGACAACTATATCAGAGACAACAATTGCACTTGCCACCCTGTCGCAGGGTAGGAAGATAAGCTCCCACACCAGGAAATTATCCCTCTTCACAATTTCCTCTGAATGAGAACATCAGATCACAGACACCTCCACACCCTCTTCATAGGGTCCCTTTGCTCAACAAAACTAGGAAGAACACAAATTTAGTGTTCCCTCATCCATTTGAGTACCTCTACAATCCAATACAATGCATTCAAGGTACTCCTCTAGAAACAAATCATCCATACAACAATTACAACCCTCTCGAGATGTCAAAGAAAGGAAACCTCTTCAATTCAGCAAATGTCGCACCAGGAGATCATCTCAACACACAATTCGAGATATGATACAGGATTTGACGCAATGGATACCACTGCTTCCTAAGGGGGAGGATTAATCCAGATTGATATTGGTGTCCACCCACCTATTCCATTGGCTCAAAACAATTGTCCATTGTAGCAGTTTCCTAGTTATTTTTCTACAGTTTTTTGGGTCCCAAACTTCTGGGGCCTTTTTCAGGCCTGTTGCAGCTGCAACAAATTCCTGAAATTCCAAAAAAATTTGGGACCCTCCTTTACTTTGGATTAGTTGATTTTCTTCTTTGTTTTCCTATGATTGAATTGATTTACCACTTGTTGTGATTCTCCCTCTGATGCTTGAAGAAATCTAATGTTTGATCAGACTTTATTGCTGCCTTTGAATGCATGTACAGCATGCTTGAATCAGAAGATTATTTGATTGATGCTCCCGTCGTTGCGGAAAAATATTAATTCATGACTTCGATTTCCTGTCCGATACATTGGTTTTAACCGGCTGATTTTTGGTTTAAATCGGAAGGACTTGTCTTTTCTCTCCCCGTCGTTGCGGATGGACATTCGGCTTGACTTCGATTGTTTTTCTGATTTCTTTGTTTCACGTCGGATGCTTTTTGGTTTTGCATCGGAAGTTTTTATGATTATTTCCTCCGCCGTTGCGGACAGCAAACCGTTAACTCTTTCGATTCCGGTTTGGTTTCCGATTCCCGCTTATGTATCCTTGTTGACCCCGTGAGTCTCGGGCTCCCGCCGTTGCGGCTGCGAAAGCTGTTTCGCTTCCGCCGTTGCGGCTGCCAAGGTCATTAGCCTTCCGATGTCTAGCCGTTTGTTTCCTAATTCAAACTTTTCTCCCATTTCAGATAGATTTTTCTTTGGCGGCTCCGCCGTTGCGGCTGTCGTTTCACTATGGTCCGGACGGGTTTCTCTTCCGAGGTTCCGTTACGGTTTTCCCCGCGGACGATTTTATGTTTTGGCCTGCCGCCGTTGCGGAGGAAGTTATACTTTCAACCTTCCGAGTAGCTTTGGCTCCGATTTTCGATCTTTAGACTTCTACCCGGTGTGTATGACCAGAGCGAAAGGCCTGGCGCTTTGATCATCCGCTGTTGTGGAAGAGCGTTCGCTTTCCTCCTCCGATTCAAAAATTCTCCGATGTCCGATTTTTAACCGCCGCGAGAGTTTGGCCGTGGATATATATATGAGGTAAGGGGGGCATGTTGGATTATTCTATTGGTATTTTCAACCGCCGTTCGCTATCGTTGTCGTGCTGTCGAGTGCTTGAGCTGGTTTGGACCCTATTATTGGTACCCGTGCCCAGGTGGCAACTATGGGAGCCCAACTGTCATCATCCTGCCATACGCGCCGGTTACACATCAGTGCCAGGTAGGTTTCGTTTTCCTTCCCCTTTCCGTTGAACGTTTGATGGTTATGCTTGCTACGGTGGTTTGTTTTGCCGGCCGTTTACTCGACCCCGTTTTCATGCGTATATAGTGGCGGGGGTTTATAGCTTAGTTGGTAGTGCGAACGTTTTTTACCATGGTTAGGTTATTTACTGCGTGATTGCATCCATATATTGGGGATTTTCTTGTGGTATTGTTGACCGTGGGGTGGGGCATTTTAACCTCGGCGTAGTATTTTGCCCGCGGCTTTCTGTTTGCAACCCGGCGCGTAGTAGATGGGGGTTTGGTGCAGGCGTCCGTTACGCCGTCTGCACCAAGCTACCCTGTGTGTGATGATGGGTTTACAGGAGGAGGGTTTTGTGGTTATTTTGCAGCATTTGGTGGTTGCCCCTTTTTGTTGAGGTTTTCATATTACTCGTATCCTCAAACCCTAGCCATTTTTTCCCATGTGGTCCCGTGCAACTCAATTTGTGATCAGTGTCGAACCTGGGCCGGGGAAGAGGGTGTACCACTGCTCTTAGCTTGTTGACCCTAAGTATGTAGGCGTGGAATAGTTGATAAAACCCACGTGGCTACTGTCTTTCTCGCGCAGCGAAACGACCATGGCGTGCGCAGAGAGCCGAGACTTGTTGCACATTAATGTAGATTTGTTGCAGTCTTGAATGTGATTGATAGAATTGTTTAATATCCTACAGCAGTGGTAGATTGCACATTTTCCTGTATATAACTTGTTTCTATCATGCTAGATATAAACAAAGTCTCTGAACACTGCCCATTTGGTTTAATAATTCTGTTAGTCGGGCCATTTCAGTCTATACATGCATATACTTGCTTCATTGATTGATTGCTCTCATGTTAAAACATAGAAGAAACCGCACACTGTACATTGATGTATATAGGTTTGACACTCAGCCAAAAGGGCTTAATGTTACAATGTTATTGCAGGAAGAGCTCACCATGTCAAAGAGACAAAAGAAGAAGGCCCATGTGGTCGAGGAAGAGCCAGAAGTAGAAGTTGCAACTAAGACAGAATACATTTACGAGGACACGAAGTGAATTTCTGGCGTTGAACCTGAATACCAGTGGGGGGGAATCTATAGACTGATCAACCGAAGAGAGGTTCCCTACATGGGCTTAGAAGAAGACCATATACGCAAACATAGAAAGATCTTCACTGATGAGGATCGCCACCCGACCTGAGTTATTCCTGTACACTGAAGTAATCGGTTCGATTCTGCCCCGGGAAGATGTCACAACAATGATCCTGGAGGATGTTAACAAACAGGGCTATGCTGCATACAACACCGGATATGTTGCCCTGGCCTACCACTTGCCAGAAGCCCAAGTGTTCTTATCTGATGACTGGTTAAACAACATTAGAATGGACTTGGTAGAAACCATGAAAAGAATGATTTTGACTGGAGGTTTAAGAGCTCCATACATATTCATAGCCTTGATGCTCAACAGAATATTTGGAAGAGCTCATGGCAGGTTTTTCAAACTAGAGTGGATACCTATCATTTTTTATGTTGCAACCTAGGGGACAATTTTCAACTGGGCCAACCTTGTCTCAAACAGTCTTTCTTCTTGCTTGGCCTCAGCCTTGGGAGGAGTAAGCCAGAAGAGATCAGAATTCTATATGAGTTCCATATTGATGGACTGTATATTATGCAACCAGCCTTTCCCTGGTCTCAGGTGCATCTGGGAGAGGGAAAGAATGCCTGTCTATGCTGCTTACAAACCATTGTGGGCACATAAATATCATAGCCATTACAGAGAAATCTGTGAACACCTCCTTATGCCTCTATACACACTCATTTTCCTGAAGGAGTGTGATTGTATGTCGGAGGAGGCCATGCAAGTGATAGAAGAGTACACAGATTACTACTTGACTGAAAATGGCTTGTACTTCAGGATGTTTGGAGGATCAAGAGCACCTTCTCTGCTGCCCAAATACGCAACTGATTACATTATCCACAAGAAGGCAGTCAGACAAGTGTTCCTGGATGGAATAGGCAGCTTTCTGTTCGAACATAAGAAGACTGCTTATCCTCCCTTGCCCTTCAAACTAGGAAGTTACAGGTTCACTAGGGTGAAACAAGCTGATGAATTTGTAGAAGAGCTGCAGAGGTTCCACTTTGGCGAGATGCCCTACCACAGAAATGACTCCCATGGTAAAGTTCCGGAACATTGTAAAGAAAACAAGGTACATTTTGAGTATACCCACCATTTTGATAGGGAAGAGTCTGTCTTCCGAAATGCCCCGAACATGACAGCACTGAAGAGAAGATTCAAGAAAAAGATCACCACCAAAGGTGGGAAGGGGGATGAACAAGCTAAGGCTGAGGAAGAGGCAAAGAGAAGAAAAGAGGAAGCCCAGAGATTGGCACAAGAAGCTGCAGGGTGGCTGCACAGCGAAGAGGAAGGGAAAAGAAAAGTTGCCCAAGAAGCAGCTGAGAAAGCCTAGGAAGCAGCTAAAGAAGCAGAAGAAACAGCTAGAAAAGCAGCTGAAGAAGCGAAGAGAAAGCTCGATGAGGAGCTACAAAAGCAGGAATCGGAGAGGTTGAAGCTGACACAGACTGAGACAAAATAGTCAGCTTCTGAGATAGCTGGAGGGCAGACCCAAGAGAAGGAGGACCCAGAAGTTCGGGACCCACAAGTGCCTGCTGCCAGCACACCTGTGGTCTCCACACTCAAGCTAGTCCCTTTTGTTCAGAAAAAGGGAGAAGAAATCCCTGATTTCAACACTGTCTATTATGATAGGGCAACAAAGAGAATAATGAAGAGAACAGAAAGGAAAGTTGAAGCAGAAGATATGCCTGGAAAAATGATAACGGATACGGCTGTTATGTTGGGAACAAACCAAGATCCAAGACTCACCCTGAAAGCTGGGACTGCACTACTCCACGCCTCAGAAGATAACATGGACAAGGTAATAACTGACTTGGAGCAGTCCAAGAAATCCTCCGCTCAGTTGAAAGACACCTTGAGGAAAGAGAGGGAGGAAGGAAATAGGCTGAAGCGAAAATATGAGGACATGCATAAAGAAATGAAGGCTTCAAAGGCTGAATTGCAGGCCCTCTACGAAGAGAGACAGGTTATGGAGACTACCCAAGAATGCTTGGAGAAAGTACAGAACGAATACCAAGAGCTGAAGGCAGAGAAAGATCGGCTGCTGGAAAAGGTAGAAGAACTAGAGGAGCAGCAAAAGATCATCTTGCAGGCTAGTGAGCTACACTCCTAAGAACATAGAGAGAAACATCAAGAGCGGATTTCTTCTCCGACCACTGCTCTAGAGGAAGCAAGAGAACAGCAGGTTAACCTCCATCCATTCAAAGAGCATGTCTTGTCCCAAAAAGCCAAGATGCTACAGCTACAGACTACTGTTGAAGAGGAGAGATGTAGAGTGCTGCAGATCGATGGCCGATTGGAAGAGGTCTTGGAAACTGCATCTTACTTTGTGGACAGATCTCAGGATGTCCTCGAGAGCCTGACTGCAAGAATGGCGAGGCTGGAAAGCAACGAATAAACTCCAGCAGAGCTGCCATCAAAAGATAAACAAGCCCTCAAGCGGGATTATAACTTGCTATTAACACCGCAGAGGATTTCAAGAAAGCAGTCAAGAAGACGAAAGGAGCCTGCATGGAATTTTTCAGAAGAGTCCTCATCACATACAACCGGTGCCAAGTAGAGGACGAGCAGAGGCTGGATGATTTCCCAGACCACAATTCATTTATGGAGATGTTGTAGAAAAGACATCAGGATGAAGAAGCAAGAATGCAACGCATTAAGGCCATTGATGACCAGATTCTGAGAAGCGAAGTAGGCCATTTAGCAGTTAGTGTGCAGCTTTTGGAAGACCAGCTTCGATTGAGCGCTGCCAGAGTGGAAGCTATAAAGAACCAGGCTGAAAAATTTGAAATCAACATTCAGTTTTTGGAACCCTGCGCATTTGAGGGAATTGCCTCTGAAGCTGCGAAATGGAAAAAGTTTCTAGATGCCCAAGTGGGGCCCTCCTCGTAAAGGAGTGGTCACTTTTTTGCAATTTGTAACGATTTTGTAAAATCTTTGAGGAAGAGTAAAGTTTTGGGAGGTGAAGAGTTGGGAATCCCAAAAGGTACTTTTGGGCAGCCCAATGGTTTCACCCTTTTGTATAAATGTGATAGACTTAGAGGGAAAAGGGGTTTTTTCCCAGTTAGACTAGAAAGCGATATTGTAAGAAAAACTATTTCTCTTTGCAATAAAGAAATATGGTTTGCCTGTTGGAGGAAGATTGGTGGAATGTCCAAATGTTATGCTGTGGATGGCTGAAAGACGAACTATTTTGTTTTCCAGTTTTTGTCCATTAACCGTGAGATCGTTCTAACCCTGTGAACCTATGTTCTTGTTTAAATGATTTCTGGTTTATTTTGTGGAATGACCACCATGAGTAATGTATGCGGTTCATAAAACAATTGGCTATCTGGTTGTTGAAATATCTTTAATCGTTCATGCATTGTGGAAAGAAATGTCAGCTAACTGTAGTTTCTCTTTATATTGCATGCACAATACACATTACTCACAAATAATTTACAGTTTGCTCCTCGGGGATAGATAGATAGTTAATTCTATTTCTGCACATGTGATTTAGATGCTTGTGAGCCTAGATAGATAGTTAATTCTATTTCTGCACATGTGATTTAGTTAATATGTGTTTATTGTATCTCTATTATCTTTGCAATATGTATGTGTTTATGATGCTATATTTGTTCTTTCATTTTGTTCTCACATAAATCCGGATCAAAATTGTTGATGATTTTATTTATCCATCCCCTCATGGAGATTTAACCCCCTTACTTCTTTCAAGAAGATTGGTCTTGGATTAACCCGCTAAGCCATTCTGCCATTAAGATGAAGAGGAAAGTAGAGAGGGGGTCCCCCTGTCGTATTCCCCTGGTTGGGTTCATAATTTGGGTGGGAGAACCATTCAGAAGGATTGAGTAGAAAGGAGAAGCAACCATGTTCATGGTCCACTCAATCCATTCTCTCCCGAAACCAAAAGCCCCTAACATACCTCTCATGTATTGCCAGCTTAGCTTGTCATAATATTTGGCTATATCCAGTTTTACTAAAATTCCTAGTTTTTTGGTGGTCTTCAGTGAATTAATGGTTTCCTGGACCAAGATGATACCATCCATAATTTGTCTTTCTTCGACAAACCCCGACTGTTTCGGACTGATCAGGATTAGGAGAGTTAGATTTAGTCTATTGGCTATCACCTTTGAGATAATTTTATAAATAAAATTGCATAGGGAAATGGGTCTTAACTTGCCCGGGGTGTCGGATCCTTCCACCTTGGGTATGAGGGTCATGAAAGTTGCATTAAAATCTTTCAGGATTCCCTGAGCTTTCCTTGATTCTTCCAATATTTCCCAAACTTCCAGGAATATGTTTCCAAAGTCTCTTTATTCCACGTGCGGATCCTAGGTTTTAGAGCCTTCAACTTTTCTTGATATTGATACATCCTTGTCCCCATGGGAGGGCCATTTCCCGCCACCATTTTCATACCAAGGCCTCAAAGTCTTTATTTTCAAGCCAGAGTTGCTCAAATCTAAATAGTTTTTCAATTGGGTGGTCGGACCAATCCCATTGTAGGCATATAGGCCAATGGTCTAATCATGTCATTGGGAGGACACTGGTCGATATTTTTCCTATTCCTATGGTTATGTCCTATGAGACAAGGAACGTGTCTATTCTAGATGCCACATGTTGCACTTATCCTTGTTAGTTTTTCCATGTATACCATTTGTTTCCAGTCTCCATATCAACCAGTTGACTTTGTTACATAAAGTCTCTAAAAGCTTCCTGGAATCTATCCATTATCCTCCTTCCCCCCTTCTTTTCCCCTAGTGAGGTTATCATATTGAAATCCCCACCCATTATCCATGTACTATCACATATTTGACCTTTTATCCACCTCAAGAATTCTATAAAATCTGGTTTCTGGGGGAAAGCACTCGGGCCATACACGTTCCCTAGGGTTCCCCTTACCCTAGTTTCTAGAATAATGAAACTTGTTAATAGTGAAAAACGATTCGCCCTCCAATTCCTTAAACATATTGAGCCAGGGTTCCATATGCCCGACATTCCTCCTGCCATTCCCGTGGCATCCACCGCCATAACCTTACATTCTTTGCAAATCCTCTGTCCTAACTTATCAAGGGTTTCCTATTTACACTTTGTCTCCTGTAGGAAGAGGATATCTGGTTTCTCCTTTCTTAACTTCCTTGTCATTGTCTTTATTTTCCTACGATGGTTGCATCCCCTTATGTTCCATGATATTATAGAAAGCTGCTACTATCATTGGGTATTGGCCTGACTTTATGAGTTTGACCCATACTTCTGTGATCCTCTATTTGTTTGTCTTTCTTCCTCGTTTCATATCATCCCTTGGTTGATTCCTTTTGCTCCCCTTCTGGGGATCAATCGCTATCCTGATTGCTTTTTGGGCCCTCGTATTGATGATCGCTTCTAATAGAAGTTTCAGTTTCCTTTTGGACACATATCCCTTCCCCTTATTCTCAAATTCCTTCTCAATTTCATCAAGATCTAGCTCCCCCAATTCCATGTCCTTAGACACATCCTCCTCCATGGACTATATATGTTCCTCTGGCTCCTGCTCCTTTCATTCCTCGACTTTTAATCCTTCCTTTGGTCGTTCTAGGGCTTCTACCTTACCCACCTTGTCGTCTTAATCCCCCATCTCCTCCAAGATCTTAAAGGGATTGCTACTAATCAGGCCTCCCCCTTGATGTCCGTTATTTTGTTTTTGATGTGGGCCCGATCTAGTCTTCTTCCTACTCCGGACTTGAACAAAACCCTATTTGTCCTCCGTTGTTCCCTGTAAAGGGTTATCCTGAGGGGGTTGTTAGCCCTTCTTGGGGAAGTTTCGACTAAAATGACCATATTCATGGCACTTCCTGCATCTGAACGGGATGTGTTCATAATCTATTGATTGCACCCATTCCTCATCTTCCTAATCTCTTCTACTACTTTTACGAATTCCCCCAATGTGTTACCTATATCTTGTAGGATTTCATGATCCTTGTACTCACATGGTAGGGAGAATAGACAGATCCAAACCGAGGCCACCTTCATTTCCTCTTTCTGTAACGGGGATGTATGAAATCAGATGCATTTTAATATGTTATAAATCTATGAAATCCCTTCGACTCCTAACCATCTAGTATATTTGATTATTAGTTTATACATTAGAATACTTGTCTGCATTATTCGGTTTGTTTTGTTTTGGTGATTTATCGGTGAATTTGTTATAATAGTTTAGTCAATACTTAATTAGGGTATGATGCCTAAACAGAGATCCATTAGAGATCAATCCTAATACTAATAAGATTATTTAACATGTATGAATATAATTATGAAAGAACATTCAAATTTGAAACATAATAGGAAAGATTATTTCAACAACTGCATAATAAATCCCTATTTTATTTAGATGCATAGTGGATCAATACTTTAATCATATGCACAATAGATTAATACTTAATTCATATGCATAATACATTTCTTCTTAAAAGAAAGTAGCTGCGATTCAAGGTTGAAATAGACATCCTACTGTAACTAGTTCTAATCAGTTAAGAATTAGGACAAGGAACCTGGCACCACTATCGGGAAAACAAAAATGGAATAGTCGTTCCTCCCAACCAACTCCTAGAGAAACCAACATCACTTTCTCCAGAAATCCCTGAGCTTGTTCACTGAACCGCAAGAGAAAAATCCACTTAATGCACCATCTCTTGCATTATCATATTCAATTCCCTGTCCAATTTTATCCTCCTGCTTGCTAATGGATATACTATTATAGAGTATTTTTCCTAGGACTTGGTCATTTATGAACCTCCTGCTCTTTAGCACTCAACAAAGAGTTGTAATCTGATTTTGCGGAAGATGCCTCCTGCTCTTTAGCACTCAATAAAGAGTTGTAACCTGATTTTGGGGAAGATGCCTCATGCACCTTGAGTTTTAACTAAGTAGATTCAACCACTTTTATTTTGCTTTTGTGGGTCAGCAAACACTCTTCAACAACTATTTCATTTATGTCCCCTCCAGTATATTTATTAATAAAATAATAATCCATTACATTGTTTTATTTTTGACTTCTTGTCAAAAATATTTAAAAATATAAAATAAAATATTCTAAAAGAATTTAATAACAATTTATTAATTCTTGGTGTATTACATACACATCCCCTTAGAGGATGATGTTATTAATTTTATATATTTATTCTTCCATTTCTTCATCTTGGAATATGATTGAATATGCCTCCTGCATATCACTTTCCAATTCCCAAGTGGACTCTTCCGGACTAAGGTGCTTCCATTGCACCTTGCTTATCTGATGGTACGGTTCCAGAGTAAAAGTTTTTTCTTGTTGAGAATACGCTCTGGTCCCACCTAGAACTCTCATTCGGGTTCCACTTGTATAACATTCCAATCGATCACATGAGTAGCCTTATTAACATATTTCTTCAAAATGGAAACGTGAAAAACATTATGTACTTTAATAGTAGGTGGTGTGGATAACTATTATGTAATCGACCCTACTTTAGCCAAAATTTCAAATGGCCCACAATACCTGGGTGCCAATTTTGAACACTTGCCCAATCTTAGAGATATTTTCTTAGGTTTTACCTTTATATACACATGCTCACCTACCTGGAACTCTCGATGAGTTCTTTTTAAGTCAACATAACTTTTATGCATGTCTTGTGAATCTTTCAAATTTTGTTGTACACGTTTCACGATTAGTTCCATATCCTTTAACAACTCAGGTCCTAACATTAACCTATCAACTGGACTACTCCAAGAAATTGCAGTATTACATTTGCGTCCATACAAAATTTCAAAAGGACTCATACTAACTGATACTTGAAAAATATAATTGTAAGCAAATTCCACTAAGTGCAAGTAATCTTCCCACTTACCCAGTTTGTCCATTACATACATTCTAAGCATTTCTTCCAGAACTTGGTTTACCCTTTCATTTTGTCCATTCATTTGTTGATGATACGCAGTACTGAAATTCAATTGTGTGCCTAGTCCTTTAAACAAAGCCTTCCAAAAAGTTCATGTAAATTTTACATCTCTATATGATATTATTACCTTTGGTACGCCATGTAACCTGAAAATCTCTTTCATAAATATGTTTGCGATGTTAACAACCTTATAAGTAGATTTTACTAGAATAAAATGAGCGGATTTACTTAACTTATCGACTACAACCACGATTGAGTCATGCTCCCTAAAAATTTTAGGTAGACCTGTTATAAAATCCATGCTGATTATTTTCCACTTCCATTTCGGAATAGGTAGCGGTTGCAGTAACCCTATTGGATGTTGGTGTTCTACTTTTACTTGTTGGCACTCTATGCAGCGAGCTAAGTACCATACTACCTATTTTTTCATGTTAGGACAAAGAAGTCCTTTCTGATCATGGTGATAATCTTTTGGTATCCATGGTGACCTGAATAGGGTCGTTTGTGTAGCTCATTCATAACAATTAATTTAATTTCTGGTGTATTTGGTATGTACAATATGTTTTTATTTAGCAGTAGTCCTCTTCCATTCAGACTAAAATATGTTTTTATTTGGTTTGTTTCATTTTCAACAGTCTTTTTTTTTAAGTTTTGGTATTCTTTATCAGAATTTTCTGCATTTAAGATTTGATTTTCCAAATATGATTCGTAATTGCTGCTTGTAAATAATAAATTTGCGTGACGACTTAAAGCATCTGCAACTTTGTTTTCTTTCCCTTTTATATGTTTTATTTCAAAGTAATATTCACTTAAGAATGACAACCACCTAGCTTGTCTAGCATTTAGATTTGGTTGATCAAACAAGAATTTTAAACTTATGTTATCTGACATTAGCAAAAAATTCTTTCGATGAGGCAGTGTTGCCACATCTTTAATGCATGTATAATTGCAACAAGTTCTAACTCGTGTGTAGCGTAGTTATTTTTGTGTTCTTTTAGTTTTCTAGATTCATAGGCCACAATGTAATTCTTTTCAATTAACACCCCGCCTAATCCTTCCTTACATGCGTCGGTGCATACGACGAAATCCTTAAAAGGATCAACAGGATAGGGGCAGTGGTTAACATATGTTTTAGTTTATTAAAATTTTCCATACACTTTTCGTTCCAATCAAACTTTTTTCCTTTCTTCTGCAGTGAGGTTATGGGGTAGGCTATCTTAGAAAATCCTTCGATAAACTTTCGATAATAACCTGTAATCCCCATGAACGATCTTATGTCAGTTACATTTTTAGGAATTGACCATTCAATGATATACTTAATCTTGTCGGGGTGGACATATATCCCATCCTTGGACACTGTGTGTCCTAGATATTGAATTTTGTCTTTAAAGAAGTCGCATTTTCTAAACTTAGCAAACAATTGTTGTTCTCTTAACACTTGTAAAATGATTCTTTGGTGTTCTTCATGTTCATGTTTATTCTTCGAGTAAATCAGTATGTCTTCGATGAAGACGACTACAATTTTTTCTAGATAGTTACTCATAATACTATTCATTAAACACATAAAGGCTGCAGGTGCATTTGTTAACCCAAAAGACATTACAACAAACTCGTAATGACCATAACGGGTTCTAAAAGCAGTTTTAAAGATGTCTTCATCTTTGATCCGTACATGATGGTATCCATACCTTAGATCTATTTTAGAGAAGATTATTGCCCCTCGAAACTGATCGAACATAACATCTATCCAGGGTAAATGATATCGATTTTTAATAGTCATAGTATTTAGTTGTCGATAATCAATGCATAATCTTAAAGTTTTGTCTTTCTTCTTTACAAATAAGACCGATGCTCCCCGAGGGGAAACACTAGGTCGATTATACTTCTTATCGATTAATTATTGCAATTGTGATTTAAGTTTTGTAAGTTCTATTATGTTCATATGATATGAAGCTTTTGATGTTGGTACCTCCCCCAGTATTAGATCAATTGTAAATTCTGTCTCTTTTTGGAGGTAGTCCAGGGACTTCTTCCGAAAATATGTCTGTAAAATCCTTTAAGTTAGGTATATATTATATTTTAAGTTTGTTATCATGATCTTTGTCATCCATTACATATACTGCAAATACTTTACACCCTTTGCGTACCGATTTTTTCATTTGTAAGGCAGAGATATCTCTGATCGTAACTTTTATGGGAATTCATTTTACTTTAATTGTGTTTCCAGTATCATCTATGCATGAAAAGGTTTTATCATAACAATTCAACATGACTCTGTGTTTTTCTAACCAATCCATTCTTATCAGCATATCATAGGAACCTAAAGGTAAAATATTCAGATCAACATGCGTATTAAATTCATTCATTAATATTTCATAGTTTTTCACATAACTAGTGACCTTACATTTAGTACTTGTGGCTAACTGTACCAGCCAAGATCTTTCAAAAAAAATTGGTACTAATTTACATAATTCAAAAATCC
This sequence comes from Pseudotsuga menziesii, assembly GCA_001517045.1. Classification (NCBI taxonomy): domain Eukaryota; kingdom Viridiplantae; phylum Streptophyta; class Pinopsida; order Pinales; family Pinaceae; genus Pseudotsuga; species Pseudotsuga menziesii. Next base: position 216,404 of record LPNX010370196.1, on the reverse strand, counting down.
TAGGTGATACCTCAAACTTGCACTTGGATCAATTAGTGCGGAAATGGGTTGACTTTTTATCATACATTCGATCTCGACCATTGAATTTGGATGGTTTGTTTGTCAATTCTCCAATGCAACACTGATTCTGGGCATGCTTCTTGCCATATCTCCAACTGTAATAGCATCCTGAATGGAGTGAACATTATTAAAGTTTTTCTTTCTTATAGGAAACTCTTTAAAATAATGTGGCTCGCCACATTCCCAACATTTTAAGGGTTCCCTCTGTGTAGTGTTTTTTATTAAAAGTAGTGGCAGGTTCTCTCTCTTTTGTTGCAGGGTTCAATGGTTTAAAACTTTTATAGTCACTTCCTTGATACCCTTTATAATTAATCCTAGTATTTTTGTAAAATTTATTATTCTTATTTCTTAGATGAAAGTTATCTCATCTTTTAGTTTTCCAAATTGGTACATTTTCTCTTTGATTCTTATTCTGATTATAACATAAATTCGCTTTTCTCATTGCTTCTTCCAGTGTTTTCAGATTGTCATACTCAATCCGCTCTTTAAACATAATAGGCAAACAACTGAGAAAGCTTTGTATTTTTAGTTTTTCATCTATTATATATGGTACATAACAGAGCAGAATCGAGAATTTGCTACAAAGTTCTTTCATGGTCATTAGCTCCTAACCTTAACTCGTAGAATTCCTTAGCCTTTTCTTTATAGTACTGTTCTGAAAGGTACTTTTGTTTAAAATGTTTTTTAAAGGTTTTCCAAGTTGTTTATCGTTCTTTTATACCTTTTACCTTTTTATAGCTTGCCACCAAATATATGTTTTTCCAGTTAAGTTATAAATGGCCATTTTCGCCTTCAGTTTATTGGAGTAGTTATAGATTTGGAAGTATTTCTTCATTCTCGATAACCAGGCTTCCACCTCTTCTCCTTTCTCGATTTTATCGTTAAACATAGGTGGTTTAATTTTTTAAAATTCCCCAGAAATCTCCTCATAAGGTTTGTACTTCTTTTTATTTTTATTACTATCACTACTCTGTTGGAATCCTCTTGTTTTTATGTGTGGTGTTTAGTTGATTCCTCACTGGAAGTTTTAGCCCCATGACTGTAAAATTCCAGCTTTGTTCCCTTCTGTTTGTAAGGTGTAGTTTTTGGCATATTATGTTCAGGTTCTTTGTGTTTATCTTTTACATCATTGTGTATTTGAGCCAACAAAATGTTATTTAGTTCTTCTTGAGTTTTTAGAATTCATTTATTATCCTCCCTAACTCTTTTTAATTCTGATCTTAGTTCTTTAATAGTTCTTTATAATTAAGATGGGTTATCATTTCAACTCTCATTAAGGTTTACTCATATTTCACCCTCCTCATTGTTCACAGGGTTTCTAGGGTGAGATTCTTATTCTACATACATTCCTACGTCTCCCATAGTTTCCTGTAACAAATAAAGTTATCCTTCTCTTCCTGTTTCGTAAAATAATCAAACCCAAAATAAAATAAAATTAGTTTTCTGGTTTAACAACTTCAATGTTGGGTCGGTTCAGGCCTAGTGTTGTACCCATGCTCTGATACCATTTTTTCATGAACCTATAAATTCCATAATTAGATTGTTTTTTTGATATAAACATATAACCATAAACACATCTTTATGTTCCTAACATGCATTAGTTATTATTGCATGAATACATCTATTGTTGCTTGTATAGTCGCTTACACAATTCTTAAAACCGATTTATAACAGGTTGCACAAACTGCGTATGTTTACAAAGTTCAACGACATGCTATCGTCATACCTAAAGGTGACGGTTTTGTTCTTTTTACAAATTTATCTTGTTAATGGTTTGCAAAAGGCTTGCTTAGCCCTAAGGCTAAGTCTTGGTCGACAACTTTCGTCTTAACTCTTAAATCACGATGCTAATGGTGGTATGAAACAAACGTTTGGGAGACTATGGTTTAGTCTTGATCCCATTGTTTATATGTAAAGAGGCGTTAAAGGACCCAAGGCTTAACCTTGGTCCTAAAGCACAAGGTTATAATATAAACATTGGAAAGGACCCAAGGTATAACTTTGGTCCTAATGCACAAAGGATAACATATAAATATGGGTTAATTCATTGATTTACATGTTTAAACATTAAGGGCTATGGGGTTTACCCATAGTCGAACCTTGGCATGAATGCAATGATTGATATGTTAAGAGATATCAAGCGTGTGTTATGATGGTTATAAAGTTTGTACTGTGGTTTGACTTGTGAATTAAAGTGTTGTCCTCGATGCGAGTTGACAGCGCATCCAGGTCTTAAAGACGTACTCGAGAATAAATCTCGGTCGTCCACCTGTATAGTATGATTGCAAGAGTTTAATAGGGTTTGATGTGTTCATTTTTTTGTCCGAACCCTCCATTGTTATGGTTATTTGGTATGTGAGTTAAGGGAGCAGAGGCTTTGCTCTGTAAATGGCGATTTTATGAGGTTTTTGGTGTAAAGACTTGTCTATGGTTAATGGCATTCTTCCTTGTTGATTTTCAAGTTGTAAGAGAGATCTTCTTACCACTAATGGCCACTCAAAGCTTGTTGGTTTACCGTGAAATGAACCCGGCCACCATCTTAAGATTTAAACTACCTTTACTAGGTAAAGAACAACTTCTTAATCTCTGCAAGGTTGTGTTAAAGTGTTTTATGAACTCTCAGTTATAAATACTAATGCTTAAACTTTCTTGCAGGCAGAGGAGGGATAAGGGCATCTAGGAGAAGCCGACCCCTGGCCCTCTCTGGAACTCAACCAAGGTAAGGAAACTTCAAAAGTTTTACATTGTTCATTTCTTTTCATAAATAAATAAGGTTTAAACTGTAGGTGGTTGTTTGCAGGTTCAGGAGCATTGACGAGGATTGCGACAGGGTCACCTCCTCCCAGGTTCGTGTCTTCAAAATCCGAGGTAAGAGAAAAGAAACCTTACTATGTCTAATTCTAGTTTTTATTTAGTTATACCTAGTCAGTGACTGACCCGGGATTTACTTTGTTGCAGGTGGTTCTTGGCTGGGTCTTGGAGCTATGACAAAGGTTAAGGCCTTCGCCTCTTTGCAAGATAAGTTACTAGGTTTCTTTTGGTTCAACCCTAAGGGGTTTAAAATTTAAAGGACAGAGGGCTTCGCAGCCCCTCGTTGTTCCAGCATTTACTTTTAAACTTGTTTCGTGCGTATGTTGCTTTGTTCTATTGGTTAAGGGAGTTTTCGTGGGTGCCATCGTGGATGGGCTTACCACCACTTCGGTTAACCTGTACCTTATTTAAATTATGGGTTTAAAAAAAAAATAGATGGTGGATTCCATGGTAGATGGTCTTACAACCACATAGATTGTGAAATCAGTTTTGTTTGACATTTGATGTTATTAATGTTTAAAATATTAAAGCGATCCATATGGTCTTTGCCAATTTCTTACTTTCACAATTTCTGTGCATTACTGGAAGTTACCTGTCATAATTTATATCATGGCTTATAGAATATACTTGTATGACTTCTGTGTATTCAATGGTCATCTTTTGATGGTCTTGCTGTCATGTATTGGATTTGGAAGATTCACCAATTAAGAGAATTTTTTATTTGGAGATATGTAGTATTGATTTACTTTAAACCTAGCCTACGACTAGATTTGAATCAGAGTTTGATTAAGGTTTTATTAACTTGACTTGGTTGTTGATTGTTAGTTCGGAAATTTAAGGAAATAAATCACGGTTTTAGCTGGCAGAGGAGCTAGAAGGGTTACAACAAGCATAGCAGTTAGTTATGTTGATACCCTCGACTCAGTCGGGGACTAGTAGTTAAAAAGTAATATGATATTTACAAATCACTATTTGAAGGGTTAGATATTTTATGATTGCAATAATTTGTGTGATTAGTTATTTATAATTTCATATATTGCATAAATATATATTTATAATTCTATATAAGGTATTTGTAGATATTCTCCTGGATCATGATCGATCTCGATCTGAATATTCTTAATTTGTAACAGGGATGTATGAAATGGGATGCATTTTAATATGCTATAAATCTATGCAGGCCCTTTGGCTCTTAACCAGAATCTAGTATATTTGATTATTATTTTATACAATAGAATACTTGTCTATATTATTCAGTTTGTTTTGTTTTGGTGATGTATCGACGAATTTGTTATAATAGTTTAATCAACACTTAATTTGGGTATGAATGCTCGAATAGAGATCTGTTAGAAATCAATCCTAATACTAATAAGATTATTTAACATGTATGGATATAATTAGGAAAGAACATTCAGATTCGAAACATAATAGGAAATATTATTTGAAGAACTGCATAATAAATCCCTATTTTATTTAGATGCATAATGGATCAACTTTAATCAAATGCATAATAGATTAATATTTAATTTAGATGCATAATGCATTAATGCTTAAAAGAAAGTAGTTGTGATTCAAGGTTGAAATGGACATCCTACTGTAACTAGTTCTAATCAGTTAAGAATTGGGACGAGGAACCTGGCACCACTGTCAGGAAAACATAAATGGAATAGTCATTCCTCCCAACCAACTCCTAGAGCAACGAAGATCACTTGCTCCAGAACCCTCGAGCCTGTTCACTGAACCAAAAGAGCAAAAATCCACTTAATGCACCATCTCTTGCATTATCAGATTCAATTCCCCGTCCAATGCTAGCCTCCCGCTTACTAATGAACATACCATTATATAGTATTTTGCGTAGGACTTGGTCATTTATGAGCCTCCTACTCTTTAACACTCAACAAAGAGTTGTGACCTGATTTTGGGGAAGGTGTCTCCTGCACCTTGAGTTCTCACTGAGGAGCTTCAACCACTTGTCTTTTTCTCTTGTACGTCAACAAACAGTCTTCAACAACTATTTCATTTCGGTCACCTCCAGTATCTTTATTAATAAAAATAATAATTCACTACATTTGTTTTATTTTTGACTTATTATCAAAAATATTTAAAATAATAAATAAAATATTTTAAAAGAATTTAATAACAATTTATTAAATCTTGGTGTATTACATACATTAATATTGTTGCAAGATAGAAAGTAGGACGCAATTTATTAAATTTTGGTGTATTATACACACGAGCATAGATCCATTTAAAAGACTATTCAAATATCTCAAGGTGTAAACTTTTTTTAGAGTGGAAGTGTTGGAAAAATGTGTAATCCAATATTTATGGTTTTAGTTTATCTAATTTATATTGTTTTATATATATGCAATTCTAAATCATTTAAATTTATTTTAAGCCGGTATGTTATTTTTGATAATATTTTATATATTTTATAAAGTACACTTCTCAACTCTAGGATGGCCACCGAAGAAATTACACATCTCTTCCATGTTAAGATTGTAAAATGCAATTAATATCATTGAAAATTAAAGTACTTTGAAAACAAAATTTATAATTATATATGGTAAAATTTTAAACAAAACTTTTAACCAATATTAAAATCCAAAACGTTGTATAAATAAAATAATAATAATTATCTGACGGCTAAAATGAAAACCAAATTATAACACTTATCGGGAGCAATCTGTCCCAATCGGATAATTTTCCACGACCGAGCCGGAATCTCCGCATTGAGCAGAGTTTTTGGCGGTTTTCAGGAAACGCTTCCTGCGAGCACGACAACAGCTCGAGGAATCTGAATATTGATTTACAAATGGCAAACGCATCATATTAAAATAAAATAAATTAAATTGCCTTTCACGTAATGGCAAATGCATCATATTAAACAACAAAATCTGTAAGCAAAATCTTTGTTTGATATACTAATTAGTAAGTCCACATAGTTTGCCGTTGAAACTAATATAGATATATTAAATGGTTAAAAGATAGTTATGAAATCGAAGACCTACATTACTATATTATTTTCTTTTATCTCACATTATTTTTCTTTTTATCTGTTTCCATAAAATGCTTTGAATTCGCTTCCAGCGTGAAAAGCATGTTTTTAACTTTTCCGTGAAAACGAGACTGGAATTTCTTGCCAGAGGCACCTAAAAATGGTGATTAAATAATAAGAAAATCTGGTGAGGCTCCACGGTTCAGAGTTTGGACAAAGCCGTTTAGGTATTAGTAACTTGTTTAAGTTTTGGCCAGACGGATTTCACGAGTTCAAACCGGTGGCGTCTTGAGAAGGGGTTATAGCTACCCCGAAGCTCTGACCGGCAGCCGAGGGTTTCCGATGACGCGTTTTCGATCACTCTCTGTCCAGGTTCGAATCACAAGACGATTGATTTGAAATGCTTTCACGAGTTCAAACCGCTTGCGTGGCGTCTTGAGAAGGGGTTACAGCTACCCCGAAGCTCTGACCGGCAGCCGAGGGTTTCCGATGACGCGTTTTCGATCACTCTCTGTCCAGGTTCGAATCACAAGACGATTGATTTGAAATGCTTCCGGACCATTTTTTTTAATGTGGTGTGCCACCATTCGCGGGATCTAAAACCTAAAACCTTGTCTTGATTTTTAAAACGTTCTGGTCTGTCTCTAATAATTGAGCCTCAAAATATAAGTGAACTTACGGATATAAAATACTTTTATAATTTGTTATCTTTTTTTCCTTCAAATGACGCCGAGTATATTTTAGATGGTTGAATCTGTTTAGTGCACGTGATGGTTACCAAAGTGCATGTAATTGTTACAATGATACAGTGGAAACCTCTATTTCCATTTTATTTATAATTTTCCAGGCATATAAGTGAATGAATGAATGCACATCTATAACCTAAAACCCAATTCTTACTCATTTACTTTTTTGGGGAATGGTTGATAATTTAGTACAAATATTTTCTTTTTCTTTCTCTTTTCCAGCTTGACATTTATATGATTTTTATTGTTTTTTTGTATCTAAAGTAATCGGCAACTAGCCAATTTGGTACTCGTGTGACACGGGGTCGCCCACTATAACATCCAGGAGAATACGCTGACCCCCACAATGCCAGTTTGATACTCGTGTGACACGGGGTCGCCCACTAGAACATCCACAACGCCAGTTTGATACTCGTGTGACACGGGGTCGCCCACTAAAACATCCAGGAGAATACACTGACCCCCATAACCCCCACAACGCATCTCAGGCTGCAACGAGGTTTGAACCCTTGACGTGCTCAACAGCCCATACACCTTAACAAGTGCACGGTTTCCAATTGGTCTACACCTCCGGGGGTGTATGATTTTTATTGTTACATTTGTGTCTAGCGACTAGTTGTCTCCACAATATTTGCATTTATTATTTTTAGTTGTCTTTACAACATTTGCAAGCTTCATATTTGTATGATTTTTATTGTTACATTTGTGTCTAGCGACTAGTTGTCTCCACAATATTCGCATTTATTATTTCTTAGTTGTCTTTACAATATTTGCATTTACCATTCTTTTTACTTATTTTTAATAACTTTTGCTTTTAAATAGAGTAGTTTCCATGGTTGTGATATATTATGTTTTTCTATTTCATCCCTAATGTATAGCTTTGGTGTAAGCATATAAGTTTGAAGTAATGGATAATCTAATAATTTTAATATGTGTGTTGCAATGCTTCATATTCATATGTATTTCTTAAATATATATGAACTTTCTTATTATGATGTGGTCCTACATTGTTAGTACTTGTTTATGGTTCTACATTGTTAGTACTCGTTTATACAGAAGGATGTTACCTTGTATTTAGGCATTTTTGTCGCTTTGCGTATCCACTTATGGGGTTTTGGGGAATGTGATTTGTCTGTTGCGATGCATTTGGATCCTCCAATGGCTAATTAGGCGCAACCGGTTCATTCCATGTACCTCCCTTTCCCACATCTCCTTTGAGGGTGTGCTCCATTTTTTGACCCGTATCCTCTCTCGAGGCAGTCAATTTTGTACGAGTTGAAAGTATTTCCTTGAAGGAGGTCGCCCGCCCTCCGCAGCCTTGAGATTGATCAGTAGTCGTTGGGTATTGTTCTTAAACCATGGGAACAACAACCTCCCAAGAATATATCCAACAACCCGCAAGCCAAATATACCAGTAACTTGTGACTTAGTAGGGGCCGAGACGTCTCGAAGCCCACCAAGGTGAGCCTCTATCCCAGGGATCGTCTACCCTTCGAGCCTTGTCGCAACGGGCCAATGAACAACCCTACCCCCTGTCAGTTTTGAACCTGTGACCTCCAAGTAGATAACACATTTTCTTAACCATTAGAACCAATCAGGTGTTGTTGGGTATTGTTACAGTTCAAAAATAGAAGTAGGTAAAGTCACAGATGCTAGGGTTGCTTCGGTTCCTGAATTCCATGGACGAATCCTCTTCCATGGATATTTTAATTATATATAAATTATGTTTTTTTTAAATTAAAAAGGACTATATATATTAATAATAACAACTGGTTAAATATCGCTCTTGTAGAGTTCAAGGTTCAACATGCACTTATAGAAACAAAACATCAAAACATCTCCAGACTACATTGGGGGGGCTCTAAAAATGGATGTGTCCTCTCTTTAACTGGGATAAACTATTAATGCTAACTTGAAACTAAGAACACTAAGAGATGCAGCAAAAACAATGAAAACTACTCTTTTTATCTACACTGCTTCAAACAGGAACTTGCCCATGGTCCTCGGCATCTGCATTTCCCTACTCTATGCTCTTGCCCTTCCATGCTTCCTTCATCCCCTTCGATGTTGCGTCCTTCTCTGCCTATATACTTTGGTTACTGCCTCTGTTGGTGCGACCTGCTTCATTCGTATGCATATTAGGGGCATACAATTTCAATCCCATCTTGGCAACCATTAGATCAATCTTTCGGTGCATCAGACGACTGTCTTGGTGATGCTCCTTCCAATCCTGAATAGGCACCTGATCTCCCTGACGCTTTCCCTCTCCATCCATGGCTACATGAGCCATGAGATTTTTCATGACCCAGTACACCATGAGCATTCTGTCGTAGGAATAATCTCTCCCCCAAGTGGTTCTTGGGTCTATCACCCATTCTTCCACCTCTGAGTGAATTTCCTCGATGGGTATAGTCTAAACCTCCCCCCATAACTCCTTTTTTATAGCCTCAATCTCGTCGCGCACCACCAAAGGGATACACTCCCGGAAGAAAGTGGTCATTGTTCTGGCCTGGGATTGAGCCCAGATGACTCTTCCCCTTGTTCCTCTCGTTCTGCTGTCAACGATCTCTTTCCCTTCGCAACCTCTAGACCCTGACACCATACCATCTCCAACACTACCTTGCCTCTTCGACGCCATCTTTGTCACTAGCAAGAGATGTCTAGAAGGATCATGTTGCCATGTGATAACATGTTGAGCTCTTTGCGTATTCAGAGAGTGCTCATTGACAATAATAAGAATTACCTTAACATGGATGCACAAGTGTGGTTGCTAAGGCCTTATCTTTCGCTCTGAAATATATCAGGGAATCCCATAATTGCCATAACCGGATAGCGCCTTACACCTCTTGTCCCATCCTTTCTCTCTTTGATTTTTGTATTGATCCCATTTTTTTGCATGATGGAGATCTTAATTACCTGGTGTGGAGACTGGATCATATCCTACCCACATCTCTTCATTCGCTGGTTACCATACTTTTTAATACCCTAAGCGAAAGTAGGTAGACATTTCCCTGTCCTTAATCTATAATTGTCGTAAGTTGATCGGCACATCTGTCACGTTGCTTTGATGCCAACTACCGTGGCTAAGCTTCACATGTTTGTTCTCTCTCATATGTCCCGTCGTCGCATGATCTGCACATGCCAATTGTCGGCTTTGGTCCACCCACTCTTCTCCTGCAAATTCATCCAACTTTCCTTCTTTGAGGTCCTGACTTCCCTCCACCCTTGCATTGGCCATGAGGTCAGCTACATTATTGGCATCTCCCCTGACATGGCCAGATGACAGGGTAGAGCATGTGGCGATAAGACCTCTCATAGTTTCCAGTATTCTCATAAGACGCCAACTGGCGGTGACGTTTTCCACTGTCTTCCTTGTGGATAATTTTTTCGCCATATGGATGATGACTTTGGAATCTCCTTCGATTGTAATTGGGTACCAACCCTCTCTTAAAACCATCATGAGGCCCTGGATAATACCTTCCAACTCGGTAGAGTTGTCAGTATCCATCCCGATGGAACCATGGTAGATTTTCATAATACCCCCTGTTGCATCCCTGCAAATGCCACCATATCCAGTAGCTCATGCGCTTCCCCTTGATGCACCCTTGAAATTAAGCTTGAAAGATCCTGATTGGGGAGGAGACCATAAGTTTGGGCTAGACAATTGACATACTAGGTTTTTTTTCCACAACCCATCAAATTCGTTCCTGCCTAACCCCCAACCTGCAGCTGTACGGGCTTTCGCCTCTATGAGATCCTTGTCCCTCCCTCTCCATTGCTTACTCTGAATCAACTCCTGAAGGTTATGGAATAGACTCTTCCAGACTTCCTCTTCACTGGACTTCTTTTCCATGAATATGCGATTGTTTCTTTCCTTCAACAGAACCCATAATAACATCCCTGGGAACATCATCCATAACGTGCACAGGGTCAGGTTTTTAAAGGATTTTAGGTTCCATTCTTTGAGGGTTAGATATGGCTATCCCCTAACTCTGTCACTTTTGCATAATATAATCACTCCTCTATGACATAGAGATGAGGAGAAGGGGCAACCATCCCAGAGATGGTTCATGCTTTCTTCTTCCTTAAAGCATAATGGGAATTGAGAGGGGATGTGTATCCCCTTCTTCCTAATATTATCGCCTGTCAGAATCCTTTGTTTTAACACCATCCAATTGAAGGTGGTCGTTTTTGGCCATGGGTTCATATTCCATACCTTCTGCCATATTTCCTCCCTCTCTTTCCCTCCTCTTGTCTTGATGTCGTAAGCTTCCTTGATGTTGAAAACCCCTTTCAGCAGGTAACCTCGTCTTAGCTTGTCCACCCCAACCTTCCTGTGGATATATCTTTCCCTGAGAACGTTCATGAGGGTTGTATTTTCTTCATTGATTGTTATTCTTTCCCACCACTCCTGCTCCTGCCATTTCCTATAATCACCTAAGTTTGTGTCCACCCAATATTGCCATACTTGGTTTTTCCTTCTCTTAGTCCACTTTCCCTTATGGCTTTCCATCTTGTATCTTCCTCTAATTTTGGACATTGATTCCATGAATCATCCCAGAAGTTCGCTACTCGCCCATCTCTAATTTCCCAAAAACTGTGGTCTTGCACCCGTTTCTTATTACTTTGGTCCTTCATCCATATGTGTGATCCAACCTTCTCTTCATTGAATCTGACCAAGTCACAAGCTAACTTATCGCGAGCATATTTCACATGCCATAATTTGGCCCATGGTTCTGAAGTTTGGTTACACCATCTCCACCATATCTTTGCTCCTTGAATCCGACTCACCGCCT
>LPNX010370196.1:150342-204861 GCA_001517045.1 Pseudotsuga menziesii | reverse complement strand
CCCCCCCCCCCCCCCACCACAAAGGAATGTTCTTTGAAGACCACGAATTTCCTTAATGACTGCCTTCAGAGCTCATAGAACCGAGAAGAGGTATATCAACATCCCCCGTAGAATTGCTTTGACTAAGACCAAGCAACTTGGGAGCTTTAGAGGTCTCAGAATCCAACCTGTTAGCTTCCTCCTCATCCTATCAATCATATCCTACCAGGAGACCTCCTTGATGGTCCCTTCTGTAAGCGGATCTACCAGGTATTTTGATGGGAACGAACCTTTAGCGTATCCCAGGATCTGCAATATGTTCCTCTTGGTCACCTTCGAGGTGTTGAAAAAGAACTTGCAATTTTTCTGGGTTGACCTCTAGCCCAGATGCCTTAGCAAAAAGTGTCAGACTTCTCTTGAAGGCTCGTACTTTTTGGACTGAAGCGTGTCGCATTAACAATGCATCATCCATGAACTGCCGATGAGTTTGTTTATCCATCCCTTCATGGAGATTTTACCCACTTACTTCTCTTCTAGAAAATTGGTCTTGGATTAACCCGATGAGCCCTTCTGTGATTAAGATGAAGAGGAAAGGAGAGAGGGGATCCCCCTGTCGTATTCCCTTGGTCGGGTTCATTATTCGCTTAGGCAAACCATTTATCAGGATTGAGTAGAAAGGAGAAGTAACCTTGTTCATGGTCCACTCAATCCATTCTCTTCCAAAACTAGAAGCCCCTAACATACCTCTGATGTATTTCCAACTTTCCTTGTCATAAGCTTTGCCTATATCTAGTTTTACTAACATGCCTGGATTTTTGGTGGTCTTCGGGGAATGAATGGTTTCGTGGACCAATATGATATCCTCCAGGATCTATCTTCCTTCGACAAACCTCGACTGTTCTGAACTTATCAGGCTTGGGAGGATTGGCTTTAGACTATTGGTTATCTCTTTAGAGATAATTTTATAAATCACATTGCACAGGGAAATGGGTCTGAACTTGCCTGAGGTGTCGGCTCCTTCCACCTTGGGTATGACGGTCAGGAAATTCGCATTAAAATATTTCAGGATTCCTTGAGCTTTCCTCGATTCTTCCACTATTCCCCAAACTTATTGTTTTATCAGATCCTAGATGTGATAGAAGAAGTTGGACGTGAAGCCATCTGGCGTTGGAGCTTTCCCAAGTTCCATTTAATTCATAGCCTCCTCCACTTCCTGAAGGTAGATGAGATTTAATAGCATCTCGTTGTGCTCATGGGTGACTACCCTTGGTACGAGTCTGGTGATTTTTTCGATATCTTGTTGCCTATCAGCTTGATCTACAGTCATGATTCCCCTGAAGTGATGAACCAATTCTTCTTCTATCTTCCCCCTTGTTTCTACCTGACCCCCCCCTAGTATTCCTAAATTTGTGAATCTTCGTCCATTGATGGTTGTGGATCACCGTGTTATGAAATAGTTTGGTATTTCGCTCTCCTTCCTGAAGCCATTGGTTTCTGGAAAATCTCCTCTTGTATCTCTCGGGCTTTGAGCTCAGAAAGAATTTGTTTCTCTTGTTGTGTAAGTTCTTCTCCATACCCTTCATCCATACCTTTTCTTTGTATGTCCTCCAAGATTTCAATCAACCTTTTCTCGTCCTGTAATATGTTTCCAAAGTCTTCTTTATTCCACGTGCGGATCCTAGCTTTCAGAGTCTTTAGATTTTACTGGAATTGATACATCCTTGTCCCCATAGGGGGGACCATTTCTTGCCACCATTTCTATACCAAGTCCTAAAAAGTCTTTATGTTCACGTGCATAATTGCTCAAATCTAAACGGTTTTATGATTGGGTGGTCAGACCAATCCCACTGTAGGCGTATATGCCAGTGGTCCGATCTTGCCGTCGAGAGGACACTAGTTGATATTTCTCCTATTCCTCTGGCTATGTCCTCTGAGACAAGGAATATGCTTATTCTAGATGCCAGGTGGTGCACTCCTCCTTGTCGGTTGTTCCACATATACCATCTATTTCTAGTCTCCATATTAACTAGTTGACTTTGTTCCACAAAGTCTCTAAAAGCTTCATGGAATCTATCCATTATTCTCCTTCCTCCCTTCTTTTCTCCTAGTGAGGTTATCATATTGAAATCCCCACCCATTATCCATGTACTATCACATATTTGACTTTTTACCAAACTCGAGAACTCTATAAAATCTGGTTTATGGGGGAAAGCACTCGGGCCATACACATTCGGTAGGGTTCCCCTTACCTTGGTTTCTAAAATAGTGAAACTTGCTAATTGCGAGAAACGATTCACCCTCCAATATGTTAAACATATTGAGTCAGGGTGCCATAGGATCACCATTACTCTTGCCATCCCCATGGCATCCACTGCCATAGCCTTACATCCTTTGCAAATCCTCTGTCCTAACTTGTCAAGGGTTTCCAATTTACACTTTGTCTCCTGTAAGAAGAGGATATCTGGTTTCTCGTTTTTTAACTTCCTTTCCATTCTCTTTATTTTCTAGGATGGTTGCATCCCCTTATGTTCCATGATATTATCTTCATTGATTTACTCTATTCACTTCAGAGAAAGCTGCTACTATCGTTGGGTATTGGCCTGGCTCTACGAGTTTGAGCCCTACCTTTGTGATCCCCTGTTTGTTTATCTTTCTTCCTTGTTTCATATCATCCTATGGTTGCTTCCTTTTGCTCCCCTTTTGGGGATCCATCTTTAGCCCAAGCTGTTGTCGGGCCCTTATCTTGATGATCGTTTCTTGGAGGAGTTCCAATTGCCTTCTGGACAGATATCCCTTCCCCTTCTTCTCACATTCCTTCTCAATTTCGTCAAGATCTAGCTCCCCCAATTCCATGTAGGCTCAACTCCATCCTCCTCAATGGCCTCTATCTATTCCTCTGGATCCTGCTCCTTGCCTTGCTCAACTTTTTCTCCTTCCTTTGGTCATTCCAGGGATTCTACCTAGCCCCCCTTCTCCTCTTCATCCCCGTTCTCCTCCAAGATATTAAAGGGATTTCTACTAGTCAAACCTCCCCCTTGGTGTCCCTTGTTTTGCTGCTGCTACGGGCCCGATCTTGTCTTCTTCCTACTCCGGACGTGGACAAAACCCTCTTTGTCCTCCGTCATCCCCTGTTGAGGGTTAGCCTGCAGAGGTTGTTGGCCCTTCTTGGGGCAGTTTCGACTGAAATGACCATATTCATGGCACAGCTTGCATCTGATCGTGATGTGTTCATAATCTATTGGTTGCACCCATTCCTCATCTTCCCAGTTCAGGCTGATAGCTTTCGATAGCTCTTTTGACATGTCCATATAGATGCAGATGCACGCAAAAGCTGTGTATCGCTGTTCTTTTGTCTGTTCTTCTACTTTTACGAATTCCCCCAACGTGTTACCTATGTCTTGCAGGATTTCCTGATCCCAATACTCACATGGTTGGTAGGGAGAACAAACGGATCCAAACCGGGGCCACCCTCATGTCTTCTTTCTTCGGGTTAAACCTTTCCTTCCATGGTCTAAGGTAGAGCCCTGCCAAGAAAAAGAAGTAAGGGCCACCTTCGAGGATCATGTCTCGATCCTCTTGGTTGAAAAATATAATAGTAAAGAACCCCTTAGATCCCAGGTGGAGATAATAATGTCCTTTGGGATTTCGGTTACTTTTAATCCATCATACCAGATCTCTCTCTTTTGGCCATATCCCGATGAACTATCCTATCAAAACTTTCTCCTTTCAGAGTTCTATATTTTCTCTTACCTTATCTGAGCGGATCTGAAGAGCCAAGATCGTTTGGGCTCGGGGAGACATCCTCCCTATGTCCTCCTTGTACTGACTTCGTTTTACAAGAAGTCATCTCTACATCACTGACCGCCCTGATCTCGATCTCCCCATCCTTGCGCCCTCCCCTTTGTTACATGACCGCCGCCATTTCGACAAGGGTGGATGGGGGAGGGTAGGACCCCCTCCCTAGCTTTCCCATGAGACTCTTCCCACTAACCATGGCTCAACAAAACCGTGTTCTCATCCTGATGTTGGCCCTGCCTTCGATCGCCAGGTTTTTGCAGACCTGTGAATCCCTCGACACCTCAAACCCTAGCTCATCGCCTTGGGTCGAGATGGGATAATTCATTATATATAAATTATGTTAAAACTTGCCCAAATATTAAATAAAATGAAAACTTTAATTAAATAACATATGGTCATTATTACTCTTGACAAACATGTGAAGATCCGGTGTTTAACTAGTTTGTTATAAAAAGCAACCCACTCATCTTTGTAAACATGCGTCACAGTATCTATTAAATTTCATAAATAAAATATTGAACAAAATTTATAAATACCTTTTTATATTTCGTTCATTATGAGAGATTTTGGTTAGAGTCTTGCATTTCCATGCTTGATTTGTTTTTTATAGAATTCAACATAATGTGTTTTTCATAAATAAATGGACATAATACTGCCGGGAGATGTAACAATTTCACGTTGTCCAGATTCTGTAATTTTGACCGCTTTAAAATTAGGAGCAGTGATGGAATTTGACAGCTAAAATGCTTGTCATGGAGTATTTTGATTGTTAAATATAGTTTAAAATTTTGGTTAACAATTATTTATAAAAAGTAATAAAATTTCTAAAACTGAAGGGTTATAAATTTTTAAAACCTTCATTATTTTTTATATTAGTAATTGTACGGAAGAGGTGCATTCTACAACCTAATTAGGGAGAGATGTGTAACTATTTTGGTGCTCATCTTAGAGTTGACAAGTGTCCTTTAGAAGAAAAAAATAAAATATTATTAAAAATAACATGTCGACTTAAATAATATTTAAATGATTTAGAATGGCATATATATAAAACAATATAAATGATATAAACTAAAATAATAAACATTAGATTACACATGTCCTCAACATTTCCACTCTAAAAAATGGTTTTCACCTTGAGAGATTTGATCCCTCTTGGTGCTTGGTAGATCCCCTTTTAGATGGATCTATGCCGGTAATACTAGCATACCTCAAAACGGGGAAATGAAACACCGAAGAAAATGTTAATGCTCAATTTATGAGGATGCAATAAAGTGTAAATAAAGCTCTTGTGCACACATCCACTACCGATTTGTTTCCTCCATTACACACACGCGACTAGTCAAAATGTGTAATGACAAACATGAATCTATATTAGACTCGCTGATATCTCTCTATAAAAACTTGCTCGAAACTTGCACCTTTTCATAATTTCAAAAAGAAGGGTAAAAGAGATCAAGATGTGTGTGATTAGCAATAGAATAGGATCTCGATTATGCAGTATAATTAAAGTTTCCATACTGTGTGTATTGAAAAGCACATACGTTAGTAATAAATAATAAGCATTCAATATTAGCCTAAAACCTTGAGCATAAATATTAAATCATCTGCAACCAAACAAAATTTTGAACAATCATAACAGCTCAGGGAAAGAATCGACGAAAGCAACAACATGGGTGATCAAACATGGCCTTGATGTGTGTGATACTTCACCAAGGGAAGAGCAACATAGTGAGTGTTTTACCATCACTTATAATTTGTGTTGATTGTCACATGCAAATGCATTGCAAACAACCACATGAATAGGCCTCCATTTAAACAATAACACATTTCTAACCTTGGCGGGTATTGTGTTTCTTTATCCATGCAACTTTTGTTATGGTGGTTTTCGTTTAAATTTTCAATCTCAAGTTAAGTTGATTAATTTGTTTAGAGAACAAACTCATTTGGCTTCCTTTGTTTTGACCAGACGACTAATGCACAAGTGACACATATCCAAATTGTTTTAAATCTATCATGCTTTACCCAAAAGCCATATTTAATTTGTTTGGGTTAGACCGTGTTACTTTGAAAAAATATAAGAATAAGCACTCTTGGATACGAATCAATCTCAACTCGAACAAGTATAGCTAGCACATGCTGACACGTAGAGTTAGCATGCACTTCATAACTGTGCCCATTGATATTAAGTCATCCATTATTCTTAGTGTTGGAACACATAAAGTATCACTACTTCATTGTACCATACCATCGATCTCCCATGAAAACGCAAAGGTCAATACTGCCCACATAGTTGTATATTACAGCATCCTAGTTGGGATCGATAGGAGACTAGAATGTGTTGGTTTTACTTTAACCAGCTCAAAAACTCATGAAAATTGTACCCATGAAGTCTATTTTCCTAATGGCTAGGCTATTCCATCATTTTGCCTTTGCAGAGCTTAGCACACCATGAATACGCTTTCTCTGAGGTGATTTGCAATTTTCTCATCAATTTTGTGTAGTTACATCAATTCACTCTAAATTTGTAGTGGCGTTATTTATGATTTTGCAGTGGGTTTATTATTCTTCATTCTCCACGAACAAAGTAACTAATTACATCTATGTATTTTCAACAAATTTATAGGTTTGAATTAGATCTATTAAAGAAATTAGCCATGAGTTTTCCTCTGGAGCAATCCCGTCCAAGGGAAATTTCAACAGGTATATATGAGTTTGGATGGGTACGAATTCCACTCACAATGGATTTGTCTCAGCTTGGTCAAGGATGAGTAGTGCTCCATGGTTTTATAAGAATGCACACGTAGGGTTTTGCACAAAATTTGTGGTGTCTATTTGTCCAGTTTTTTATTTTTCAATCTGTGGCAAGTATATAATCACATTTTGGGAAAATGATATTGGAAATTTCATAGAATTTTGATCCATGTTGGCTGAATTAATTTCCATGTTTCCTCCATTGTTTTCTTTCCAGGATTCTATTGTGATCTGCAGTTTTCTTGATTTACTCATCTCTATAACAAATAGAGTGAAGTATGTACTGGGATTTTGTAATAAATTCAAAGATCTAGTCGTTTCTGTATTTCTGTTTCAATTTGTACAAGTTTATGGCATGTTTCATTTCCATAAAAGCTTTGTTATGGTTTTCTTCTATTACGAACTCACTCCACATTATAAACTGATTCTGAAAAGTTTTATGGTTCAATTTTTGACCTAAACGATTACCATATTGTCTTATTCATAAGCTATGCTTGCTTCATGAGTGCTAAAATCTTTCATTTTCCTAAGAATTACGACCCAAAATTTCTAAGTTCTCTTGATTGTGGATGCCTTGTTTCTAGAAAGTGATTACAAATTATAGTAGAATGAAAATTGTACAAATAAAACACTGTCTTTTTTTAGAATGTGTTGGTTTTACGTTAACCAACTCAAAAACTCACGAAAATTGTACCCATGGAGTCTATCCATGGTGTGCTAAGCTCAATTTCTCATCAATTTTGTGTAGTTACATCAATTCACTCTGAATTTGTAGTGGCGTTATTTATGATTTTGCAGTGGGTGATGGGTGAATTTTGTAGTGGCCTTATTTATGATTTTGAATTGAGCTTAGGCTATTCCTTTGTGACCTTAGAGTGGGTGATGTCTGAAATGTTGTTAAATCCTTCAATGATGAGGAAAGTGCAGGAGGAGCTTGAGAGCGTGGTGGGACTGGAACGCAGGGTTGAGGAATCAGATATTCTCGGTCTCGATTACTTGAAAGCACTGGTGAAGGAGACGCTGAGGCTGAGGCTTCATATGCGAGGCCCCTTGTTAATGTCACACAAAGCCTTCCAATATTGCACCGCTGCCGACTATTATATAACCAGAAAATCCAAAATTATTGTGAACGCATGGGCCTTGGTTAGGGACCCGAAGTCGTGGGAAGATGCTTAGGTGTTCAGGCCCGAGAGATTTATTGGCAACCCCATTGACATTAAGGGGCAGCATTTTTAGATGATTCCTTTTGGTTCAAGCAGGAGAGGCTATCCCGAGCCAAAATATTCGTGGTATTATGAGGCGGTTCAAAAGATTTGTGAAAATACAAACAACAAAACTATAGTGTAATGATGCCAAGAATACGATAGTAACCAAAATAGGTGGCGATGACTGTAACATAGGTCACATAGCAACTATAACAGAGTATGGGTTGTAAGCAGAATTAATCCAGAGGGAATTCATAGAGGCTGAGAGATACCACATAGACAGGAACACTTTGGCTAGCATTCGATATTCAAAACAGAAGATTGTCGTCGACAATCGTTTGGCTGCTGCATTTTATTCTTACTGTACATCGACGATGGCTCCTTTGACTCAAACGTTTTCAATTTCGAAAGCTCTTCTTCCTCTATCAGGCACTCAGTGAGACTGTAGGCTAAGGTTTTAGTAGGGATGGATAGTTCTTGAGGAAACAACTGAATCCATGAACCTGAGTGAGGTCACACCCATACTTCAAGAGTCGGGTGTCGGGGTAGTGGAATATGCCTTGGAATATGCGATAAGGGGGCGAGTCCTCATTGATTATCAACAGACGGTCCATGAACCTGAGTGAGGCCACACCCATACTTCAAGACCCGCGTGTGGGGGCAGTGGAATATGCCTTAGAATATGCGATAAGGGGGCGGCTCCTCATTGATTATCAACAAACGACGAAAGCCTGAGGAGAACGGTCCCTTAAATAACACCTTTGATGTAATTAATATATTTTTTCATAAAAAACAATACTTTCTAAATTTTAACCTCTAAACCATACATCCATTAAAAATTAGAAACATCTATTAAATTAGAATGATTTCATTGCCTTTAAATTAGAATTATTTAGCTTCTTTTTTATTTGCAACTTGCATTGATTTTTCTTAAAAAACATAAAAAACTCTTTTTCTATCATTTTTATTTTATTTTTTTATTATTGCAATGACCATCTACACTTTACAAATTATTTCACTGCTCAATGCTCATTCATTACATTAACATCGTTGACAGTTGGAAAGTAAGACTCATATGAGTTAGAAGACTTTGGAAACAAAGTTTAAAAATGAATTATAATGTTTTAAGAGTAAATTTTAAACAAAACTTTCCAATACCGATAATATTAAAATCCAATAATAATAATATGACAGGTTAAATGAAAACCCAATTAGAACACTGATCGAGAACAATCCGTCTCAATCGGATAATTTTCCACAACCTAGCCGGAATCTCGGCATTGAGCAGAGTTTTTGGCAGTTTTCAGGAAACGCTTACTGCAAGCACGACAAAGAATTTCAAACTGTTTCCAACGAAAGCGGCGAGAACAGCTCGAGGAATCTGAATATTGCTTACAATTGGCATCGTCTAACTTGAATGTCAAATTAATGCATTTTCATATAGCTAATGCTTAATTACGCCACAAGGCCTTGTCGAGGGAAGCTTTGCAGTAACCTCTTTGCCCATCGACTTTCTTCACATTCCAACAAGTTTTCTACGAACAGATAGAGGGTGTGGCTATGGGTTCACCTCTTTCCCCAATCGTAGCTAATATTTACATGGAGATGTTTGAGAAACGAGCTATTGACCTTGCTCCCCTCAAACCTAAAAGGTGGAAACGCTATGTTGACGACACGGATGTAGTTTGGCCACATGGGAGAAATACCTTGAACCAATTTCTTGAACACCTTAACAACCAGAACAGCAATATTAAGTTCACCATGGAGATCGAAGAAAACAATAAACTACCTTTTCTTTATGTCCTTATCTCAAGAAGAGAAGATGGTTCGGTTTCACACCAAGTGTACAGAAAAAAGACTCACACCGATAGGTATCTACATGCCGACTCCCATCATTTCCCACCTCAGAAAATTGGAGTAATTAATACCCTTGTAACTAGAGCCCTAAGAATCTCTGACAAAGAACATATAAAAGAGGAGATTGACCATTTAGGTAGAGTCTTTGAGGACAACGGATACAGTGATAGACAATTCAGGAAAATAGTAGCCTCTGCCAGCAAACCCAAGAGAAGTAGGACCAAGGACAAAGATGAAGACATCATTAACAAAGTCTTCCTCCCTTACATAAAAGGCACCACAGACAGATTAGCCAAAACCCTAAAGAGACACAATGTCCAAGTGTTCTTCACACCTCCCAACACCATTAGAAACTTGGTGGACTCCCTTAAAGACCCAATCGAACCTAAAGCATACAAAGGAGTCTACTCCATTCCTTGTTCGTGTGACAAACTGTACATCAGTGAAACTGGGTGTTCCATGGAGACAAGATTTAAAGAACATAGCGCTGACCTTAGACACAATAGACACAAGAAGTCGGCCCTGGCAGAACACGCGCACATAAAAGGTCACCACATTTGCCTTGAGAACGCAAAAGTCATCACTAGGGAGGGCAACCTTTTCAAAAGAAAGATTAGAGAGAAAATCGAAATCAACCTCAATGAGAATTGTCTCAACAGAGATGATGGGGCCAAGATTAGCGATTCTTGGAAGCCACTGCTTCATTCCTTGCAATTACAAGAAAACCGTAATAAATAAACATTGTCATGTCACCCCTCTCCTTTGGCAATTTCCACACCTCTTTTGTGTTAGATAATTGTCCACACCTCTTTTAAAGTCTGTTAAGTTTCCTTTTACCCCTACCTAATGCTTCTACCCTTGGTAGTTTTCCTTTTAATAACCCTTAACATATTGCTCCTTAAAACTTTTAACCCCCTCCCCCTTAAAATTATTAAAACATTCTTAAAATTTTAAAAGTTTAAAATTAAAAATTTTAAAAATAGTTTAAAAAAATTTTAAAAATAATTTTTTTTGAAATTCTTTAAACAATCTTAAAATTTTCTAAACAATCTTAAAATTCTTAAAATTTTTTATAAAAAAGATACTTTAAATCTCTTAAAAATTAAAAATTTTAAAAAAATATTTTATCTCTGAACTCTTAAAGACCCCTAGAAACTTCAACAAGTTTTTGTAAAACTTAAAAAAAAATTATAAAAATTATAAAATAAAAACTTGTGTAAAAATCTTTAAAAAAATTTAAAAATTAAAAATCTTTATTAATAAAACTTTACTCCAAAATTTTAAAAAATTTTTAAGCCCTACACAAACATTTGTTTATCCAAATTGTTTGTATTCTAAAGAGTTATTGTAATAAAACTATTACTCTTAAAATACAAACTCCTTACACTTGTTTAAGGTTAATAATTAAAAACTTTTTAACCTAATTTTTAAAATGAAAAATCTCTTAATGAATCTTAAAAAATTTGAATTAAATTAAAAATCGAAATATTGTTAAAAACCATTTTTACATTACCTAGAACCGACATTTTAAAAAAAGTTTTATAACCTTTTCACAAAATTGTGTATTTAAAACCTTCCAGGTTGTTTTACTTCACCATAGTCTTCGTTTGTCTCCTGATGATGATCCCAGGGTAGGGATCAAAACATCGAGAGTTTCAATTTACTAACGCAGCTCCCTTGAAATCAATCTTCTACTGCATAATGACTACATTCAAACAGGTTCTATACGGCCTTTGTCCAAGAGTTCTTTGATTTCATTTGCACAAAATTCCCTTTCTGAGGGAGACATAAGGGCAGCAAAGGCTTTTTGAGCTTTTGGTTTTTCTAGGGGGTTAAAAGGTAAGGAAACGAAGTATTTTTCCCTAGTCCAAAATGCATTAGGTGATTCTGAGGTGCAATCCTTCTCTAGTTTAGAGGAAATTTCGAAGAGGGCAGATTCTTTGTGCATTTTTGCATAGGCAATGCATCTTTCCATTTTGAACAGTTCTGCAAGACTGAGAGTGGGGTTGGATTGAGGAATAAGATTATTACATTTGTAAGAAGCATAATAGTATAGAGGGGTGGAAATTCTTCTGCCATTTATTGTACAAGAAAAATTCATATTGGGCTCATCAACTCTAATGGGGCTGACTTAATGCAAGAAGGGTGATCCTATGATGCAATCTTCTTTTAGGTCGTTTAGTCTGTTGAGATGCAGAACTTCTTTTATTCCATTGATGCTTATTGGAAAATCTGGAACTCGTCCTTTGAGCTGTACATGAGTTCCTTCAATGGCTACACCATGTTTGTGTGTTTTTTCCCAGTAAAAAGATGGTATATCATTTCCTTTTGCCAAATTCATTTGGCAACCTGAATCTATCAAACAATCAAGCTCATAAGATTTGAATGCAGATGGACAAAACTTTATTTTAATGAAATATTTAGGACCAGTGAATAGTCCTAGAGATCCTAGTGATGGTTCATCATTCTGGCAATCTTTTGTTTCTGAATCACCAGTGTGCTAAGAATGTTTTGGACTTTTAGCAGCTTTTGGTGACTGTAATGCTTTGGCATAGGCTCTGCACATTTCTTCATCAGAGGACTGGTCTCTTTCTCTTGTTGTTATTTCAAACATTCTTTTCAATTCCTCTATTTCTTTTACCAGCTTCTTTAAAGAATACTGCTTATCTTTGATCTATAGTCTTATCAGATTTTCTTTATCTTTTCTAAACTTGTGTCTATCCTCATGATGATCAGGATAGCCTTTGTATAAATCAGCAAGCTGGTAGAATGCTGGATTCTTGCTAATTTATGGAGAGACGGAGTTCTCTTTTTCTTCTAAGACTTTTTCTTTTGCTTTTCTTCTTGTTAAAAGCTTTCTTCTTTCATCTTTTAGATCTTGCCTTTTCATATATCAATAGACTGGGGTCTCAGACAATTCTTTGTCTATTTCAGCAATCCTAAGTTCTGAGGAGACCTTAGGCAGGTTGAAAGAGAACATATAAAAACTGAAATCAGGAGGACCAGAGCAACCTCCTAAATTTGCTTCTTCATCAGAGTCAGATGAGTTTGGAGCAAATTTATCTAAGGCAGGGTCGGAATCAGAGGAATCTCCTTCTTCTGGTAAGAAGACGATTTCACCTTCAGGATAGTTTCCTGTTGCACACCAAGCTAGATCCCACCAGGGTGGATCCAGGTCTTCTGAAAACATGGCAGCAAGTCTAGGCTTTTTAATTTTATTTGGGCATTTGTTAGCCCAGTGACCCTTTTTACCGCAGATGAAACATTTTTCTTTATCTGCAAGTTCAGATCTTTTCTTAAAGCAGGCTTTCTTTTGAAATCTTTTGTCTTTTTGTCTTTTTTATGCTTATAGCCTTTGTCTGGATGAAATCTAGGTACACTAGTATATTTGGGTTGTTGTTTCTTCTTACAACTACATGATTCGCGCCCAAAGTGTCATCGGTTGTGGGCGCCACACCCCCAATCTGGCATTTTTGCAACATCTTTACAAAAACTCGAGGAAAACATTGAAGAGTGTCGCTTGAAATCTTTAGCCACTCTTTTCTCCAGGCAATGTTCTTGCCAAGTTTCTATGATGAATCCATGCAATTGGGCAAGGGAAAGACCTGACAGAGGGATGTTTTTAACTTTAAGGTGTTGTTCAACAGCATCAGGAACATGGCCAGGAAAGCTTCTCAAGTAATGTTTCAGATATGCGGGCTTATCAGCATTGCCAGAAGAAATCAACAATTTTTGCATATAGCAAAAATATTCTTCACTCTTATTTAGGTCACATATTCTGGCAGACATAAATAAAGATGCAAGATGTTCATAATCTTCATTTTCGTCAGGACCGTAGAATTCTTTACCAAGGGCAGTAAGAATTTGTTGGTCCGCATCTTCTGCATTCAACATTTGTTCTCTGGATTCTTGGGGAATCCAGCGCCACCATTCTGAGGCTAGCCCTGAAAATACGGCAACCAACTGGAGTGCTAGTTGTTGGCCAGTTATTGTATTGTCGTGTGTTCTTTTGTACAAGACCCAATTTGATAGAAGGTGGATGGTAGATCTAATCTAGGCACGGGATTGACATTATATGTTCAACACAGGTTGATCAAGCATCTGGGAGATTAAATTATTCATCCCATTTATCCCGATACTAAGGGAACGAGGTATGACAAAGGAGAAGTGTCAGGGAGATCTGACATTTCAGTATCAAAAGGAGGGGGAGGACCTGTTATCTGAGGATTAGTATGACCTTGGTCGTATAGATTTGAGGATCCAATATTTTCTCTTTTTGGGATTCTGAATGCCGATAAATATTTATCTGGGAGGGCATTTGGCATTTGTTTGAACTGGGAGACCATATTTCTTAACTCTTGAAGCTCTTCTATTTCTTGACCAAAAAGGAATTCGGGTCTTTGGTCATCTTCTTGGATACTCATCAATCCAAAAGAGTATCTTCTTTCATGTTTGACTTTATGGCCTTTAGCTGCAAGCTCTAAAGCAGTTTGGCTTATAGGGCCCTTATTTACATTTTGTGTTTTGGCCATCATTTTTCCTAGGACATCTAGCCTTTTTTCTAATTTTTTGCTTGCTAAGATAATAGCAGTTTTTACTTCTTCTTGTCCTGCAAGCAAGTGATCAATTTTAGCTTTGAGCAAGGAAATATGCTCTTTTTCTGTCTGAGCTTTTTGTTTGAGAATTAAAATATTAGAGGCTATGTCATCGATGTTTTGGCTAGTCAGTTGTTGCTGATAATTGCTGTAATTAAGCAACTTTATTTCATCAGAGACACTTTCGTGTGGATTTGATGATCTATGTGGCATGAACTCTCTTTTAGAAAGACCATCATGAGCAAACTGTCGAAATGGAGTATCAGGAAGATTTCTTCCTAGATGGAATGAGGTATCACCCTGTGGGTTTGTGGAGGTAAAACCAGGGCTACTTCTAGGGAGAGACATCATGTATAAGCTTACTCCTTTGTTTCTGATTTTTAGTCTCTCAAGTGCTTTTCTGCAGGCAGGGCAGTCTGCATGCTGACATTTGTGCTCATTGTTATGAACACCTGAAAAAGAAAGGCAGGAAGAAGAACAAAGTTCAAACAAGGCTGATCTTTCAGAAGTATTATTCACAGAGGAAGATCTTACAAGAGGTGGAGTAAATTGGGGAGAAGGAAACCCTTCAAGCAATTTAAAAGAGTTTGAACATCTTCAAAGATAAGGGGTTTGGGAATAGAGAGTTGTTGGTTTTTAGTTTTTTCAAAGTCTCTCAACTTTCTGTATCTTACCTCCCATTGCTTTGGGTAACTGATGCCAGTCCAGTCAAAGGTGATAGGTGTAGAATTTTTTGACTTATCAGTTTCTACCATACTTAGTAGGCGTGAGCTTTCATGGACTTTAGGGGTAAGAGGTGGAAGGGAATCATTTCCAAAGTGGATTACAACCAACGATTTAAGCTGGATGATTTTAGAGCCAGTGTCCATTTTAAATCCTAAAGGACGAATATAGGCCTTGAGTAAATCATAGATGTAGGGGTCATCAAGGCTGACAGAATACTTAGGAAAGATAGTACCAAAAAATGGGCCATTGTGCAAGGGGCCTTCAAAACCTCCAATTAAAGCATCAGCAAAATCTAAGTGGCAGGTATCCAAAACACAACACAAGGAAGAAACATTCATATAGGGTTGTACTAACGGACCAAGTCCTAATTTGACAGCACCTAGATGCGCATATTTGTAACCTTTTGTTTTTTCCCAATTAATTTGGTCTTTGTCAATTAAATTAATGTGAATGGGCTCTTCCTGGTCAGTGAAGGTGATGTCCAAAGAATTGATTTTAATTTGTGTGCACGATTTATACTGCCACCATTTCATTTTGTAAACCTCAGAAGGTAATATCTCAGGCAGTTTCCAGTTAGGGGAAGGTATTGTATCATCGATAGTTATTATGGATGATGAGGCTGCAGACGTCTGAAAGGAAGATTTTCTTTCAGTTAAAGAAACATTAGTTTGATCTGTAGATTGGCAGTCTAGGGAAGTAAGCCCTACAGAGTCCATTGAAGGATCCATGGAACACTTACCGGAATCGGGCAGTAAATGAATAGTTTAGGGCTTAAGGATATCCTACAGGTCTCCCAAAAGACAACACCAGTGGATTTACAACGTCTGTAACTAAGACTATAACCACAAGAATTTGAAACAGACTCGAATATCACAACTATTCCACATGGATACTTTTACAAAAATAAATGAACTCTGTTTCCACATTGCATTTAGACACAGAAAGATTTCTCGAATTTCATACTAGAAATTGATATTAAACACTTCTCAAACTTACAAGTAGAAGTAGATGACACAAATGTCGCGCTGGCTCTGATACAATTATGGTGGGGACTGTCCCTTAATGTTGAAGACTCTTGAAAAGCAACCTTTCCTTGTCGTAATCTTAGCTCAACAAAAAGATTGGAAAGTTGATTAGAGAATGTCGTCGTTACACCAAATTAAAAGGTTGAAAAGACGGCAGAATCAAAACCTACATAACGTCACTCGAAGCTACCCACTTTAACTACCAGTACCACTCATTGTGTCCGTGTGAGGAGAATGTCATGTACATCTCGTGTTCAGAAGGCCGCCCAAAATATGGGCAAAATTAACCAGCCTGGCTTTAATGCGATGCGATTGTTGTTGTGCAAATTAACCAGCCTAACTTTAATGTGATCTTAGCTATGCAGCAAGCTGTTTGTTTGACCTCCAGATTCAATGACCTGTTAAGCAAACAATAGCATCAAAGCCTACCAAAAAAAACAACGACAGAAGACAGAATAGTCATTATTGATTACCAAAAAAACAACGAAAGAATAGTCAATAATAATTATTGACATAATTCCTTTGTGCATCACTAAACGTTGCTAAGTTGACGTTATTTAGTTTACATAAACAAACCACAACCAAAAAAATTAACAAACCATAAACAAAAAAAATATTATATAAATATTAAGGGATCCCTGAACAACTACTTAAAATAAAATTAAGTAATTAACAATCCACAATTATATCAATATTCATTTCAGATTGCCTGTCACGCAAGGTCCATCAGATTAAACAACAAAATCTGCACGCAAAACCTTCTTTCGATATGCTATTATAATTAAGTAAAATTATAATATATATAAAAAATTGTGCTTTCAAAACTGTTCAATAACTACAATCATCACAATTCGAGAAAAAAAAAACCGTTAAAATTTCACTTTGATCTGTTTTCATGAAATGCTTTGAGTTCGCTACATTATCATCGCCTCCCAGCGTGAAAAGCATGTTTTTAACTTTTCCGGGTAGACGAGACTGGAATTTCTTGCAAGAGGCACCTGAAAACGGTGATTAAATAACAAGAAAACCTGGTGAGGCTCCACGGTTTAGAGTTTGGACAAAGCCGTTTAGGTATTAGTAACTTGTTTAAGTTTTGGCCGGACGGATTTCACGAGTTCAGACCGCTTGCGTGGCGTTTTAACAAGGGGTTACAGCTACCCGGAGGCTCTGACCGAACGCTGGCAGCCGAGGGTTTTCGATCCCTCTCGGTCCAGGTTCGAATCACAAGACGATTGACTCGAAATGCTTGCGGCCCATCTTTTTTTAATGTGGTGTGCCACCATTCGCGGGATCTAAAACCTTGTCTTGAATTTTAAAAGGTTCTGGTCTGTCTCTAATAATTGAGCTTCAAAATATAAGTGAACTGTCGATACAAAATACTTTTATAATCTGTTATCTTTTTGTTTTCATAGGAGGCTGAGTATATTTTAGATGGTTGAATCTGTTTAGTGCACGTCATATAACCATGATACAGTGGAAAGGCGAACAACTACGTTATTTAATGCCTTGGCTGCAGCATTGCCAGCTAGTCATTGGATCTTAATTTGTTTGAGATTTAATGGTTGGCAATGATGCCTTCAAGACATTAAATAATGTAAGGCACGTAAAATATTTTTCGTCCAATAAAAACCTTGATTTCCACATAAATAAATGAATGTGCATTTATAACTTAAAACCCAATCCTAATAGCATTTACTACAAATATTTTTTTTTCCTTTTTCTTTCTTTATTGGAATTTTTTTTTTTAGACAAAAGCGGATATATTATATATAGGGAGGTGGTGTAACCACCTACAGAACCAGATTACAAATTTCTTTCACTGAAGCAATAGCTAGTTACCTAATTTGTTGCCCTTGAGGAAGCGGCAAAAACAAAAAACCAACAAAGTGCCCTTGAGGAAGCAACAAAGACGTAAACCTCCCAAAAACGCCCTTATGGTAGCGGCAATCCAACAGTCTGTAGCCTAATCATAGTTTTTAACTGAAAGTCGAAGATAGCTAAATGCCTAATAAACTTATAAACAGAAACAGAAACCTGCATGGACTCGGGGAGCTAGAGACGAGCAAGATGGCGAACCCAAACGAGAAATATAAAATCAGCCTTCCGAACTAGACGACATACTATTTTCTTCATGCTTGATGAATTTGAGGGCGATCTTGTCCACCTTGAGTTCTAGCTCGACAAGTTGCCTGGAGAGTGAGTGCTCTGTTCGCTTGACCTTCCTTTTAATTGCCTTCCTGAGAAAGACCAAATCCTTACTGACATGATCCAGACGTCGTCTGCCTTCATAATCCATCGCGTTCACCTGGGATTGCAGTGAAATGAGTTCTTGATTTACTTCCTTGAAGTTTTTATCCATCGAGGATGGAACCGGCGCACTCGCGGAAGAGGAATCCACTTCCATTCTGTAAACCAACAGTCTCCAAGAAAGTTGACGACAGAGCTCCCAATCAATCAGCACAGTAAGAATGCCTCGGCCCTTTGCATTCCGGTTCTTTATAACCTTCGTCAATTCAGTGTCTGGCGTCACTTCATATCCCAGCGTACCATGAATCCAGCAAATGCCCAAGTGATTCGACATGACCTTCATACCATAATTCATCAGGGTGTCGTATGCGCGGGTAAATTCACCCATGAAACCAAACATTGCATCCTCCTTCGACAAGACTGCAGTAGGGTTCACCTCATGTGAGAGCTCCAAGTCCATATTCTCCAATAAACCAGTGCGTCCTCTCAACGACGAACCTGCGGTCACTTGTCTTGTTTCCATTCAAACGCGGGATGGAGCTCTGTGCGTTGGAGCAGGAATGCATAATGTCACGACGAGTGAAGGGACTGGCAGGAGGGATAATAATACAACCCTGCGCGTGGCCACATGAACACCGCGCGCCAGGCATCATAGCAGCCCGCCAGCACGCGGAGGAATGAGGGGGGAGGGCCCACGAAGGAGCGAGGGGGGTGGCCCATGTTAAGCCCTCGGTCCTATTGGGGGGGGGGGGGAGAAAGATCCTTGGTCATTTAAGATTAACTCCCCGGGGCTAAGGGATGCCCCTTTATTTGCCTCAAGGTCAGCATGGGGATTGTTTTCCCGTAAAACGTGATAGAAATCAATCTTGGTAAAGAGAGAGGCTTGCACCACTATCTTGTGGAGAATATGCCTTAGACCCAATTGAGTTGGCAAAAGATTTTTAGCCAGCGCACGGATGACAATTCTGGAGTCCCCAATGACGATTAGCTCAATGATTCCCAAGTCCTCGGCTATCCTCAATCCTTGCCAAAGGGCCAACGTTTCAGCCATGTTGTTGGTGTCGATGCCCAGTCCCCAAGTGAACTTGAACTCCATTGATCCTTCCGGAGTGAAGAAAACTCCGCCCCCCCCTGTCGCCCCGGGATTGCCTTTGGAAGCGTCGTCGATGAGCAGTGCTCTTCTATTAGCAGAGCGAAGCCACGAATTGAGTTCATCGTGCGTCAGCCTTATTTCCCACATTTTATTTTTTGGAACGGGGGGCGTCGAGGGAGGCTTGGGGCCAAGCCTGCTTAACCAAGCGTCCGAGACGAGGTTGGCACAAGGCACCCTCCAAATCTGAGAGAGGCATTCTCCCAGCAGACCAAGGATTTTGGCTACCACTTGGTCAGCCCTTTTATATTTCTCTCTGAAGATGTGAGCATTTCTTTCCAACCAGATTTTCCAGATGACGATCTTGGGGAGTGCCATCCAGCTTACTTTGGCGCTTTTTGACTTGAGACTGAAGGGAGCTTTTGAGGCCCGGCAAAGAAAAAGGGTCTGAGGGTTTCCAGCCGGGAGTTCAGCTTGTTCAGGCA
Source organism: Pseudotsuga menziesii (assembly GCA_001517045.1). NCBI lineage: Eukaryota > Viridiplantae > Streptophyta > Pinopsida > Pinales > Pinaceae > Pseudotsuga > Pseudotsuga menziesii. The sequence continues at coordinate 185,103 of LPNX010370196.1, read as the reverse complement.
GAGATTTTCTTTATTGGAATTGTTGATAAAGGTGTCTGATTCCTTTTCATTTTCATATTTGTATGATTTTTATTGTTGCATTTGCGCTGAGTGACTAGTTGTCTTCACAATATTTGCATTTACCGTTCTTTTTATTTATTTTTGATAACTTGATTTTAAATATAGTAGTTTCCATGGTTGTAATATATTATGTATTTCTATTCCATCCATAATGTATATATAGCTTTGGTCCAAGCATATAAGTTTGAACTAGTTGATGATCTAATAAGTCTAATATGTGTGTTGCTACTGTTTCATATTCATTTTGTATTCATGTGGTCCAAGCATATAAGTTTGAAGTAGTTGATAATTTAATAAGTCTAATATGTATGTTTCTAGTGTTTCATATTCATTTTGTATTCATCTATATCACATTTTTTTTTCTGTATCTTGGTAAGTTTTACAAAGAAACTATTTTCTATCACACCTTGAAACATTTAAACCTTTTAAAAAGATTGTTTTTAAATCTAACCCACTTAAATATGACTACATGTACCAATTATTCACATTTTCTTGTGAACCTTATATATGTCAAAGGTTCTTCTCCTTTATTAATACAAACCACAGATTGATGTTGGTATATGTTTGGTTGGGCAGCAATTAGACTTGTACAACTCGGGTTAGTTGTACTTGAAGAATTCAATTGTGGGTTAGTTGTATGCGTGGAATTTGTGTCGGCATTGATTACTTGTCCATGATGAGCTTTTAGAATCTATTGATGATTGACTCTAGATCTTGTTTCATATCTTGTTTCAACTTCCATGCCTTGTTGCATTTCCACCCTAATGTTTGTAAAAATTTCATGCTTAAGAGACTTTATGCTAATTTTTGTTTTAGATAATCATTTGACATTGTTTTTGTTAATCTCCTCCCTTATCCCTTCTTGGTTTTATCATCTTTTTCTTTGAGTTTCATATGATTTTGTTTGTAGTCTCTTTCTATTTTCTCAATCTTGGAATTTACATCTACTATTTTTCTGATTATAGGGGGTTATGTGTTTTTGGATAATTTTTTATTGTTTAATAGCTCTTATAATATCTTATAAATTTTGCCCTCGTAAATGTTTGAATGTAGCTTTAGGATTGCACATATGTTGCATGGAATTTATTGTGTGATGTTGTATAAAATGCATAGTAGTATACCCCATATAGTCGATACAAAACAAACGAAGTATATATACTAAACATTGTATGGATTGTACATATGTATAAACTAGTATGAATATAAATAGCAATATGACTTATTGTGTGATGTTGTATAAAATGCATAGTAGTATACCCCATAAAGTCGATACAAAACAAAAAGTATATATACTAAACATTGTATGGATTGTACATATGTATAAACTAGTATGAATATAAATAGCAATATGACTGTAAGGATGTACATACCAATATGGATATGCAAACCAATATTTATGCGTGGAACAAAATGTGAACAAAATGATTGTGCATATTGTACAAAACAACATAGGTTGTACAACTCTATGGAATAATCAATAATCAACCCTAACTTTGATACCAATGGAATGACCATGTTGCCATATTATGCTGGATATGAATCCAAAAAGATGTAAAAAAATATATGTATAAAGATAATAAATGATGATGATTGAATTTACAATAAGAGCTTCATATAAACTTTGCTAAGCAAGTGCTTTTAGTATCTTTTCATTATAAGTTCATGTCTTTGGGTTTACAATTATATTTTTTTTCAATATATTTTATTTTATTGATATCTTATTTATTTATATTTATTATTGTGTATCAACACAATCATGCTAATTATTAGAGAGTGTTTGAGGAGGGCCTTTGGCTTTGGTGAAGAGCAAGACATTTTTATGACTCCATGGTTTTGAAAATTTGACGATAACACCTTGTTAGTGGCTAAAATGTCAGTTTGGGTTCACCTCCCAAATTCACCATTGTATTTATGACATATATATATGTTTTTAGAGATGCTTGGAATACTTTGGGAAACAATATAAAAACATATATTGAGAGATACATCGGGTTTATATACATATGCTTGTATTTATGTTGAGATAGACCTCAATAAAGGTCTTCCTAGACAAACAAATCTCAAATGGGAATATTTTAAATAGATTTAGGTCTTGGATTACAATAATACAACATTTAGGTGGCGTGTCTATAAATCGATGAGGCATCTACACGATACTTGTCCCTAAGCCTGAGCTCATCGTCAAAAGAAAAAGGGCCCAAGCCCAAGCTTAATGCTTGTTGATGAAGGCGGTCAAGAAGAAGAATTACAACAAACATTAGGTTCAAAGACTACCAATATTACTTGTCCAAAAGTGTCATATAATAAAATAATCTCACTTGTGCATACTATAGAGGAAGTAGGGATGTTAAGGATGTTATATCAAGAGGAATGGAGGGTGCACATGAATTTCGAAACTTTGACTTCAATAAAGAGTAGGTATCTTTATCTGCGAGATGTAGAACAGTTGGTGGCGGGGTATGGTTAAGACGCCCCTAAGCTGAAAGGTCGCTGGTTCTAATCCCGTCGGATATAAACAAATCCAACCATGTTAAGGGTTGGTGCTGTCCAAGGCGGGTGCAATCCCCGGGTGTTTTTGATGGCTTAGATGCCCCTGGTTCGTGGTTTCTTAGCCAATGGCAACCCTGCTAGTCAGGGGGGTTCCACCACTTTGCCAAAAAAAAGAGTAGGTATCTTTAATGAATGATGAAAAATTCAATTTATGAAATATAAATTGTCTCTATTGAATCACCTTTAGGAGGGTGGATTGAGGTAAAAATAAAAGAGGAAAAACAAGCAAAGATTGTGGATTTTGTACATCTTACTTTTTCCATCAAGCTTTCCTTTTGTTTTATGTCTTCTCTTAAAATTAGCTAGTGCATGTATGCCTATGCTTATGTTATGTTAGCATTTGTAAGAAGGAACATCTTCCCAAATATTATGGAATGCTCTTGTAACATCTACAAAATGTAAGCTCTTTTCTTTACTATGAGTACAAAATTAAGTTTGTTCCTTTTATATTTTCTTAGGTAAATTTTGAAAAAGTGATCGATGATAATAATGAATTAACTAGTTTGATAAAGTTATCGAACCTAAAGACTTGATCTCATGACCTCCTACATTATTATCTTTTTAATCTTTACTTAGTATTGTCAAAGTTAAAATAAACTTAAATATTAATAATTAAAATAGACCTTGATCTTAACCACAACAGGACAATAAACCCAAAACCTATTATTTCAAAAGTGGGTTCCATTGGCTTTATATTAATTCATTTAATCAACCTATTTTTTCTTTTTCTTTTTCTTTGAAGATGGAAAAACCTATTATAACTCAATTCCTAATTTACAATGAAGACAATCATCACTTGTTGTTATCCACAAATGCAAGCTATCAACATTATTTAAAAAAAATATGAACATTGATGATCTTTTTTTTCTTCATATCGGAGGTTCTACCTCCATAATTGCTTTGGTCTAAGTCCCTTGGGCAATAATAGACTACTCATCGGTTGCCACTTGGGGGACCATACCATGCCAAGAGATCTAGGTACCTCCTATTGAGTTCAACCACAAGCCCCCTGAAAATACCCCAATCTAACAAATTTTTATCAATCTGCCAACAAACGTTCCAAACAACCGAGGGAAGGTGGCTTTGCCAATCCATCTACAAGCCTAAGCCCTGTATACATTCATGATTACGCAGACCTGAGTGTACCAGTGTACAACTCGGTTATGCTTAAATGCATTTAAATAAGCTTCACTTAAGCTATATCAATTTTTGTTTTTTGTCTTTCTCATATGAGTTTTATTATTATTATTATGACATAATTTGTTTTATATTTACATTAATTAATTTAATGTTTAAGTTAATACCATAAATGGATAACTATAACTATATGGTAACTATTTTAATATTTAGCATTTGTTTAACATTAAGCCATTTCCATAAAACTAAGTGGCTAACCAGGCCTATCACATTTACCAACAACTTTACTTATAACTATGCTAATTTATAAAGAAATAAACTTTAAACAATACTAAATATCTAAATATTAATAAACACTTTTAACTAATCAACCAAAATGCCTAGTATACACATCAACTTAAGTCTACACATACAACTAAACTACTATAACAAATTACAAATTTACTTTTATAAATTTAAAAAAATAATGATAAATCATATACCCATTAACTCAAATAACTTTCCACAAAATAATTAATAATAAATAAAAACCAAACAAAATAATTAATAATAAATGAAACCAAACAAATAATTAGCAATAAATAAATGATCTAACTACTACTTTAAATTACAAATTTACTTTTATCAACCTAAAGTTATGATAAATCATATACCGATTAACTCAAATAACTTTCAACAAAATAATTAATAATAAATAAAAACCAAACAAAATAATTAATAATAAATGAAATCAAACACATAATTAATAATAAATAAATGATCTAACTACTACTTCAAATTACAAATTTACTTTTATCAACCTAAAGTTATGGTAAATCATATACCCATTAAGTCAAATAACTCTAAACAAAGTAATTAATAATAAATAAAAACCAAATAAAATAATTAATAATATATAAATAATTAATAATAAATAAAAACCAAACAAAATAATTAATAATATATAAATGATCTAGAAAGGAAACGAAATGTGCGAAAATATGTATTCTTGAATCTCAAGAAACGAAATGTGCGAAAATTGCTATTCTTGAATCTTAACTATAGCTATTCTGGTGGATAAAAACAACACATTCAAACAAAAACTTCGTTCAAGATACTGTAATATATTTAATTATATTAATAAATATAATTATGATTTAAAAATGGCAGCATTAAAATCTGGTTAATTTAACCGCGAGTCTCCCATTACAATTCGGAAGAAAATCCTTGAATGTTTACTTACTAAACTCTGCAAATTTCACGCACTGGCCTTTGACAGTGACCTACACAGGACTGTACGTGAAAAACTCCCTCGCTTAACGTGCACGTGATTGCAATATTTTCCCGTCACTCGTAAACGGATTACCGTTTACTATACGGAAGTTATAGGGCAGCACTGCTCACGTTGACGGAAAACCAAAACCAGCAGATGAATGAAATCAACTCAATTTGTTTCTTGAATCCAGTGCAACTGGAGGAGTCGATAACTGGAGAAATCGCTACTGAAAAGAGTAAATCGGATTAAACTTCGAAATCTACATTTTGTCAACTCACCATCTGGAAATTTAACAGTTCGAAGGAGTTTCAAAATTTGATTAGTTGAAGAAATTTCAGCTAATATTTGTCATGAATGCCGGGTGAGTAGCTTCTTTGTTGTGCTTGGATTAAATGCTTTATAAATTTGGCTTTGAATTCGCTAAAAAATCGTAATTACCATAGCCTTACAGTGTGCGGAGCATATGATTTGAACTTCCATGTGTTTAAAAAGAGCTAATTTGATTATTATTGCATTTGCAGAGTTGAGTACAGATTAGACTGAAATTCCTTGGAAGAGGCGCCTGAAAATGGTGAGTAATTGTCAAGAGAATCCGGTATGCGAGTATTATTGTTGCATTTGCAGAGTAGAGTACAGATGAGACTGAAATTTCTTGCAATAGGCACCTGAAATGGTTAGTAAATGTCAAGAAGGTCTGGTATGCTTTACGCTTGAGAGTTTGGACAAAGCTCCGTAGTTTTTATAGACGTTCCGAGTTCAATCCGCATGCGTGGCATCTTGACACGTGCTTACAAGATACCCTGGTCGAGTGCTAACAGTAACAGCAGAGGGCTTTGCCTGACTCTCAGTTTAAAAAGTTTAAAAACACAGCACAAGAAAATTGAAATGCTTGCTTGATGTGATGTCCCCTGGTGCCGTTGTTGTCCATGGTGGGATTTGAGCCCATGCCTGGAAGTTTTAAAGCTTCGGGTCTGTCTTAAAGTAGTTTTGATCTCAAAATATCCGAACCGGGACCTGAAAATTGCCTTCAAGAACCTTGCCTAGGTTTTGCTTCCTGTATATTGCTTTGTTCTGGGCTCTCTCAGATGTGGAAAACATTCTAACCGCCTGACAAATCTCATGACGAAAGTTCAATTCCTCAAGGCTTATGTTCCTAGTATAACTTAACTACTTTTTTCAATGTCTGCTTGGACCAATAACGTCTCCTGGACTGTTAAAGAGTCTAGTTTATTATTCAGAATTTCTGTTAATAAGTTTTCATTTTGTACGGAATCGTTTCGGACTTTGGATCCCTTTCATATAGCCTTTATCAGGTATGGGCTTTGCCTTGTTTATTGTTCCTGCAATTCAAGAGGACTTTTTGGTTAACACTGTTTTTGAGATTGCAAATGATTCTATTTTAATTGTCCTCTGTACACCTGCTTTGGATATATAGTGCTCTTTGCTCTTCCTGTTGAGCACGGGCAGAGCCAATAGTATAGATTCTAGCATTTAACTGGAAGCATTTTAGATGGTTCTGTTACTTCTGCGGTTAATGCAGTTATCATAGTTCAGTTACTTAGCACATAGTTCTTGTTAGATTTACAATATAGAGACATGTAGTTCAATGCCTACACTAGCCCATATATAAACAAACATGGACAGAAAAAGTACACAGGAGTATATTGTCAAAAAACCCCCCTACCGGGTAAAAACTCCTTTGTCCTAAAGTCAATATTTTACTGTGTGCTGCAGAGATACAGAGAACCATATCTTTAAGGTGAGGCTATAACTTCTCACACCACCAGATATAGGTTGCATGCTCACCTAGTAACAAGCCCATTGAAACAGGTAACTCGTTTCATGTCTTACACACTCTTAGTTACATGCCCATTCAAACGTGTAACAAATGTCTCACACATACTAATATGCTCAATTTCGCACATTGACACAGAACAAGTATGAGTTACTTTCCAACACTCCCCCATAACAAGTACCTGTTGTGACTTTGTCATATCAGCCTGGTCCAACTGGCCTCTCATGACATCTCCATGTTGTACTTGTCAAGGGCTGCTGCCATAAGTTGTCCCTGACATCTCCATTTTTAGCCAGTCTATAATGCTTTCTACGTGATGTTAGCACCTGTGCTAAAATTTGAAGATTTTTACAGATGCATCCACACTAATTCCCCTGCAAAAGGATAAGCCAGTGAAAGTGATGAGTAAGGATAAATGGTGACAGGAATGAACGGCTTAGATACATAGCGGAGGAAATCAAAGGTTGCAGGAGATTTTGCCAGGGGAAGATGCATGCTTTTTAAAAGAAATTTGATGTTGGCGGAAGAAGGTTAAAGGTCATGCAGAATCAACCGTCAAATGAACAGGAAGAAGCAGATCTACGTTCTTGAAGAATTCCATTGCTTTAACATGCGAGGAGGAATAAAATTCTTAGATCGGTAGAATGGTGTAGGAGCTTTAAGTTTTAACGATGGTGATCAAAGGTAGAATCAGATCTACGGTGGAAAATAATTCCGCTGGTTCAACTTGCACGAACCAAATAACTTTTCAGATTTGCAGAATGTTGTAGGGCCTGCATTTTTCAACGGTCAAGATTGATGGTGGAGTAAGATCAACGAAGGAGTTGAATTCCGCTGATCTAACATGCTCGTGGACAGTAATTTTTCTAATCTGCGGAATTGCTTAAAGGTCTGCATATTTCGACGGAAGAGATCTAATCGGAAATAGATCTATGGTGGAGAACAATTCCGCTAATCCAACATGCGCAGATAAATGAACATTTGAAATTTGCGGAATGTGGTAGGCTCTTAAAGTTTGAACGACAGAGATTTAAAGAAGATTCTGATCAAAGGCTGGAAACAATGCCACATTGTGAACTAGCACGAAGAAAGTCGGGATGAAGATTTGCGGATTTAGGTAGGGGCTGCATGTTCCAACGGCTCATATTAAAACTTTATCTAGATCAACGACTGAGGTTGATTCCGCAGATTGAAAGTGCAAGGAGGAATGAGTTCCTAGATTCAGCGGAATGTAGTAGAGATTACACTTTTCAACGGTCTAGATGAAGATACAATTTAGATCAGTGGCTGATAATGATTCTGCTAATCCAAGGTGCGAGGAGGGAAAATCTTGGTGATAATGTGGAAAGTGCAGATTGACGGTCCAGAAAGCTTTCGCACCTTTGATCTTAGATCGACGGCCTAGAAGGGAGCGGAAAGGCGGAAAGTGGAAATACATAAATTTGGTTATGAAAAGTTGGAATCCTGCTTTCCGCTTTCCTCCATCCCTTAAGATCGACGGTCCAGAAAGCTTCCGCACCTTTGATCTTAGATCAATGGCCCGGAAGGGAGTGGAAAGGTGGAAAGCAAAAATATAGAAATTTGGTTATGAAAAGTTGGAATCCCGCTTCCCGCCGGCCTGTAAGATCGACGGTCCATAAAGATTCCGCACCTTTGATCTTAGATCAACGTCCTGAAAGGGAGCGGAAAGGCGGAAAGCGGAAATACATAAATTTGGTTATGAAAAGTCGGAAGCTCGATTTCCGCTTTCTGCAGTCCGAGATCTGACGATCAAGGATGGCGTCGGGATAAATCAACGGTCCAAAACAATTTCGTTGGTTGAAGATGCAAGGATGAATGAAATTGTTGCAGGCCGCTCGAAGATCCCCTGAACAGTCGTTTTCATCAAGTAGGCCTCAGCCCCATGTGTCTAATTTTCCCAAATTGATCCACCACACACATTCCAGCGTGCTTTCCTGATTTGTTTGTGATCATGGAGAATTTGCTAGATTGGAATTTGTTAGGATTTTGTGTGTGCGGGTTTGATTCCCGTATCAAAACTGATTTTTGGCTCTGTTTCGAGGTTGGTCTCGGGAGCTTAGTACTCTATAAATATAGCCTCGAGAGAGGAAGAAAGGGTTGGACATTCATTTTTGAAGCCTTTGTGCTTGGTTTTGTAGCTCTGCAACTTTTCTTGGGAGCATTAATGCAAAGTATGCCCTGAATGTCTGAGATTCATCACGGTGTTCATTGTTCAGTCTGTTTTCCCTTGTTTGCTTCATTTTCATGTATGTGTAGTTTCCCTTAATTCGTTTCAAGTTGTATGCAAGGAATTCGTTCTCTGTTAAGCACTCCTTGCATCAGATAACGTGTTTGTTATGTGTTCATGGTAAATATCTTGGAATTCATCCTCTATTAAATGCTCCATTTCAGTTATCAACCTTCACTGTTTCTTTTGTTAAAGGTGTTTCAGGAGATTCATCCACAGATAGGTGCCTCCTGTCTCATTGGGCTTCTTCTCTTTTACCCCTGCCATCTCTCAAAGATATTTTGCTGAATACTAACACCTATTTTGCCTCAGACTACGAAGGTTATCACTGGTCCTTATTTGCTGTAAGTCCTTGAATGTTTCACGTTTTGACTCCATTGCCCAATGGTATTTAATATATGTCTGTCTTACACTCTTTAAAATCCAAACAACCCTTTCCCTCAGAAATCTAGCCTTCTGAATGCTTGTTTAAAGCCAAATGTGTATGTGAATGTTCCTGTGACAAAGAGAGAGCCCTCTGTGACTGTATAGGCTAGACTACAGTCTAAAGATTGGTTTGAAATGGTTACCCCAGTGATTCTCCTACCACAACCATAGGTAAATTATTGGGTGATAACACGTGACAATCATGAACTTTCTATCTTCATTGTGTATTCAACCTTACTGTTGGCCATCTCATGTATGACAATCATGCAACCAACTTAGCACAACTGCCAACAAATAAGATTCATTTAGCAAAAGAAAAATAGCAACAATCACCATGGGAATCATTCCCAATTCATGCTTCTCAACAAGTTGTCTTCCATTGCCACAACCAACAACAAATACCCCAGCTGCACCACCAATGCCCTAATCGAGTTCCTGGGTGTAGTGAACCCAGTTGTGGTTCTATAGCCCGTACCTGTGTCTGACTCACCACTAGCCCCATCACCAACACCAACAACATAACCAACACCCTTTCCAGAACCATGGCCTAGGCTTGCATCGGCACTGGAACAATAACCAGTGCCCAAAACCACATTGTCGATTGCCTAAAATTGGTTAGGCTCTATCAACCTCTCTCTTTTGCTGCTGCTGCAACCATCTCTGCAATAACTCTCTTCTGTTGGTTCCCTCACTTTTGTTGCTTGGTCCAGGGCGTCAGCATCTGCTTTAAGACCTGCATTTGCAAAGCTCTTTTTCCATTTATTTTTTATTTTTATTCTTTAATTTATATTTTTGTGCATGCTCGACATTGCTACAGCTTTCACCCACTGCCACGCAATGCAGATGAGCAACCATTGTCTTTATAACCATTGCAGATGAGCAACGCCTTAGGACTTCCCTTTCACATGCAAGCCATGGTCAATAACAGGTCTGGCTTTGACCCATGCTTATCTCCTTTAGGGACCATTAGAGCCTCCACTACTCTTGTAGCCTATGCTGACCGCAACCGCTTTCATAACCACACTAGCCATGTCCATGACCACCTTTGTAGCTGGAAACATTGAAATCAGAGAACCATGGAACCAAAGATGATATCATCCATAGCATTTCCTTTGGCAAATCATCACCAAAGGCATCAGATCCATTCCAGTTGCAGCTGCGGACAGGCTTGTTAAGATTTTAAGAGTTGTTATGCCAAAAACAAAAGGATCACTAAAAGAATAACAAGCACAACAAAACAAAAGAGAACACGAAGATTTATTGTGGGAAACCCTTGTGGGGAAGAAAACTCAGCAAAACTTCCTCGATATAGACTTCAACCAAGTACAGTGTAAGACCCAAGAAATAAGACTAGACAGCTTGCTCCTCAGATGGACTGTTTCTCCTCTCTATAGCAAACTTGCTTGAGTGCTCACCATGTCCAAATTAGGGAGGCGCCTCTCCTATTTATACTAATCAGCTGAGAGGCCTAATAACCCAACAAGACCAACTTCTCCTTGCTGCCAGGGCCGACTTGCCTTGGGAGACTCAAAAATACATTTTAATAATACTTTTGTGGGTACTACTGACCCGACTTACAACGAAGGTTTTACCTCAAGACTTTACATGACCAAATACAACAATAACATCCCTAATCGAAGGAACAACATCTCCGAAAGGGGTGATATTAATAATAATAATACAAAATAGAATATCTTCCGCAATTACATTTCTTTAACACTCCCTCTTAACAAGGAAGGTATTTTATTGACACAACAATACATCTATACAACTGACTGGTAAGTCTATACGCCATGGGAAGTTTTCACAATCAAAATCATCATCGTCCGTAGAACATCTTCATCACGAAACATCACATCTCGAGCACATCTCGTCACATCATCACGGGCATCACATCTTGTCGCATCATCATGAGCATCACATCTCATCATCTCAAGCATCATCATCTTGAGCATCACTTGCAATGCTACACATGCAAACACAACACAACATCCACAAGTTAATGCAGAATCACCCACATCATAAAGAATGCTGGAATCTCATCATCCACAAATGAATGCAAAACCACAACGTCTACAAATGAATGCCAGACCACAACGTCCGCAAATGAGTGCAGGACCACAACATCCGCAAATGAATGCAGGACCACAACATCTGCAAATGAATGCTAGACCACAATGTCTGCAAATGAATGGTAGACCACAACGTTCGCAAATGAATGTAGGACCACAACAATATCTGTAGGCACACTGATAAACTCGATTGGCCTTCGCTACACGGACATACCATTGCTATCTTATCATCAATAACGATCTCATCATCACTCCCTCTTTCTAGGGAGGTCCTTTCAGACTACACCAAGCTTGTCTCGAAAATATTCAAACTTCACATGAGGCAAAGGCTTAGTTAACGCATTTGCAAGTTATTCCTCTGTAGGAACATACTAAAGCTTTATAGCTTCTCTTTGCACCATATCCCGGATGTAATGATACTTTATCTCTATGTGCTTTGACTTATCATGAAACACCAGGTTCTCTGTTGGCTTGATGCAACTCTGGTTGTCACAATAAATATCAGTTGCATCCATCTTCGCATCAAACGATCCTATCAGTAACTTGCGAAGCCATACTGCTTCACTACAGGCTGAGCATGCTGTAATGTATTCAGCCTCTACTATACTGAGCGCAACACTGGTCTGCTTTCTACAAAGTAATGAGATCACACATGATCCCAAACTGAAACAACATCCTGAAGTGCTCTTTCTATCTTCAGTACTTCATGCCCAATCTGAATCAATATAGCCACACATTTTGAACTCACAATCAACTGCATATCTGAGGCCACAATCCAATGTACCCTTTAGGTACCTCATCACATATTTTGCTGCAACTAGGTGAACATGTATGGGCTCCACCATATACTGACTCACGGTGTTTATCTAGCAAAATATATATGGTCTTGTATTTGTCAAATACAACAGTGAGTCGATAATCTGTCTGTATAGTGTGACATCTACTCTTTCTGAAGAGTCATCATTCAGGAGCTTCAGGTTAGTCACCATTGGAGTGTTCATTGCCTTACACTCCAACATCCCAAATCTTTTTAGGATCTCAACTGCATATTTTCCTTGGTTTAGGAAAATTTCATTTGGGCACTGCCATACTTTGAGACCTAGGAAGTAATGCATCACACCGAGGTCTTTCATCTCAAAATTTGCCGTAAGCTTCTTCTTGCATTCACTAATGAGCTTCTCCTCTCTTGTCAAAAATAGATCATCTACATACTAAGGCAACCAAAGTCATGACCTACGGATACCCCAAACCCCAGATAATGGAAAGGTTGTCACGTTGGTTGAGATATCCTTTGCTTTATGCCACTAAAGCCCAAGTGACAAAGGGGGAGACCCAGACCTATCCTATAAGGAAAGACCTAAAGCTAAATCATCAGATTCAAACTAAAAGCATAGAATAGGTAAGGTGAAAGCTATAAACCCTAGATTTAAGGATGAAGTCACGATTTTGGAAATACTTAAGTGGAGGGTAGTTACAGATGTCAGAAATGTTACTCAAGTTGATTTACTTAGTGACTTATGGATTTAATTACCAAATTTAGAATGTGTGTGTTAATTCAAATGATCAAACTCGAAACCCTCGGGGATTTAAATGTAAAATTGTGGAAATACCCTAGGTTAAGTTTGATAGAGAATTAGGGCTTCTAACACACTTGATGCTTGGATGAAAGGTATGACAGTGTTCGAAATCCAAACAAAACATACTCAAAAAATTGCTGACAATGAAGGGAGGCCGATTTTCCTAGGGGATCAGTTCCACTTCTGCATGGAAAAATGGAGTGTAATGATAACGCCTAGGAGGTAGACTAGGTTTTGTATAATGGTCGTCAAAACCCAGATCGATAAATTTTGATTTTCCAAGTGAAATATGCCCCGATGAATTTTCCTACTTTCTACAAGAGGGGTTTCAGTGAAATTTGTTGATGGGCAATGCATGAAAAATTAAATTAGAGAGAAAGAAGTTGATAAACTTACCTGAAATTTGTAGATGCCTTCCTGGATGATGAGGATTGCTTCCTCATAGATCAGATGAGAAATCCGAACAAGATCTTGATGAAAGCGCTTTGCTGAGTGACCCTAGCGTCTTCTCTACCTGCCACCCGAAGGGGAAACCAATAAGTAATGACAAGCAAATCGAGATCTGCAAAATAGAAGCTAATAATCAAGAAGCAAAGAGTCATAAAGAAATAATCACTCCCTGTTGAAACCCAATTTGAAGTCGGATGTTAGGGTGAAGCTTCACCAATGCGCCCCCTCTCCAAATCGCCTTCTTTGCCTCCAAATCGAAATGGATCTAAAAGATACAAGAAAGCTATGCCAGAATAACGTAGTGCAAGAGAGAAATAGTTTCAATCATCATCACATTCATTCATCTACAAAAACACAAGCATTGAATCCCAGAAAGCTCTCTTTATTTAGAAGTTCGAATGTCAGAGCTCATGGTTTACAATGGGGGGGGTCTCTTCTTTATATAGCTTTTGAGAGACACAAACCCTAACTTACTTTTTCATCCAATGGTTGAGATTAAAACATCATCAATGGTGGAGATCACTTTTACATGGATCAACACATGGATCAACACATTGATCAACTTGACTAGATGAAGGGGGCACACTTTTTGCCCAATGATGCGTTGTCTAAGTCAAAATACATCATAACATAAGATATAACATGATAATAGATCAAGGGGGTCACCTTAGGGGCTCAATTCTTCCTAGGCCCCATTACAACATTATAACATAAGATATAAGAATGTCATGCATCATATCACCAAGGTGAGGGGCACCCCATGGGGAACGTCCTCCCTAGAAGAGCCAAATAAATAATCTCGGACATAAAATTGGCTAAAATTGCTATGGAAGTGTCCAAAGAGCTATAACAAATCATCTGGAGAAAATTCCTTGCCATTTCCTTGACCAAACAAGCCAAATCGATTTTTCAGTGATTTCCTAGTTCATTTTTTTATGGTACATCCTTTGATAGTCATAAAAATAATCATAACTTCATTCAGTCTGAGAACTGGGGCAAGCTGACTACACAAGAGTATTTGAAGACATAGTAGAATGGTACCAGTCACTACTCATACCCCCTGGAGCATTGTGGCACCTTGGGAGACCCATAATAACTGCAATAATAATATAATATGACCAATAATAAAGTGATAATAATCACTGATCATGCAATCTGAGGCCAAACTCTTAAACCTGAAACTGCAGTATTGGTCCTGGGCATGTCTGGAGCAAATATAAGCACTGTCAAATTTTTAGCTACTGCCTTGAGAATTGTGTTTGACTTGGTCAACTAGGTTGACCGGGCCAAAATACCCAAACTAAAGTTGAGATGCTGAACTAAGCTGAACTTGCATGCATCGAAGGTAAGAATTGCTCCAAGATGTATATTAAAACCCAACTTAAATTATGCCATTTAGAATCATGGTGACAATAATAATAATAATAATAACAATTAATAAGATATACCTGTGTTTTTTGAGTAATCAGTGAATCTTCTGGAAGTCTCTTGTATATGCCATACTTACAAAGTTTAAACAATTTGCTAGTGTTAGGTGAGGATGGGAAACAAGGCTAAAGTAAAGGGTGATGACCTCAAGTTGGTTTTGACCATGTGATCTCTTCGATTGATGACAAATACACACAACCAAAATGACATATGCATGACAGATAGAAATAGGGGATGGTGGTGTCTCACAAATGGATAAAGTACTTGGGCTTGTTTCCTTCAGGCTCTAGCATGTTTCCATTTAACGGATTCAACAATTTGGAACACTAGTCAACCTCCAAAGGCAGGTGCCTTGGAAAGCTTTCTGGGCTTCCAAAAAATGACAAAGACAACCTTTGTAGGTTAGTCTCACCCTGTTGCCCTGTAGAGGCAAATGAGCCGAACATTATACCATGAATGAGTGCTCATCCTTTGTCACGTACCCCAATTTCAATAACATTTTATGTTTAAGAAGACATTATATTTTACTTTTATTGTAAAGTTTATGACTATTGACCAAGTGGGGTCAAGGATGACTATAATTAATTATGTTGAATATTTTATTATTTAATAATAAAAGATGAGACAAAAAGCCTAAGGAGGCTGTTAAATGAGTGTCCATTGGCCCACTAGGAGGAATAGACTGGGGTGAGAGCAAACTGACACATGGTAGCATCCTCAACCACTTCTAGCTGTTGCAGGGGGCAACTTCCCTAATTTTGTGGTCATGTTCCCCAAGAAAGTGGAACAGAGTAGGTGGCTCACTAATTGAAAAACTGACCAAAAAGACCTAGGCATGCATATATCTATCCATCAAATTCAACGGGAGGCTTTTGTTCATTCTTTACCTTGTGAAATTTCTAAAGTTGAGAAATGAGCACAAGAGATTCGATGAGGGGAAAGTTAGAAGTGTTTGAGTGTTAAGACTGCTTACAGAACTAGTGCAGCTTGATAGCTGAGTTCTTTACTGCTGAGGACAAAAGTATTGCTGTTAAGTACTTCTGTTGAGTTGCAGGGGTGTTTAATCCCATTTCTTCACACAGTACAATTATCTTGGTGGATCAGTGAACAGGCTCGGGGGTCCTAAGATAAGCATTTGAGCTATCTTCAGGATAATGTTGGGTGGAACGAGCTCCTTGGGCTGTTTGTCTCTTCTACAAATTACCAGGTTCCATTGTGTTATCTTATTTATTTATGCTAAGCAAATTACTGGAATGAAGCAGTCATGTTTAGATTTCCTATTAATGCTTAGATACTATGAATTTGCTAGTGGAATGCTTAAGTCTGCATTTAATTAGGAAAGTTTACTTGTATATGATTATATGAATAAATGAACCTAGAATTAGAAATGATGGAATGATGAGTAAAATTTCCTTTCTGTATTTTTCCACTCATCTTAAGATGAAGTACTCTAGTATAGAATGATTGTTTAGTTGTAGATAGGAATGATTATATATGTATAAAATGATCTGAACTAATATTGAATTGTAGAGTTTCCATAGAAATAAATCAAAAATCTTTTTCTCTGATAAGTTACCAGCAATATCTTCAAGTAACTGAGTTCACTTTGGAAAACTTTTTAGTACTATTTTTCCAGCTATGAATCATAAAAATCCATTTCTAGGACTTAAAACTTTTATACAAAAATCTCTGAGAATTTTTTACACAGAGTCTTTCATAGCAAGCTTTTGTCACACAGTTATAAAAATATGTGTATTATAATATAATAATAATTACTGTAATACAATCTAATTATTTACACTTAGTAAAGCAAAATTATTCTTTATTTTTTTTAATTTTAAAACCTAAAATACAAACTTTATGACTCTAGTCACATTACAGTAAATAATGCACAGTTAAATGAATTACCAGCTATTTTAGCTTTAGTACTAAAAAACTGTTCTCCTTAAACATCTAGCATTGAAGTTCATGTTGTTCAGTCAAAAGACCGTTTTGGTTAGAATTATAATACCTATTGTATTATACTACATAAATTAAATACCTAGTAAACCAAGTTGTAAATTATCAAACAACTCTATTATTATTAATTGTAAACTGTTTTGTTTTCAAAACCTAAATCTATTATGAATCAGGATGGATTCCAACTCTTCCATATAAACAGACAAACTATCATAATTTAACAATTGTTTATACCAAACATCGAAGTTATAAAGATAATCTAAATTTCAAAAACTGTTTAATAAAAACAAAAACTTAGGATAATCCTTAACAAGTACAACTTTTACAAATAGAATTTCAAACAATTACATTGGCCAATGGTTTAAACCAGTCGCAGCCATAAGAAGAATTTACAACCAAACTTTGTCTTAACAAAAATCTATTTTTACCAAGCGTGATGCATTATACAATCTAAAAATACAAAAGGAAACCAAATGCTAACAAGATAATCACGCTACGACTGTAAGCTCTGCCTTTTAAAAACAAAAGAATTATAAATAGATTCTTCCTTTTGTCAAGCATTTAACCAAAAACAATCACCACATTGTTTAATATCAAAAACCTTAACAGATTCGTAGCCTCGACAGAGTTATAGCAGTTGAGTAAACGGGCGAAAAAGCTTCCACACAACGTTTTTACATTATGAACATTGATTACAAAACCCTGTAATTGTAATATTTTTACCCTAAATCGATATTACAAGAGCCGTAGCTCTTTAGTAAAACCCTAAGGGTTATAACCAAGAATGGCCATACGACCTCCATCACTAATCCAAAACAAAACAACAATTTTGCCATAAGTATTCTGAACACCGTAGTATCATTCTACAAGAACCAGTGGTATCACCGCAGACACACCAACGACGAAGGGTACCCCAAGGTTGGAACCGAGGCTTACTGAGCCTATTGTGCTCACACTCTTCAGCTTCAAGGGAATTGCCTTCACTTTCGACTGAGCTTTGCCAAGTATTTCACCTACTTTCAAACAAACAGCATGTGCTTTGAACTGTTAGTAAATAACATCGTATAGATAGATAATTAAAAGAAAATAAAAATGCTGAGAAGAGTCGTTACGACTTACTAGTTTAAACACTGAGCTCAATGAAACGATGATGGCAAAGAACCCAAGCTTCAAACCTACTAACACCTCGGCAACAAGAGGGATCACGGTTTTAAACGTTGAGATAGAAGAAACGAAGATGGCGAAGCACTAGGGTTCAAGTCTACTAACCCCACAGGAATCCAAAGAGTGAAAAATCGTTGCAGAGACCCGAGAAGGCCAAGGGCCTGTCGGCCCACTCTCCCTTTCCAAAGTAAACATCAAATGAAGCTGAGTGTTTTTAGGGCAAGTGTTGAATGTAAGTGCTTAGGGTTTAATGCCAAAACCCTTAATCTAACGAGCAACCACCACGTGGATTCCACTAACCTCGAAATTCTTTTGGGTATTGCTATAGTTTTGAACCTGCATGATAAACCCTGCAAAGTATGGGTTAAGAAATAAACAAATTATTATATGCATGTTAAAACTTTGAACTAAGTTTATAGTATTATGTTATGCATGTTGAGGTTTTAGTTAGGTTGTAATGTCATTTTATGCATCGACTTCATGCTTAGAGTAGTTTTGGTGATATTTGATAGTTACTCTATAGATGCCAAGTTAATAATGATAATTTTAATGCTTAGGTAAGTTTTAGAAGTAACATGGTTAAAGTTCATAATATTAAAATGTAAAGTTCATAATATTAAAATGTTGAGAATGTAGTCAAGCTCCTAGTACTACAAATGACAAAAAGCATATTTCAATAGTTATAAACCATCAATCATGTAATTGTTTAGAACAAATAATCTCGATACTAATTCCAGTTGCTACTTAAGTAGATTAGACCTTGCTATAGGCCTAGAAACTCTTACACTTCGATAATCTAAACATTAAATAGAGTCACCATGGTAGTCGAAGTTTAAAGTCTAAAGAATTAAATTTAAGGATCTTTCCTAACTTATTCGGTTAGTCTTTCGAGCCTTATTTTCTTACATCGTAAACTTGAAAGTAAGTTTTATTTGTAAATCCTGTACAAGCATCGGATCTGCGTTAGCTTTGAGAAAAGCTAAGTAAGCTTCGGGCTAACCTCAAGCCCCCCTTCAGCAAGAAAAGAAAATAACCATCAGAATCATGCACATTCTTACAAACAAACCACTGATCTAAATTCAATAATTTGAAACTCTATAACTTCTGATAAAACTTTTATTCAAGACAGAAAAACAATACAGATTGAGTACAATTAGTGGCATGTGAATTATAAGTTAGAAAGTAAATTCCGTGGCTTTTTAGTTACAGTTAACCAAAGAGTATTAACTCCTAAGTTTCTATTTATGTCTTGTCTTTATAGACAATCGATTAACTAGACTAAGGTTAATCATTAAATTAGCATTCTGGCTACAATTTAGCATTTAATATCACATAGAAAAATTTCAAAATTTTTTGAATTTTTGGAGATGTCACATTTTACCATTTACTTTTCAAACAATTTTTAACTTTAACATAAGATAGTAGCCATCCTTCAAAGGCAGGTGCCCTAGAAATCCTTCTGGGCTCCAGAGAATGACTAAGGCCTAGCCTTGTTGCCAGTGAGCACCATAGCCTCGACGGGTTTGCCTCACCTTGTTGCCCTTGTGGGGGCAAATGAGCCTTGCATCATACGATGGATGAGTGCTCATCCTTTGGCCATTGACTAATTTATAACATTCATACTTTGCATTAGATATAACATTTATGTGTTCCGATGCTTTAGTGTCTAAAGACACTGTTGGGTGGAGCACTTGTTTTGAGGACTAAAGGAAAACCATCAGGTGAACTTGACCACACTGGCCAAGCCACATACTTCATAGCTGGAGACATAGAAAAAACATGGAGTCTATCATGCACAGGGGTCAAGATGGGGAAAAGATCTTCAATCTCACAGGTCTCAGTCAATATAGGTCATGGGAGGAAATAAATAATGGATGAACTGGATGGATGGGGACAAATGACACATGGAACCAGTATAGCACTAAAGTTTAAAAATTCTGTAAAGCATGGCATAAGCAATAGCCTTCAACATCAGATTCTTTAATCATTCTCAACACAAGTTTAAGCATCATTATACATATAAATTTATAATATAAGCATAGGTCATGGTTCACCATAATCATCATAACATAACAAGTTTAGGTGTTAGTTGTTAGATTTTCTTAAGATCTGATTATATTATCTAGGATCTTTGTCTGAAAGAATAACAAGAACAACAAAATGCATAAGATATAAAAGATACACAAGACACAAAGATTTTCATCGGGGAAACCATAAAGGAGAAAACCCCGCAAACTTCTTCAGAATAGTAAGATGATCAAAAGCAGCAATAAGAAATGTTCAACAACTATTTTTCTTTCCTCCTCTGACTGTCTCTCCCTCTCATGCGCCTTAGAGAGTGTGTGAGGTGTGTATAAATGAGGGAGAGCGCCTCCCTATTTATACCCTTTTAAGTCACTGACCAAATATAAGACTCGAGCCTACATGTCATCTCATATGGGGCCCACTTCTCCTAGAGAGACCACAATTACATATTACATGATGTTACACTGGGGACTATCGCCCTGACTTACAACGGAGGTTGTACCTCAAGATCTAGACATAATTTAGACATCCCGTAAAGGGGTAACACACATCCCCAATGGGGGTACAATAACATACAATGATAATATACATCAGAATATCTTTTGAAGTTACACATACATCAACACTCCCTCTTAACTAGGAAGGTATTCTCTCTCTACATAGCCATCAACACATTTGGTCAGGTCTTCATTGCATTGTCATCATCACGAAGTCATAGAGTCTTCATCATAGCTGTTGCCATCATCTTCTTATAATTTGATCATAATCCCATACTATCTGTCATCAGAAGTTTCTACAGTGCCAACCCTTTTTCATGCTGGATGTAGGCCTAGCCTCCATGTAGGTCTTCATCATCTCTACGAGCAAGCCATCAAGTAGGTACATCCCAGGACTTATTATATGCCTCTTACAAAAATTGCAGGATCTCCCAGGACTGATTACATGCCTTGCAACACTTGTGTAACCTACGGTTACCTCATCATCTTCAGGTCATCTTGTCGTCACACGGAGCATAACCCAGATACACATAACACAGCACTTACATCCATCCGCATAGGAGGACAAACCTACCATCATCCAGGAAAGGCTCAACATTTACATCAACGACCATGGGAGGACCAACCTACCACCATGCTGGAAAAGCTCCAGCACTTACATCAATGACCATGAGAGGATCTAGCCTACCACCATGTCGGAAAGGCTCCAACACTTGCATCAACGACCATGGGAGGACTTAGCTTGCTAGCATGTCGGAAAGGCTCCAACACTTACATCAACGACACGGGAGGACCTAGCTTGCCACCATGTCAGAAAGGCTCCAACACTTACATCAACGACACGGGAGGACCTAGCTTGCCACCATGTCGGAAAGGCTCCAACACTTACATCAACGACCATGGGAGGACCTAGCCTGCCACCATGTCAGAAAGACTCATGTGCATCTGCGTCTTTTGAACTCATCACTTCCCCTTGGAAGGAACCTCGATTTGAAGAACACCAAGCTTCTCTCTGAAGTACTCAAACTTCACTCTGGCTAACGGCTTAGTCAATACATCGGCTATCTGCTCGTTCGTCGCAACATACTAGAGCTTTACTGCTCCTCTCTGCACCATATCCCTGATATAGTGGTACTTGATCTCGATATGCTTTGACTTGTCATGGAACATTGGGTTCTCAGACAACTTCACACAACTCTGGTTGCCGCAATATATACAAGTAGCATCCAACTGGAGATCAAACAAATTAGATAGTAGCTTCCTTAGCCATACTGCCTCACAACTAGTCGAACAAGCTGCGATATACTCTGCTTCGGCTGTACTCAGTGCCACGCAGGATTGCTTCCTGCTAAACCAAGAGATCACACTTGATCCCATACTAAAGCAACACCCCGAAGTGCTCTTCCTATCAATGGCACTGCCTGCCCAATTCGAATCCACATAACCTTCCAGGTTAATCTTTTGATTCACATCATACTTGAGCCCATAATCAACTGTACCCTTTAGGTACCTCAAAATATGCTTTGCAGCAATCAGGTGAACATGTCTCGGATTCGTCAGGAACTGGCTCAATGTGTTTATAGAAAAGCAAATATTTGGTCTCGTATTTGTCAGGTACATCAAGGATCCAATCATGTAACGATACATCATGGCATCAACCAACTTTGATGAAGCATCATTCAATAGCTTCAGGTTTGATGCCATAGGTGTGGCCATGGCCTTGCAGTCCATCATCCCGAACCTCTTCAAGATCTCCATTGCATACTTCCCTTGTCCAAGGGAGATTCGATCCCCACTCTGCCACACCTCCATGCCTAGAAAGTAGTGCATCATACCCAAGTCCTTCATCTCGAACTCAGCAGCAAGCTTCCTCTTCATGTCAGCAATCAACCCATCCTTACCTGTCACAAATAGGTCATCTACATACAGTAGAAGTATCACTGGGTTCCCTTCCTCGACCTTGTAGTAAAGGTTGGAATCCTCTTTACTCTTGGTAAGGCCCAAACTAGTCAGGAAGCTGTCAATCCTGTCGTACCACGTCGGACCTGAGGATCTTCTGCAGTCACTCCCTTTGAAGCGGAGCATCATTCTCCCTCTTCCTTTCGTACTCTATGTATTGAAACATTCCGTAATGGAGTGATAAATAGCTTCCTCTGCTACTAATATTCTATGTATCCATCTAGGGTCACTGGATATCAAGATCCTCTATCTTGAAATTTGTTGAAAAGTTCTTCCCGCACCCATCTGTGAGCTTGTCATCCTCTATAGGCTTTCATCTTCAATCTTGTAGCAAAGGTTAAGATCTTCATCACTCTAGGTGATCTTCAAGCTCCTTATGTAACTGTATATTCTATCCCATGGGTGCCTTCTGAGCTCGTACAAGGCCTTCTTTAATTTGCACACATGAGTCTGCCTATCATGTGTCTCAACTCCAAGTGGCTGCTCTACGTATACTTCCTCCTTGACTACATCATTCAAGAATTTTATCTTGATGTCAGCTGATGTATTTCCCATCTCATACCTGTACGTATGGATATAATGGAAGTGTACCATGTAACTGGTGAAAATGTCTCTTCGTAGTCCATGCCTTCTTTCTGTGAGAAGTCTCGTGTTACGAATATTCCCTTGTATCCCCCGATGTTGACATCTACTACATGTTGGGTATTGTAGATCCATATGGAAGACACTTCCCTTCAGGTCTCAACACTGCATCCTAGACATCATTCTTCTTGAACTGGTACTCTTTGATCATAGTCTCCTTCCCTTTCTTCTTGGCTACTTCTTCATAGCTGGAAGGCTCTGCATCAATGATGTCGCTCAACAGTGTCACATAACTAGAGTGTGTCTGAGGCCTCTTTCTTTCTTTGGAAGTCTCTTCATACTATTTTTCATCTTGGATTATTTCTCGTGCCCGAGGTGGTCTTCATCTCTCGAGGTGGATCTACCGTTCTCTTTATATTCTTCTGAAGCTCTTTCTTTCACTATGGTGTCTTTGACCTGGGAAGCTTCAGGTTCCTCTTCTGAACTGTCGTTACTTGTTCTTTGGAATGATCTACAAGTCAAGTTCACTTGCATGATTAGAAACATATCATAATTTCCAAAACATATTAATAGTGACAAATATATGTCACATAGCCAAGCGACTATTTTAGCCAATGCTACAACATTCATCCATATCATGTATACACACAGTAACTTCTAGATGCATTCTACCCCAATGTTATTAAGAGTGTGTACTACTCCTAATATGCCAGCAAAGAGGTTTCAATCTAGATAAGTAGTAATGGAATGTTGTACACCATCATTGACTTCTTATCCATTATGTGCAATTCAGTAGTATAAGTACAAAATACTCAAACATCAACTGAATATAAACAAATGTATAACCAAACAATATCATGAAATGAAAATTGAGTACTTATCTTTATTTGTTTCGTGGGTAGACTCCTTTTTGAGCCTTCAGCTTCATCATCTTCTTCATTCATAACAACATCATTTCTTATCCAAATGCTAGGATGGATAAGAGGTTCTTCAAGAATTGAGTCCTTCATATTCCTCATCGCTTGAGGCATCTTTTGTGAGAGTTTGATCTTCAGTTGCTCCCATCTTCTCTTCTCTTATTATGAGTCGAGCTTCTTCTTGTGTGCACTCTTCCCAAAGTTTGCTGAAGGTAATCACTTTCTTCTGGCACACATTCCTCAAATGAATGAATCCCATGATCTTGGGAGGCCATTCAAGGTGGTTATAACAATCTCTTATTCTTCTTCGATTGCTTCGTCATAGCATCTAATACTTCCTTTTGGTTTCTTCAAGGATGACACATGAGGGATAAGACGATTTTTAATAGAATTTGCAATGATTCTCTTGGTTCTAGCCTTAGCCTCATCTCCGTCTGGCTCTTAGAACTTCCTTACTGAAATACTGATCCAAGTCAATTTCTTCAAGGATCACGGAGGTCCTATACTTCCATACTTGGAAGTTGTCAGCTTCACCAAGCTTGTCATCAAGCTGGGTGTGATTAGTCATTTTGAAATGAGAACCTCCAATGTAAATAGCAAAAATTTAGATCTTACCAATTTGAGGTGTCCGACCTGGTTCCAGAGTTGGCTGATCTAGGGTTTGTCAGAGAAACGCTAAATTCTCAAGCTTGGAATTTCAAACTTCTGATTGGACAGAAATGTTGGCCTCTTCAAGGCGAGCTGTCCAATGTACTTCTTTTCTGAAAATAGTGGTGGGAAGCTCCTGGAACAGTCAGCCCTAGTTTTTCAATTTTTTATGTAGAAAGGTTTGAAATTGATTCTGCTGTATCTCCAAAGTTTCGGATCCTTACACTTTGAAATTTCTCATTGAGACAGCCTGATATGTCTTCTTTCCAACCCCCCTGGTTAGAGCAAAAATGGATTCTCCAAGTGGGACTTATGCTGATTTTCCCAAGGTGACTGTTTTGGCGACTGTTCAGAATAGCAAACTTGTACGGACTGCCACGTGTCCCTGTTTCACATTTTGGGCCTGAAAAGTGTACCACAGAAACTGCAGTCCGTGCCCTACCTGCAACATCTTGTGAAATTTCATTTGGACCTTCCTAGCCCGAGATATAGGAAATCTCCCTAGGTCACCTTTTTATGACTATATTCTAGAGGAGGCTGGAACCCTGATTTGGATGAACCATATCTCTTGAAGTATAGTGAATCCGAGGCTGAAATTTTTACACAGTGTACAACACGAATTTCTCTTCGGCCTGTAAAAGTTTCGGCTTCTGAGCCTTCTCCAATCTCGCTTTATAGTGAAAGTTCTAGGATTACTAAATTTAGTCTTCTAGGGTTTTCAGGCATGAAACCCTAGTTTCCATTAGCTGCCATTGCAGCTGTATTTCGGATGTACAGTGAAAATTCTCTGATTCAAAAACTGATACCACCAATAGATGCGCCCTAGTGAGGCGAGTTAGCCTAGCCCTCCTTGCTTGATGATCTGTGGAGAGAACACCTTCAACTAGGAAGCCCTAGTTCCTGCAGCTGCACAGTGCCTTCTTTCAGAGAGGCTCTGATACCATGTTAGATTTTCTTAAGATCTGATTAGATTATCTAGGATCTTTATCTGAAAAAATAACAAGTACAACAAAATGCATAAGATATAAAAGATACACAAGACACAAGTTTTCATCGGGGAAACCATAAAGGAGAAAACCTCGCAAACTTCTTCAGAATAGTAAGATGATCAAAAGCAGTAATAAGAAATGTTCAGTAGCTATCTTTCTCTCTTCCTCTGACTATCTCTCCCTCTCATGCGCCTTAGAGAGTGTGTGAGGTGTGTATAAATGAGGGATAGCGCCTACCTATTTATACCCTTTCAAGTCACTGACCAAATATAAGACTCGAGCCTACATCTCATATGGGGCCCACTTCTCCTAGAGAGACCACAATTACATATTACATGATGTTACACTGGGGACTATTGCCCCGACTTACACCGGAGGTTGTACCTCAAGATCTAGACACAATTTAGACATCCTGTAAAGGGGTAACACACATCCCCAATGGGGGTACAACAACATACAATGATAACATACATCAGAATATATTCCGAAGTTACAAATACATCAACATTAGTATACATCAAAGAGAAAAATCCAACCAAGGAGCCATATACATGATCTCACCATATACTTGTTTCTATCTAATATGCCCATCTGCAACTGTGTACCATATCTGCTACTCTGCTCAAATGAACTAGGTCACCACTGAAATCATCTCAATAGACAAGGAGATCTCAGTCCTGGCAAGGAAATAATTTGAAACTGCTGAGAACAAAGTCTCTGAATGGATCACGATGTAATGATCCATGCTATAACCCCATGTGAATGTGTAGCTTGGAAAAATAAAGAGATCGATCTGTATGTTGCATCATGGTAGCCCACTACAATATATATGTGATAACAACACACGTGTTTTCCTGTCATGTATCTCAAAACCTAGAGGTTCAATATACACTTCTTCTTCTATGACACCATTTTGAAAGGCTGTCTTTACATCTATTTGATGTAACTTCCATTTCATCTTGGCAGCCAAGGAAAGAGTAGTTCTGATTGAAGTATATTTGGCTACTGGTGCAAAAGTCTTTTTATAATCAATCTCTTCCTTATGAGAATCCTCGTGCGGCAAATCTTGCTTTGAACTTTTCAATACTGCCATCTACTGAATGCTTTATCTTGAAAATCCATTTTGAAGAGACCACTGATTTATCCTTCGGCCTTGATACTACTTCCCAAACATCATTCTTTAAGATAAATTGGTATTCTTCGATCATGGCATCCATCCATTCCTTTTTTTCAAGCTTCTTCAAAACATGTGGGTTCTTCATCAACAAGGTTGCACCTCAAGGCTACATAGTTGGAGTAGAGTCTTGGTCTCTTGCTTCCTTCTGGTGCACCATATCTTTTTGCTTCTCGAATTATATCACGAGCCTAAGCTGGTCTTCTCCTTGTTGGTATCATCTCATGGGGTGTCTTTGTGGGTCCTTGAGGTTTTGCCATGTCATGATCTTTTGGTATAGGTTCTTCTTTGTCATCTCTAACTGGTGGTTTATTGGCTTCTGCAATTCTGGGAGCTTCTTGCTCTTCTTTATGAACTTCATCCGCATAGGTCTTTCTGTATTTGCTGAAAGCTGCATCTTCATCAAATGTGACATTTCTGCTAACCTCATTCTGATGGACTGTTTCTCCTTAGATGGACTGTTTCTCCTCTCTATAACGAACTTGCTTGAGTGCTCACCATGGCCAAATGAGGGGGGTGCCTCTCCTATTTATACTAATCAGCTGAGAGGCCTAATAACCCAACATGGCCGACTTCTCCTTGCTGCCATGGCCGACTTGCCTCGGGAGACTCAAAAATACATTTTAATAATACTTTTGTGGGTACTACTGACCAGACTTACAACGGAGGTTTTACCTGAAGACTTTACATGACCAAATACAACAATAACATCCCTAATCGGAGGAACAACATCTCCGAAAGGGGTAATAATAATAATAATACAAAATAGAATATCTTCTGCAGTTACATTTCTTTAACAAGCCTCTTCTCACCAAGAAGTGCCATTGCTGCTCCAACATGCAGATCCTGCGAGAAAACATGGATTTCCGTGACTTATATAGGGATTACAGTGATCAAGGTGCTGGATTTGTAGTTGGCACCTATGAAACTGTCTCTAATACCATATTAAATTACAATATAGAACCAGTCAGATTAATGACTACACTAGCCCACACTGCACGGATAAAGAAGCAAGCACAGAAAAAGGACACTGGGGTTTAAGTGGAGAAAATCCCAGAAGGAGTAAAATGTCCACTGTCTCAAACAGTTATTGAATTCTCACATGCTATCTGCAATGATACAAAAGATTTAACGACTATACATTTAGGGTGAGACTATAAGTTATCTTGCCACCAAATGTAGGTTCCATTCTCTCCTTGCATGTTTCACATGCACTTAGAAACATGCCCATTCGCATATGTGACTCCTTGCATGTCTTCTATGCACTTAGAAACAAGCCCAATCACACGCGTGACTCCTTGCATGTCTCACACGCACTTAATAACATGCCCACACTGACACACAACAAGTAGGAGTTACTTTCTGACGGTTCTGTAATTAGCAGTACTCTGCTATTAATTTTCCGTTGTATGTGTATGTGTCCACAGTGCAGTCACTTCACTTGGTTTATTGAGTTATTCAATTGTTGATTGCTGTTTCGGAGAGTTGTTTTTTGTATCTTGTATTGGGAGATCAAATTATTGCAGACCAAACAATGCAACTGTTCTTTGTATCTGACAGTGTTATTGCTTTGGAGACCAATTTATTGTTTTTATTAGTGTTATGATTATCTATTCTATGAGATTTATTTATACTTTTTTTTGGTGTTTTAGGAGGATTCCATCTGCTGGTCTTGCAATGCAGATTTCTGACTTAGTTCTTACCTTGCTGATGTCCATTTTGTTCTTCCAGCTGATTCCACTATCAAGCTGTAATGTACTATCTGCCTATCCGCTCATCATGCAAGCCTGATTTGTAATGAGTGGATATTATAGTTAATTCAATTGAATTCAATTTTTCATCTTCAGTTCACCTTCATGCATCTTACAAATTGATTCTTCAGGATATTACATCTCATATGAATTTATTCTGGTATCTGTGTCAAGTATTTCACTCATTTGGTTATGGTTCATTTTCATGTAGCTGTGAAGGAATTTTAAGGCGCTCTGGGCAAGGGCAAAACACCATTATCAAACAAATCGACACTCTAAAATGTCTGTTCAGATAGAAGAAACTGAACTAATCAGTGAAATGCAAATCCCAGATTATTATTTGAGAAGTGATTGTAAGTATGCGGGGGATATAAGCAGGTCACCAAAATGTCCTGTGATAGTGTTCATAAACT
This sequence comes from Pseudotsuga menziesii, assembly GCA_001517045.1. Lineage (NCBI taxonomy): Eukaryota > Viridiplantae > Streptophyta > Pinopsida > Pinales > Pinaceae > Pseudotsuga > Pseudotsuga menziesii. The sequence continues at coordinate 156,027 of LPNX010370196.1, read as the reverse complement.
CTAGGAGTGGTGGTCAGCTTGGGGTAGACCTGCTGAAAACATACCGCACTTTTTTAAATCCTTTTCAGGTAATATTGAAGCCTTCAACAGTCCCTTGGATACTTCTTTGGTTTTTCTTTATTGCCAATCTCTGCTTTTTTCTTCCATATGTTGAGACTGCCTGTGGTGATGGCAATGATAATTTTGTACCATATATACATTTTTTAAAGTTTAAGTATAGACCTCAATTATAGACAGTAAACTTGTATGATGAATGTATAATCATGAATTTTTTCTCCAGCATTTCTTCAATGGCTGAGAAACTTCATTTGTGCTGCAGGTCTTTGATTTAGACGATGAGGCACCAGATCAGGTGTTACATAATTTTTTGGGACATCTAGAAAGACTGAAAGCTGATGGTGACAAGGTTGCAACTGAGATTAGGCTGAATTTGCGAATAATAGTGGGTGTTCCAACATCATAATGTCTGCTTATGCTCCATAATTAATTACGGATATAAATTTTCTAGTGTAGGCCATCATGTTAGAGAACTTTTTGCAGTGGTCCTTACAACGAGGACCATGATAATCTTGGAGTCCAAAAAGGAACAATGAGAATACTTCATTGGCTTCAATTTTGTTTTATTGAGTGGATTTTGTCTATTTTCTAATGTTTCAGTGATCCAAGAGAGCAATGATTTGAATGCTGTAGGTAATGAAGAGTGTCTGTAACAGGTTGCAGGGGGAGATGGCACTGCAGGGTGGCTTCTAGGAACAGTCAGTGGTCTGAAGCTTCCCAACCCCCCTCCAATCGCAACTGTTCCTCTAGGCACTGGAAACAATCTACCATTTTCTTTTGGCTGGGTATGTTTGCTATGAATGAATATGTTTAATCTCGTGTATCAATTTGTTAGGATAAAATAGTTGTCCATTGCACATTCTACAAGGATCAATACAAATAAGTAATAAGAAGTCTGGTTGTATGTACAGTATCGATATAATTTTCAATCTGTAAAAGGGTTATCATCCATAAATCATGATCGAGGTCAAGGTATCTGATTCTCATGATTTATTAATCCTTCTCCCTTTCTTCCCTTTCTTTATTCTTTCACTTCGTTTCTAACCCAATGACAAACAGACACAGGATTCTTGCTTCCAGGGTAGAGCAATGAAAACTACGTGGATGCTAAGTATGTGATACATGAGCACTATAGTGCCTTTGCAAGAAATGTTTTCTTTATGGCTTCTTTATTGATTTATTTTTGTTTAGGGAGGAGGGATTAGGTGCCATAAGGGACACTTGCATGTTCCCCATGGTGCAAGGAGATGTCTTGATGTCCTTGTTTGGTTGAGTCATCACTAAGATGCGTCCTTGCCATCGGGGGTGTCTTGGGGAGGTACTTGTGTTGTCTCTTACAATCAGGGGACATCTTTGAGTTATTGAAGATCATAACCTTGGTTTTTCCAAGTTTGACTGTCAAGTTTCAACTGCAAGATGATTTCTTCCTTTCTCCTCATGACATTTCTGGAATCATTAATTTTTCCCGCTTTTCATCCATGATGCAAATAATTTCCCAAACTAGCTTCAAATATCTGCACTGAGCTGATTCTTCAGTGGGTTCGACTGACTGCTGGTCAAAACACTTCAGTGGGTTTTTCAATTTGGTCCAAAACAATCATCAATGCTTAGTGGGTTTATAATTTGACTTCCTCAATCAATTTCCTTCAAAATATTTAAACAAAAGGATAATGCACCCAAGGAGATTTGAACCATGGTCTATTTTGCTACAACCATAGAACTTTACGAAATTGCCCACAATATACTTTGTGAGAAATAGCAATACCAATTCAACTCAGCCTCCAAAGCTCAAAATAGAAAAATACCTATGGATAGATATATATCTTCAACAATATATCCTCCAGTGTTTCTTTTTAACCAAATGGTTGCATCGAGGGGAACAAAACCTCAGTCTCTTGCTTCCAGATCACTCAACTTTACCAGCCCACCAATGGGAAGATTTTAACATACAATGAAAGGATATATATTTCAAACCTGTCAGATCCAGTCTCCAAAAGTGCTTAGGAAGATTGCACCATATTGTGTAGCAATCGTACCCTGAAACTTGTCAAACTGTCTACATTCAAAGAGATAGGCATCCCAAAACCTGCTTTTACTGTACACACTTGTCTTGTTGCCCCAATCTGTGAATCAACTACTCATGCAGACTTGCCTCAGGAATCGACCTCCAGTTAGTTAATCGACTAGTCAGTCAGTGGATTTCCCTATATGAACCAGACAACGATAGAAAAGTATGCACATCTTCTACCTGATGCCTTTGGTCAACTCCTAATCATCACAATTGCTACATCTATAGTAACAATTGAACATGCCTGAATTTGCTGAGTAGTGGACTGGGGCTAGGGCACATGATTCTCCCAGTAAATCTGAAACAACAAAGTTGTTTCCTAAAGAAATAACCCGCACAAATAAGCCAGATTTCAATACTCCACGAGTAATAAATTATATGTTTGGTAAGATAAGTGATGATATTAAAATGACAATGCTGCTTGTATAAATACCCATGATGGGTGCCCTTTCATAAAGAGACATAACCTTTCATCAAGGTGTCTTCTCGTTAAGAATTAGTTATTTAATTATTAGTAGTTATTAATGTTTATTTATTATATTTTTGTTCATTACATTGCCTCTCCCTTAGAATTGATTTGATGATGGAATAAATTGACTTTGGAGGTCTATGTGTGGGTTATTTGCATGTGGTTTTCACCTTGTGAGGTGATATTGTTTCTCAACCTTCTCTTTATTTTAATTAATGTTTGATCCATGTTAGCTCATGAAGGCTATAAATCTAGCACGGTAGGATAATCATTTAAATTTTTAATTTTATTATCTATGCAATTTTCATTATATATTTGAAGTGGGCAGGAAGTAGTCAGTTATACCAGTGCCTTTCATTATCTATTTTGATTATTACATCCTAGCATTTCATCATTTTATTTGTATTGAGTTGTGTTGGTTTCAGGAATTGTTAGGAGAGGAGGGGTTGAAGTTCAACCGGTTTCTCATCAAGGGTTTTTTTAACTTCATACTTTCACCATGTAGGTTCTTTAGAGCACTTAATTTGGCATCAAAAAACATACGACTAAAAAGGGGCTCTTCCTTACCTCGATTAATCAAACTTTAAAAAATCTTTTCCTTTGGTTGTAAGAGCCCCGCATCCTTCTTCTTCTTCTCTTTCTTTTCCCTCTTATCCATCTCTTCTTTCCCTCTTTTGGTTTATTTCTTTTGCCTTCATTTTTTTGTCTTTTTACTCCTCTTTTCTACCTCTTTGTCTTATTGGCTTTTACCCTGTTTTTGCTTCTTTTTAGCCCTCTTTTTCTCCGCTCTTCGCTGCCCTCTTACTCCTTTTATTTGCAGCCATACTTGCCTTTGTTTGGCTGTCCTGTTTGCTAAAATTTTGTAGCCAACTTTCCTCTTAGTTGATTGCCCTCTTTCACACTTATTTTTAGTGCTTTTGGGCACTTTTTCGGCACCCTTTTTGTCATTTTTCAAGCCTCTTTTCCTCTCTGATATGCAACTATCTTTCTTCCTACTTGGCTGCCTTGTTTTTTCTTTTTGTTGCATCCATCCAACTCTTTTGTTGGCTGCCCTGTTTTTCCATCTGTTACTGACTAGGCTGCACCTAGTTGGACTTTTAATGAGCCGCCAATGATGAACAAGATACTTGTTTATATTCAGAGTTTAGAAGTCCTTTCAGGCCTTCATGGTCGTCTTATTTTTTGTAAATACATGTTCATACCCCCTTTGAAAAATTGTAAAAAATGTCCTAGCATTTAATTTTTTATAAAAGGCTTGGCTTCCTGGACTTAAGCATCAAGCCAGCTAGCCTAGAGTGTTTTTTCTCTTGGTTATTATTGGTTGTTGAACAAACAATTGATAATTTCTGAGTTTTTCACTCATACCTCCAAAACTGGGGTAGTCATCTTGGTGTTTCGGCCTAGGGAGGTTATTAGAGTCTTTGTGTCAGTGTTTTTCACCATGCTAGGGATTCAAATTGAGTCATATGGACATGTACTAGGTCCCCCTAGAGTTTCGTTAGTTTCCGAAAAGAATAAAATTTTTCGTTTTTTAAGCCATTTTTTAATGGTTTAATTAAAAAACTTCAAGATGTAATAAAAGTCAGATACGGAGTTTGTTTCTGACGCGGGGACACTCGTTTTCACACTCGGAGTGTCCACTCTACCCAGGGACCACTTTCTACATCAGTCAGGCAGCTGTAGCCCCCTGTGAGGCATCATTTGGCTAAAAATGCATTAAGATGGCATTTTAGTGCTAAGTTTGAACAAATTGGCACTTGGTCAAAATATTTAAAAAGTCAAAATTTTTATTTTTAAATATTTAAATGGTAATGGAGCATGGTGGATCCCATGAGGTGACCTCATTGCATGAGGAGGGCGTCATTTTGTTTTAAGTTTTGAGGCTAGCGAATTATTTTTTAATAAGTGGAGGCGCCCACCATGGTATGATGTCACAATAGTGGCGATTAGAGGATGGGGCACTCTTGAGTTATTAAATGAGATTAATGAGTGACCTCATCACTTATAACACGTCATGTTTTTTTTAACAGAAACAGAAAGGGGGATTATATTAACAAGCTGTGCATAGCCATTCATTACAACAGAAGAAGGAAATATAATGCCGGCAGGTCAAAATTGCTGCACATCTGGCTTGTCCTGAAAGTTTCCCATAAGGCAGAGCATATGATCGTTCCAAAATTACAAAAGATGCGGGTAGTATATACCCTCACAAACTGGCTACAAAGCAAAATGCAAAGAAACATAACCCAAACAAAATTGAAACAGAATAAACAAGAGACATAATTTAATTGCCTCTCAGAATCCTGGGCTGCAGAACTGATTCTTCTTCCATGGGTTGTTCAGCTGTTTCATTTACTCCATTAACCCTGCTCTCCTGGTTCATAGAGATGAGCTTCTCGAGGTCTTCCTCTATTCGTTCCACTCTGCCCAGCAGCTCGCGCAGGTTGCTCTCGAGATCTTTTGTTCGGGTGCCATTATTACTGACCTCAAGCGATGTGCGACTCACAGTTTCACTCATACTTTTAATTTCCTTGGCCATTTCTTTGTTGTCCATTACCCCTCTAGCAGTCATCTCGTACAGCCTGCGCAGATTCTTTTTTATGTCCAGCAGTCCAGCATTATCACCAAAGTGAGCCATTCCTCCAGAGTCGGGCGTTATTGCTATTCGAGAAAATTGACTGTGCAGAGGGAAAACAGAAATGTCCTGGTTCTCACCCCAGCGCACTGAATAAACACTCCAGAGGTCGGCAATTTCTTGTTGCAGAGCAGAAACACTAAGATTGTCTGAGCAAGACAGTGTTCCCAGAGCGTCGTTCTTCCAGCCAGAGCAGAGGCATCCCAAGACCTTATCCTGTCTGTCTGCTCGAAAAGGAGATGAATCAACGTGACTATCGATGTCCCAGGCTGCTGAGGGATAACTACATTGGCATAAGGAGAAGGCAGACAGAGCAAGGCGCTCCTTTACAAAGGCACGAATGAGGGGGAGCCCATGCCAAGGGATTCCCAGCAGTCTCCCACCCCCTACTCCAGCTACCACATTCAGCAAGAAATTCACAGAGCCGGGAGAGCCGTGACCAAAGTCCAGAACATT
>LPNX010370196.1:128236-149998 GCA_001517045.1 Pseudotsuga menziesii | reverse complement strand
AGGGCTTCACTTTAGAAAATTGCATGATGAGAGTGCGAGAAAGAATACTAAAGCTTCTCGTCATGGAATGTATTTGAGGTAGGAAGGCTCGCCATCCTGGCTATAGTGGCCTTGAGGGAGACTGGCTCCAACGTTAGCCATGATATCTGCTTCCTTATTATTATGACGAAGAATGTGAAAAACCTCGAAAGATTGAGGCAGAAGAAGCTTAGCTTTTTTATATAATCGACGGCATTTAATATCTCCTGAGGGATACCCATTGATCATCTTATAGATGACATGCCTTGAATCTCCAAATATCAGGACCTTCCGGAGATTTTTGTCTTGAATGAGATGGAGACCCTGGAGTAGAGCCATCCATTCAGCTTCATTGTTGGTTCTAGAGCCAAGTCCCCAGGCAAATCTTTGTTCCACTTGTCCTCCGGGATCCACCAAGATCCCACCCGCGCCTGCCACCCCTGGATTACCTTTCGAAGCCCCATCGAAAAATAAGGAGTAAGAATTTTTATCCCTGAGCCAGGACTGAAAGTCTTTGGTTGAGAGTCGAATTTCCCACTGGAGAGAGTGACTAGAGTGAGTTGTTCTTTCAGAGACAATTTTGGACTGAAGGGAGCTATTCTCTTTTAGATATTGTTTACACCAATTGGCATAGGGGTCAGGAATAGACTCTTGCAGGGGGTAGCTGATGTTGTTCGTGGCGAATTTCTCAGCTATCATTCCTATGGTTTTCGTTGCTATGCGAACTGGGACGGCCTTTTGCTCCTTAAAGATGGCACGATTTCTGGCAAGCCATAATTGCTAGCAAAGATTTTTTGGAATGGCTGCCCATAGACGACTTAGAATTGGCTTCTTGGTCAGAGAACCTGGAAACAGATTAGTCCAATCTTTAAAGAGCTGAACTGTGTTATCTGGAAGATCTCGGATGAAAGCCATGGGGAGGACGATCTTCCAAGCTATCTTAGAGACTTCACATTGAAGAAAAAGGTGGCTGGAGGTCTCTTCTGCAGAATTACACAGGGCACACCGAGATGGTCCAAGAATGCCTCTTTTTCTTAAGTTTTCTGCAGTTAAAAGCTTGTTATGCAGGAGGAGCCAAATAAAACTGTTGACTTTAGGGATGCTATCGGGATGCCAAACCTTTTTCCATATTTTATCTGCCATCATCTGTTCCATGGATATTATTTTGTATCCTTCTTTTACCGTATACTGCCCTGAATTTCCCCAACCCAACCGATCCTTAGCTGATAGACTCGATGGGGATAAGCCGTGTAGGGAGGAAAGGAAAAGGTCGGCTGCATTTCTCAAGTGGTCTGGTGGAGAGATGTCCTTCCACCCGTTCCATTGGCCGTCCGCGTCCCACCGTGACAGATCGAAAAGAGAGAGGATATCCTGCTCAGACAGCCATTCAGAAAAAGAACCCAATCCTGGAATAGAAGATCGCGGAGGATGCCCTAAGATGCTGTTGTTCCAGATGTTTATTTTTTTCCCATTACCGGGAATCCAGTAGCAATTTTCATTGATTGTGTTGATTGAAGCCTTACACAGCTGCCAAAGAGAGGTGCCTTTCCCTTTCCATTCACCATCCAACACTTTTGACCTTGGCTTCTTGATGTATTTTTTCCTGAGAACTTCCTTCCACCATTCCTTTTTTCCAGTAACCAATCTCCAAATCAGTTTGGCCCCCATGGCTTTACTAGTGAACTCCGGGTCTCTGATACCTAGTCCCCCGTGACATTTGGCACGCTTGATAATTTCCCACTTGACTAGATGGAACTTCTTCGTTTGAGTTTTCCCTCCTTGCCAGAGGAATTTTCTGATTTCTTTACCTATGCTGGTGATGACCTTCTTCGAAGCTAGGACCATCGAGCTCGTGTAAATAGGGTAGGATGAGAGAATGGACTGGATTAAAACTGTCTTTCCAGCTAAATTTAGCCATCTTGTCCCCAGGGATTGAGTCTTAGCTTTGATTTTCTCAATGACCGGAGTCCACATTGAGGAGGTCAAGGATTTTTTGACTACTGGTATGCCCAGGTAGTTGAAGTGAGTCCAGTTAGGATTGGTTTTAATTTGCAGAATTTGTGAGATACTGCGGAGAATGGGGTCAGGACAGTTCCAGCTATAGATTTGACATTTGTTTTTATTTGCTGAGCTCCCTGAGGTTTGAAGGAATAGATCCAGGGGGTTTAGGAAGTTCCTAGCAATCTGTGTGGAAGCTATTCCGAGAAAGATGGAGTCATCAGCAAACAGAGCGTGATTGATAGGAGGCACGCCATTCCTAAAGGAGAGGCTTGGAAGGGAACCTTCGGAGAGGAGCCTAGTCAATCTTCTGCTTAGGGAATCAGCGACCAGGATGTAAAGGAAGGGGGAGAGCGGACATCCTTGCCTAACCCTGCGAGAGGCTTTGAAGAATTCAGAGGGCCTGCCATTGATGAGAGGGGCTATCCAGGGAGAAGAGATGCAGGCTTGAACTTGATTGATGAAAACAAAGGGGAATCCAAATCTTTCCATCACCATGAAAATGAAGGAATGTCTCAATCTGTCGAAGGCATTAGCCAGGTCCAACTTGATGGCCATCCCGGGCTCTCTTCGTTTAGTGCTTGAATGGATCGCTTCTTGCACTAAGAGGATATTGTCACTAATATGCCTGCCAGAGACGAAACCACCTTGATTGGGAGAGATAAGGGAGGGGATGACTTGTTTGATCCTCAAAGACAACACTTTCGAGAAGATTTTGTAGGAAGCATTGCACAAGGAAATGGGCCGGAATCTTTTGATGGTAGAAGGCTTAGAGTCTTTAGGAATGAGAGCCAAAAATGTGGAGTTGGTGGCTCCCCCCATATTCCCTTTTGCCATCCAGGCAATAAGGCGCATGAAGTCTCTCTTAATAAGGGGCCAGAAGGTTCTATAGAAGCAGATAGGGAAACCATCCGGGCCTGGGGCCTTGTCCGGGTGGAGGCTCCAGATTGCTTTTTTAACTTCTTCTTCCAGGATGGGGGATTCAAGTTGGGTTTTCGTTTGAGGGCTAATAAGGGAAGGAATATCAGAGGCCATTTCTTCCATAAGACAGCGGGAGACTTGCTCCTCATCATTATATAAATGCTCAAAAAAGTTTCTTACCTCAACGCTGATGGCGGCTTGCCCTTGAATACTGAGCCATCTTCATTCTTAAGTTCTCTTATTGTGTTCCAGCGCTGTCTGTCCCTGCACTGGTTTTGGAAAAATTTTGTATTCTGGTCTCCCCCTTTGAGCCACAAGACACGCGATCAGAGTCTCCATTCGTCTTCTATTTGCCTTAAAATTTTCTGAATCTTTGTTTCCAACTCGATTTCTTTGATGAGGTGTTCCTTGGTGACCGTACTTACCTCCATTTCTGCTTGCAGGCGCTCCATTTCTGTCAAGATGAGGTCCTTTTGCTTAGCAGGTTCTTGATAATGGGTTTTTACCCATGCCTTGAGGGCGACTTTCACCCTCTTAAGTTTCTGCTCCCAGGAGAAAGCTGGAGTACCTGGAATGAAACAGCACCAGGATTTGACTATTATATCCTTAGCTTCATCCGATTCCAGCCATAATCGATTGAACCTAAATGGGAGAGGCCCCAAATTTTCTTCCGGCGGGAAGAAGAGACAAATGGGCTTATGATCTGAAACCGCCGAGCACAGAAGTTTGACCTCCGGGATAGAGTTAAGAAGATGAGAACTAACCAAAAACCGATCAAGACGGGCGGCAATATGCCCAGGGCCCACTCGTTTGTTGCTCCAAGTATAGGTGCCATTTTTGGGGATGATGTCTGTAAGGTTCCATTGAGAGATGAGATCTTCTAAACGCTCCCCGTAGGGGTCCCTTACCTTAACACGTCATGTTATACCATGTACCCAAATACCTTTTATCGTAAGTCTTTGCTCACGTCACACCATCTATACGATTTGTGGCTTATGGGGTGATATGGCACTCGTGTTCCCCTTTAATTTGCAGCATCATACTTTGGAAAAAGCGTCACTTAACATTGGTTTTAATAATGGAGTGTTTTATGTGGTGGTTTATAACCAATGGTATCTCCTCACTCACTCGCGCGTGTTGGTATCGTGCACATGATGGGTGGAGCTCACGTGTGGTTTGGTAATACGACAGCCGAAAGGTGGATCCCCTTCACACATGGCTACGAAGGCTTAAGTTATTCATTCAGTAGAACTTCCACGTGACTCTTTGGAGTAGTGTAGTCAGACTCTTTGAATACTCGCGAGTCTTGCCGATTCTTGTCGAGCGACCACTAGGACGAGTACTTGTGACATACTCGCAGGGTAAACTCGCCACTCGCTGAACTCGTCATTTACTTGCTCCGTTGACTATTTGACCGTCGCTTTTGCGGTTTGGAGGGAACACGGGGAGGGAATAAGCCCCCGAAACAACACTGCTCTCCCCTATCATCTCATTGAATAGTTTGGCTTCCCTCGAGTTGTTCTCATTTGCCCCCTAGCTATTATCAATTTATCAGTTGTCTGTTTGTTTGGAATTTTGGAGTGTGCGTGCATTGAGGAAGGTCGCTAACACTTGTCTGAGCACTGAGGATGTGACTAGTCTGACCATTTTCAATTTTTAATTTTTTTCATTGAACTTCTATACTTTGGATTTTATAAATGTAAGGCGATGACGTTGCCACCGGTAGTTTGGTTGAAGAATGTGATTGCTCGTGGTTAGGATAGGATGATGATAGTGTATTTTTTACAATTTGCTTTTTTTATTTTTAAAATATTTTTAATAATTGTTAATTATGAAATTTTCTTATTATCTTTTTTTTTCAATAATTTTATGGTTTTTATAATTTGTAATTAATAATTATAGTTTGTGATTTCAAGTGAGAAAACACTTCTCGTTAAAATGCATTGCTATGTCTTTTTTCTCAATTTTTTGAATTGTTATATGCTTATATATTAAATTTTAATTTTTAACATATATGTTTATATATTATTTTTTAAGTTACTATATTTTTAATGTTTTTCATATTTGCCGAGTCTTATTCGAGTCTTATTCGAGTCACCGAGTCTGCCGAGTCCCAAGCCAGTCGAGTATTTGCCGAGTCCGAGTTTGATTACACTGCTTTGGAGGATCAAGCTGAGATTTAGTTGGTGCGATTCTCTCATGTGTGGAGGAGCCGTACACTCACGCGAGGGTAGTGGGTGATCTCATCTTTAGTCTTGTTCATTTGTTGGTATGTGTTGGAGGTTTATTATTCGTTGAAGGAGTTGGGTGAGAGAGGTGTCAATCACCTCCTCTGTTCAACTTAGTCCAAGCTCATTTCAACTCAGCTTCACTCAGCTAAACTATTACTTCTTCTGGCAGTGCTGATGGTGCCCCCCTGGGCTTATATTTCCTATAAATAAAGCTTGCTCTCCTCATTCAAACTAGTAGTGGGAAGAGACTTGCTGAATGTAATCATTGTTTATCTGAGAAATAAAAGAGACTTTGGAGGTCTACTTGTGTGGTGCTTTGTGAGTGGATGTATTATCATTGTGCTTTGTTGAGATAATATTTGCTGGATCCATTTTGATTCCAATTTTCGGATCTAGCGTGCTTGAAGGACTGGTATCAGTTTTGCAAGGTGAATGAAGTTGTTTGTTTACTACTTCATTTTATTTAGTATGAATGTTTAGAGATGCGAAATTGAATGTTTTCATTTGTTTATGGACTTTTTCTTATTTTGATCTCTAAGTGTATATGCTGCTGGATTTGATCTTGTTTGTCGAGTTGTGTGAAGTGCAGGTCATCTTAGCTAGAGATAGAGAGGATCTTGTTTGATCTTTCTCATTCTGACATTTTTTGTTTACAGATAAAGTCCCTCGGTGCCCCACATTCAAAGCCTCAAGGATCATCTTGTTCTCTAAACTTCCCCTCTCTCTTTCTCAAATTTGTTTAAAAAATTATTTTTTTCCTTTATTTGAAAAGTAGTTGCAGATCTAAGGTTTAAAGTTCATTCTCATACATAGATCGTAATTACTTTTCATGATTAGATCTAGCTAAAATTGAAAAAGAATAATTTTCTAGTATAGATCTACATTAACGAGTTCTTCTTTCTTCAAGTTATTTGCATTTACAAAATTAAAAGTCTTGATTAGTAGGATTAACTGCCAAGTTTAAGTTTCAGATCTAGCATCTAAGTGCTTTAATTTGTTTGTTTTCCTTACAAAACAAACAAAGACCTTAAAAAAATAGCTTTTTAGCTCATTTTTTCAGTTGCTCCTACTTAGTTCATTTCAGCTTTTTACTTAGAATTTTTTCGACAGATTTTGGTAGTTTTTCTAAAGCGCTCTTAAAGCGATTTTGGGCATATTCTATTAATGTTTGTTGGCTGTTTTTTGTAGCTTTACGATAAAAGAGGAGGAAACTTTGGCGAATTTTCGCAAAATCAAGCAAAAAGAAGACCAACGGAACTCCCACTCGCATAAAAATAAATTCTTCCAATAAGTTGTAAGCCTTTGGATCCCAATTTGAGGACCAAAGTGCATTTTCTTCCACATTGTAACCGATTAATAAAAGCAAGTTTGAGTAGGTTCGTTAGAGCCCGCTCCCCAGCCCCCCTGGGGGGATCTGTGTTGGTGTCTTTTTTTTGTGATTTTCCAGTTTTAGTTAGTTTTATCTTTATTTCCGATTTAGTTGTTTATGTGATCAAGGAAGTAAAAGAAATACTTACCCCACGCTCTCTCAAGTACCTCGAAAGGGTGAAAGAGATTCTTGGTAGGATTAATTAGAAAATATTTCTTTTATTTATTTGTTCTTAATTTTTAAATCAATCCGACCATTGATTTCCTGAGTACCCGAAAGGTGAAAGAGACTCTTCGGTCGTCATCTAAACAACTCATTGTTACGTCTCTAATAAAATAAACCAAGACTCCTTCCCCGTATGCTCTACACCGCTGCAGCTTGTCTGATCAGTTGGCTGTATCAGAAAAGGATATGAGTTACTAGATTTAATAGGAAAATCCACACAAGTTATTTTCTTGAGAACTCGGGAGGTTGCAAAGGGTAACTATTACAGAGTCAGGGGGCTACTCCAAGGAGGTTCATCCTCGCCCCGTTGGACACTTGGTATTACTGCTTTAACACTCAGTTCGAAGGGACTTGACTTGTTGGGCCAAACCCACAATTAACCCACGCCTTTAATTACTCATTAATAATTTTAAAACTTACCAGCGAGACAACTGCAATACTTACACGACACAACAACACTCCACTTTTACAAGCACTCCATATTCATCGGCACTGGTCTGTTTTACTATCAATGCTTAAATCAATTATTACAAAATGTCGTGAATGGTGCTCACAATGTCATATGTTGTTGATGTGATCTCTTTCTTACAATAGTCTGTTGTGTTATTTTATCCATTTCATATTAACTCCTAGAATTAATTATTTCTCTCGTAGAGTAAAAACCTTAGATTTTACTTTTCATTAGGGTCCACCCCCTTTGGCTTCACTAGGAGTTGGCTTAGACGGAGGAGTTGAGTATCAGGTGACAGCACTTGGCTCGAGCTTGCCCCCAAGGTCGCACCCAGTGGCTTGAATATTTCTGCCATGTTACCCGAGGTGTGAATTAGGCAGCAACACCATCTATTCAACTTTCCATTTTACTCTTTTTTTTGCATGCTTTTTCCCTAGTTTTGCTTCAAAAAACACTAAATTTTGCATTAAATAAAGAGTTATTTTTGCACTTAGATTAGTTTATTTTTGTCTAACAATAATGGGTGCTTGAGTACTTGTTTGTTTTGTACATACATCGAAGAGGAAAAGCAAACCAGGAAGGACTCGAAGATTATAGAAATTGCAAAAACCCAAGAAGGAAAACATCAAGCATAGCTTGCATCCTTGTAAAAGCTTTTAAGGATGATCTATTTAGTTTTCTTTCTTGCTTTCTCTACAAGGGTTAAAATCCCTCTGATTGTAATCATTAATAAAGAGGACTAGTGGGGTTAAGCGTCCCACACTTTTTTCTACTTACCCTATTTGGTGGAAGGATGTCTTGTCTTTTCATTGCTTAGTTTAGGTCTCTTTTAGACTTAGTTTTATCTCCTATTAATTGCTAGATTCAATTTCATTACATGCATGCCATTTACTTCATCATGTTTCTTGCACTTTGATTAACTATCTTAAAAAGAACCTAAAGACCCTTGAACCTGTCATAGGACAAGTCAAGAGCACTCACTATCAAAGAGCACTTGCATTGCATTCGCATCATAGATTAGATAAGACTCTTGAATCTCACCATAAGGTGGATCAAGAGCACTCTTTGTTGGAGAGCTTGGTTTGTTAATAATATTTGCAATTCATCATCCCCTAAAATTGGAATTTACCTTTTTACAGTGTGTATGCTCTACCTGTTTGGGATACCTAGAAGCACTGTAGCAATTTAATTCACAGATTTAATTCCAATTTCACACTTAATAAAATTTACGACCCCGCATTGAGCGCAATATTCTAAGTGGGGAAATCTTTATTGTGGGCACTGGGTAGCTTTCTTGGTTTTGCAATGGTTGAAAAGTTATCGAACGCCTCGCTGCAAACCAGAGGGTCCAACATGTCTTCGAATGAGGCCACTTAGAATATTTTCGGTAATTCTCCTCGCCTAATCAACAAGATCATTCATAAAACGTACACTAAAATTTGACCAAGTACATTTGCAAAACGATTTCACAAACATGAGAGACTTATATTTTCAGCATCCTAACTCCATTTTAGGCACTGGTCTGTTTATTCTTACATCATCTTGTTTGGGCCATTTGTCAATTTGTTTAAGTTATTTTATGTGTGGATGCCTTAATATTTGTCTTATCATTCATCTCGTGTTTTGCAAATAGAAACGTGGATTACGTAATTGGTCTTTTTCGTGTATATCAAAATTCCTAAACGACACTAATTCTCACTATTCATCTAAGAACAATGTCACAAGGTTCGGGTTCGAATTCGGATTCGGCGACCTTCAGGTTCGATTCGGGTTCGAATTTTCCAATGAGGTTCGGATGAGGTTCGACATAGGTTCGACTATATACATTTTTAGAAAAAATAAAAATTATATTAAAAATAAACATATATTAATGTTTTATAATTTCCACAAATTATATATATATATATATATATATATATATATTTATGTTTATTTTTAATTGTTATATATATATATATATAGTTTTATATATTTATGTTTATTTTTAATTGTTTTATGTTTATGTTTATGTATATTTATGTTTATGTTATATATATCTATAACAATTAAAAAAACATATATACAAAACAATTAATAATATACATGTGCGAACTCGTGACTGGACTGCACACCATATGCAGTGGCTTCGAACTCGTTCAGACTTCGTTGACCAAAATTGAATTGTGGTTGGACTTCGTCGTCCAGAGCTAGGACTCCGCCGTCCATAATCATGCTGGATCGAGGGTTTAGCATCGCGAGCTATGATGGGTTGAATCCCAATACGTTACCTTCGAACTCGTCCAGACTGCATTGTCCAAAATCGTGGTGGATGGACTCCGCCGCCCAGAATCATGCTGGATCGAGGGTTTAGCATCGCGAGTTATGCTGGGTTGAAGCCCAATACATTACCTACGAGCGAGGGGTTCAACTTCACATTGTGCAGAGCGCCTGTTGAAGACTCAGCGGACACGGGTGGAAATAGATCATGGTCGAAGACTCGGAGGGCGAGGGTAGACTCGGGAAAGAAAACAAAACGAAAAAAAAAACCATCAAAACTGTGAAATGGCTGTTTTGAGGTTCGACGAACCTAAACGAACCGGATTTTTTTTTTAAGGTTCGACGAACTTTGACCCTGATGGTTGAAGTTCACCGAACCTTGTGACATGGTCTAAGAACACTTTAAAACAAAAAAGCCTTAGACAACCTTTTTAGGGACTAACCCTCTTGACTTCGTTAGGAGTTAGCCTAAACGGAGGAGTCGGGACAAGGTGACAACACCTGGCTCTTTGCTTTCCCCCAAGGCCACACCTTTCTTGCTTAGGGAAACAACAACCCAAAAGATTTCTGCTGATGGTGTGCATTCGATGGACAACATACTGGAACTTCAACATTTGGTGCTTCTAAAGATTTTTGTAATTGTTTTTCGGAACCATTTTCTGTTGATGCTTGTAGCGATGTGACAATAAGAATGTTCTTTTGAGCTTTGACGAGTTTTGTATTGCTTCCCTTTTCTGATGTTTGAATTTGAGCCTTTGATGACTTCTCTATTGTGCTAGTCATCATTTCTTTATCAACACTTGATCTCTTGCAATCTAGCTTTTTTTGTAAAGATTTATTCTCCTGCTTTAGCCTCCTAACTTGTATAAGCATGTCCTGATTAACTTTCCTTAAGTGTAAGAGTTCTTCTTTATAGTTTGACTTGGCGGCGTCATATTGATTGCCTTGATTTTTGGGTTCTCTTTCTTTTAAGTTTTTTATTTGCTCTAGCAATTCCTGATTAACCCTTTTTAAGGAAGAGCTTTCTTCGTCTTTGCATGATAATTATTTTTGAAGATCTCGATTCTCCTTTTCTAACTGTTGATTGCGTTGAACCTTATCCTTTGCTTTTTTGATTTGCAGAAGTAATTTCTGATTATGATCTCTTAGACGAGAGATCTCTTCTTCTTTACCTACAATAACCTTGTTGAAATCCTTTTGTATCGTCTGCATTGATTTCTCATTCCCCTGCGACAACATCTTTGATATTTCTTTGAAGTCTTCAGATGATGTGACCTGTGATTCTGTCTTCATGTTAATGTTCAACAATGTGATTTTCTTCTTTTTGTAGGGGAATGTCATAATTTTTTTTTTCAGCATTTAAGATAAAAGTCCCCAATGTTTCTAACCATGGTAATCCGAAAATTAGGTGTTCGTCACTGTTCCACAAGGATTTAACTATGAAGTGCGAGGCGCCAGTATAATCTCCGATGTTTAATTGTAAATAGCTTATTTCATATTCTTTTGTATTCCAAAAGTCCAACCTTTCACCTAAATTTGACTCCGGAATTGCTAACTCATTAGCAAGTTCAACACTAATATAATTATTGCATTCCATGGGAGCAATAGAAATAGTAATGTCTTTCCTTCTAATTGTCGCTTTTATTTGAAATAACATTGAAGCATAAAATTTTGAAGTGCTTGGGAATCTTCCTTGTTTTTCTCCATAAAAATCCATTTTATTATGCTTTCTTTATATATATATATATATATATATATACATATATTTTATAATATTATAATCCCTTTAAAAAAAATACTTGAACTTCTCATATGTTTTTATTATCCGCTTTTTCTATTTCTCATTTAGGAGTAACTTGAATAAATCCTTTAATACTTTTTCTTTAAACTTTAATAACTCCTTAATAATAAAACAAGTTTGATTAGGGTATAATACTAACTATGTTTTTCAAGTAGTCGGCTTAACTCTATGATTGATCAATCTCTTCCGAAGTCGCGACCCTTCAAGACGTGACTGTCTGAATCGATCTTTTTGGCAACTGAGTAATTTGATTGTGAAGCAACCTCTTGTAAGAGTCACCGTCCTTGGTGTGGCCAAATCATCTTGACCTGTTTTCGTTGCCAATAATTGACGACCTCGAAAACCCTTTTGCAACAATGTTGTATAACAGTCCAATATAAAGAGATGGAGCAGACCCGGGAGGGGCATGATGGCAAGAGAGTTGCGCAAATGTAGAGGGTTGAGGGCTGGAAAAAAAATGAAGTGCATGGTGAAGAGGGGGGACATGCAAGTGTTGCGAAGGGAGGGCAGGGTAGACCGTGGGCGTGGGTGTGCGGGGAACAGAGAGGAGCAGCGTGAGGGATGGACAGAACTGGAGAGGGTGGGGTGCAACAGGGTTAACATCGGCGTCGGGTGGAGTGGAGTGGGTCGTGAACAAAGGTTGTGAAATTCAGGGAGGAGGGCTGGAGAAGGAAGTGGCGAGGGGAGTTGTGCGGTAAGGTGGGAGTGGGAGCAGTGGGCGGAAGGAGACGCAATGGAGGAGATAGGAAGACTCGCGGAAGACAGTGGCGACGAGAACACACCGAGGAGGCGGACAAATAGGCTGCGTGAAGCAGCAGTGAGCCACGCACGCAGGAGGAGGACAATGAAGGCTGTGGGTGGAGGATGCAACGCAGGACTATGACGAGCATGTGCAGGGCTGGAGTGCACGCATGGAGGGGGTGATAGGCACGTGGAGGAGGAGGGAAAATGCAGTCGGCCAGGAGAACCCAATAAAATCGTTTTTTTAATTTTTAATTTATATATATATTTATATTTTTTTTGTTTTTTTTGGATCTCTTCGAACTTGTAGCGGACGGGTCAAAAACGTGAGGTTGGTCAAAGACCCAACTTGGAGAAATTCCTCAATTACTTATTTGGCCAAAAGCCAGTATCAGTAGAATGCCCAAGAAGGGGCGCTGATACCACTGAAACAACAAAGTTGTTTTCTCAAGAAATAACCAACGCAAATAAGCCAGATTACAATACTCCATGTGTAATAAATTATATGTTTGATAAGATAAGTGATGATATTACAATGAGAATGCTGCTTGTATAAATACCCATGATGGGTGCCCTTTCATAAAGAGACACAACCTTTTATCAAGGTGTCTCTTCGTTAAGAATTAGTTATTTAATTACTAGTAGTTATTAATGTTTATTTATTATATTTTTGTTCATTACAAAATCGGTTATGCAATCACCATAACAATGCTTTCAACCTCTATTACAAACAATGTAGTTGTAGCTAGGGCAGACAATACAGATCTAGCAAAGCCGAGTTAGTCCATTGATTCTTAATTCATCAAACATGATCTCATGAGTGATGAAAGCTCAATTTTGCTCTTCTTATCCATTGATAGTCACTAAATACTCAACACGACAACACATAGTAGATCTTCCATGAGTTGGTCAAACTTTCTATAACTTTCTATCTTGTGGTACTAGATAGCCCCAATCCTGTTTTTACCCCCCAATGCATTGGTCACGTTTCCCAAGGCAGTGGACATCTTCATCTTTTGCTAGTACCTTAATCCCGGATCTAGTATTGGGCTTATAGGTCACTTATGTCTTGAACTTGGATAAAATTTCACATCTCACAAACCCTGATCCAAGGCAGTGGACATCTTCATCTTTTGCTAGTACCTTAATCCCGGATCTAGTATTGGGCTTATAGGTCACTTATGTCTTGAACTTGGATAAAATTTCACATCTCACAAACCCTGATCCAAGCCCTAGTTTACCTTGTGACGTCATCCATAGATCTAGGGTTTTCTCCACCTTACACCTTACGTACTTCAACTCCATTTGATTTGATCTGGTGTTTAGGTCTAATCTCTCTTGTCGGGAGTAGATCTGGGTCTCCCCCATTGTTGTCTTGGGCTAAGATAACATCAAGTGAAGATTTTCCTCGTTTGGTGTGACAACCATCCATTTGGGAGTCGAGGCTATCTTGGTTCCACCTCTTTAGTTTCCCATCCCTCTACCATCCATCCTGGATTCACCTCATAGAGACAACTAAGAGTTTGGTGATAACAACTTTAAGAGTGCTTTTGGAAAAATTCCAAAGTTTGCCCAACAAATTCTAAGTAACAACCGACTATAAAAAAAAGGAAAAAACTAAGTAAGGCAAGCTAGAAAGCTTGCCTTCTTAGGATCTTTGCTTTCCTCTTGAAAAGAATGGCAAGCAAATCTCAAGCACTCTATGGCAAAGAAATCAAATGAAAGCTCTTTAATCTTCTTAACCAAGTACTTTGAAATTTAACTTTAAACTTGCGGGAAGAAGGCTAGATCTAATGTTTAAAAGAACAACTTGTAATTACGCAATAAGATCTAGATTTGGAAATTTAAATCTACTTTATATATGTTTTTGAAATGTAGATCTAAGCAAAGTAACGATAACCAAAGTAAATTTGAAGATTTTTGGATCGAGAAGTGATAGAACCGGGTGGAGCAAGCAGTAGAAAAGAGATGGTGATGCCCCCTTTGGTGAGATCCGAGGGATGATGCTTCTTCTTTTGAAATTATTGCAAAAGAGGGAGAGCCCACTAGCTCATCAAATGCTCCAGCTCGGGTTTCCTATAAAATACCTTCAACAAAATGCAAAGGGGATTAAAAGCACCTGTGTGAAATAATAATAAGATAAGCAGTATTATAGATCCATACAAGAAATCATATAAAACTCGGTAACCTAATATATTCCACAATAATAAGTAACCTAGCAAGAATCACTTCCTATTCTTACCAAAATGTAAATTTCCTTACGAAGACAAGTAATCCCAACAATTGCAAAATATGAAAGGAGTTGATACAGATTACCTCAATGATTTAGCATAAAGACAACATGAACCAAACATCTATGGATCCCACACAAAAATTGCCTCCAAAGTTTTTTATTAACAATACTTAGAAAATATTACAATGTATACAAGCAGAGGTTCAACCTTCCGATTTTGAACAATGGAGAAGTGACCTGCTTAAATAGGAAAAGAGAGACCCAGGGGACCTCACCAACACTGAAGATCAAGCTCAGTTGAGCTTGAGATATCTAAGGATCGATGGGGTGATTATCCAGTTAACTGTAGTGTTGGTATGGAGGAGGTGCCACCTTAGATGAGGTAGGCAACCTCACTCACCTACCAAGTCCAACACACCCAAATCCAAATCGCAAGCTTCACCAACCCTCACGCGCATGTACGGCTCCACGAGGTGCGAGTCTTCTTTTAAAAAACATGTGATATCATACATTATTGTAATTTAACCAAAGTCAAGTTCCAACTCCCTCATGTAGAGGGGTCCACTCCTTGGTTAGCGTCACCACAACATGGTTAGTGTGATCACCAATTTGAAGCTAACGTCACAATACTATACACTCTCACTACCTCATACAAAAATAAACCCATGCATGGTAAAGAAGATAAATCAAGGTTTTAATGCTAGCGTGGAAAATAAAGGGGGGTCCACTCTTGGTTAGCACAACCCATGTACCACCCACTCACGATTCCATTAACTTGAGGTCATTCACCAAATCACAAATATCATATGGTAAAAATTAGTATATGATGAAATGATGAGTCATACCACCACTAGCTAGTCAACAAGGTGGGCCATACCATGAGCTTTGAACAACTCGCATGGTGAAGAAACGTGAGTTTAGAACCATGGTATAAAATGGTAAGTGAATATGCCATTTCAAGTGACGCTTTCTTCTTAGTATGATGTCACCAACATGGGGACAAACAATGCCATGCCACCCCAATATGTTTTAATATGTATTTTTTTACTTTTTCCAACTTTGTCCTTTATGCCAATTTATCATAATTTAGCATTAAAATGCCATTTGATGCATTTTTAGCCAAATAATGCCTCACGGGGTGTTCCGGCTGCTCGACTGATGTGGAAAGTGGTCCTTGGAGAAAATTGGATACTCCGAGTGTGAAAACGAGTGCCCCCACGTCAGAAACGGACTCCGTATCTTACTTTTATTACAATCTAAAGGTTTTTAATTAAACCATTAAAATGGCTTAAAAACGGAAAAAATATTTTTTGCGGAAATTGGCGAAACTCTATGGGGACCTAGTACATGTTCATACGAGTCAATTCGAATGCCTAGCATGTTGGAAAAAATTGACCCAAAGGCTCTAATAACCTCCCTAGGCCGAAACACCAAGATGACTACCCCAGCTTTGGAGGTGTGAGTGAAAAACTCAGAAATTATTAGTCATTTGTTCAATAACCAATAATAACCAAGGGAAAAAACACACTGGGCTAGTCGGCTTGATGCTTAAGTTTGGGAAGCCGAGCCTTTTATAAAAAATTAAATGCTAGGACATTTTTTACAATTTCCCCAAGGGGGTATGAACATGTGTTACAAAAAATAAAATGAACAAACTTCCATAAAAAGCCTGGTGGACTTCTGAACTCTGAAGAATGAACAAGTATACTTGTTCCACTTCACCGGCTCGCTTGAAATATACACCAAGTACAACTTAGGTGGTAACATAGAGCAAGAGAAAGAATGAGAGCATGAGTTAGAGAGTGGGTGTGTGTGTAACCCAAATGAGGAGGGGAAGCCTCCTTAAATAGGAAATGAGTGAGGAGAGAGCCCAAGTACATGCAAGCCACTTTGTCAAAATGAGAGAGTGGGAGCTCAAAGAGGGGAACCACTTCTCTTGGGGGCACCTCCTAGGGTGAGAAATCAAATAGAAATGGGGGGGAAATCACCCTCTAATATTTTTAATCTTCATTATGGATCCAAATGGGGGGTCCACCAAAGTGGGACCCCTTACTTTGGCTTAATTTTAATTATCTCAATTTCCATGGTAGAGAGGGCACCCCCCCTTTGGTGACATCTTCATTCTTGTGAAACACTTGGATGAGGGGGCCCTTTTTTCTTCTAAAGTCACCTTAGGAACATAACATAATGCTTAGAAACTTAATTTTCCACTTCTAAGTGACTTTAGACACTTTTCCAAAATTTGGCTTGCTAATTAATTGCCAGTTTTCCTGATTTCCTTGATTGACTTTGGTAAATGTGACCAAAACCTTAGCAAGACTTGTCCGAATGACTTCAAACTTTGCCCAAGGGTGTAGGGGGATTTATGCCATTGATTTTGAGTATGCCATTTCACCGTCTTTTTATTACAACATTTTTATGCTGAGTGACATTTTTTAATCACCAAAAATTAAAAAATCCTAGGGAAAACCTAACAAAATTCCGCAAGACTCTAGACAGTGTCTAGCATGGTTACATAGAACATTCCTAAGACTTAGTTTCCATGTGGACTCGATCATTAGAACACCTTTCACCACTTTGGAGGTATTTTTGAGTAAAAAACTTAGATAATTAAAATCACTCAAAAGGAATTTTAATTATCCAAGGAAAAAAACACTCTATGAAAGGACTTCCCTAATGAAAAATTCCTAGGCAACTAAGTTATACAAAACTAGACCTTCATGCTGACAGATCATTACAATATCCCCTATAGGGGTGCGACCATTTCATGGAGAAAAGATATGAAGAAGAGTTGCCTCGCTTGAAAAAACTGTCAAGTAC
Source organism: Pseudotsuga menziesii (assembly GCA_001517045.1). NCBI lineage: Eukaryota > Viridiplantae > Streptophyta > Pinopsida > Pinales > Pinaceae > Pseudotsuga > Pseudotsuga menziesii. The sequence goes on along the minus strand of LPNX010370196.1, from coordinate 132,934 downwards.
TTTTTTCTCATCTTCAAGGCACATGGTACATGGTTGGTCACCTAGTTGGTTAGGTGGTAAACAGGGCTATCCTCCTCCTGCAGTCCATATCTATTCAGAACTATCTTGTTATAGCTAAAATATTGCATGATATTAAATCTTCCATATGTATGGGGCTATGTCTTGGGTTTCCCTAGCATGGAGGCATACTTACTGTGTGATATAATACCATGGCTATGTGTAATGTAAATAGAGGATGACACCTCCTACAGGCTACAACTAAACAAGGGGGTTGGTGTTAGCCCTTGATGTGATATCTAGATCTAACATGACAATGATGGTGACAATACTTTTGTGATAAGTTGATGCTACAACTACAACCCTACATATGAAGATAAGTACTTGGCCTCTTTGTTTATGTATACCCTCATGTACCTGTTATAACAGATCTTGTATTTGCCCCAATAGATGAATCCTATATAGGATGGTAGAGGGGACAGGAAACCAAAGCCGTGACCTACGAAAACCCTAACCCCCAAAAGATGGATGGTTGTCAAGTAGGTTAGGGATTCCTTCGCTTTATGCTACTGAAAGCCAAGTGACAATGGGAAAGACCCGATCTTATCCTGAAAGGACAGATCTACAACTAATCACTAGATCAAGCCTAAAAATGTGAATACGTAAGGTGAGAGCTAGAAACCCTAAATTTAAGGGATAAGCCACAATTTAAGGGATATTCGAGTACGAGTGTTTTAAGGAATGTGGAAATGTTACTCGAATCAAATTAGACAAGTGACTTAGGAAAATTAAACAGATCTAGGGTTGGTGTGTTTGTTTAGATAATCAGACCTTTAGACCCTGGGGGATTTAATTAGAAATATGGAAAATGTCCAGGCCGAGGTTTATTTAATGAAATTAAGGCTTCAACACACCTAATTAGGTAAAATGATTGGAAATAGAAATACCCAACTGAAGACCAGAACCAAAACAAAGGAAATTGACTAGAAAGCCAAACATGGGCGTTTTCTCCCAAACTGAGACCAGTGCTTGGAGATGGGAAGAGGAGTCCAACCTTGACATTATAGAGGGAGAGAGGTTTTTTTGGAATGCCGCACAAAACCCAGATCGCCAAATTTGTCAATTCTCGGTGCAAATTGGTCGGGTGGTTTTCCTACTACTAAATGAGGGTTTTTTCAATGCAGGAAATGATGGGCAATGCACGCAGAAAGTAAAAGAGAGAGAAATTACTTGTGAAACATACCTAGTTCTTGTAGATGACTTCAGAGATGATGAAGAATGTTGTCCTTTTGATCAAATGAGAGTTTCCAAGCAAGATCTTTTAGTAGTTCTGCTTCCGTCAATGACCCTAGCGGCCCTCTCAACCTGTCCAACCAAAGAAATCAATCAACAAGACAATCAAATGAGATCTGTGGCATAAAGAAAGTATGGGAAATGAAAAATCACCAAGAAAGAATCACTCCCTAATACACAAAACCCAAGACCCGACACAGAGTGAGTCTCCCCACCGGTGCACCTTCCTCAAGTGCCCCTCCTTCAACCTGCAGACGGATGGGTGAAAGAAAAAATACAAGATCTATCTCGGCATAAACTTAGTATAAAAGAATAGCAATACCAATCAACAAATTATCAACACATCAGAAGAACTTAGAGTGTAATCCTAGACAAAAATCTCTTTATTCAAATTTCGGTGCCAGAGCTCATGATTTACAATGGGGGGTCATCTCTCTTAAATAGTTTGAGAGAGACGTAAACCCTAACTTTCTTTTTTATCCAACGGTTGAGATTAAAACATCATCAACGATGGAGATCAACAATACATAAATCAACACATGAATAAAGTGACCAAGTCAAAGAGGGGGTGCACTTTGCTCAAGGACGCCTATCCTAAGTGAAAGTCACAATAAAACATAAGATGTGACATGATAGTACATAGGAGGGGGTCACTAGGGGCTTAATTCACCCTAGGGATTTTTACAACTTCATAATACAAGATATAACAGTGAAATACATCAATGGCCAAGTTAAGGGGGCGCCCCTTAGGGTGCTTTCCTCACTGGTCGAGCCAATACAAAATAATCCGGGCATCTGCTGACTGGAAACTACTGGAAGACTGTCTGGGATGCTGAAAAACATCATCTGCCAAAATTCCAAGCCATTTCTTTGACCCAGGAGGCCAAATCGATTTTTTCAGTGATTTTCTAGTTCATTTTTGCTGGTACAATTCTCTGGAAAATGATAAATCCACCATAACTCTGTCTAGGGTGCAAACTGGGGAAAACTGACTGCTCTGGATGATCTGGAGACACAGAAGAATGGTATATGTGACTACTCATACCCCCTGGAACACTGCTCTTCTCTAGGAGAACAAATCATATTGCCATCTGAAATAAAATTTGATCATTTGGCCAATAATTAAGTGATAATAATAACTTATTAGGAGAACCAGAGCCAAACTCTCAAAACAAAAACCGCAGTATTGGTCTTGGTCATGTCTGGAACAAATATAGATCATGGTGCTTTTTTGAGTCACTGCCTTGGGAACCGCGATTGACTTCGTCAACTGAGTTGACCAGGTCATAGTACCCAAAATCAAAGTGAGATACTGTATCAATATGATCTTGCAACCAACCTAGGGAAGAAATGCACCAATGGTGTATATCAAAACCCAACTTAAATCAATTATTCATAATCATGGTGACAAATAATAATAATAATAGTAAGATGTACTTGTGCTTCTGAAGAATCTTAGGACTTTCTGGAAGTCTGTTTGTTCATGCCATACTTACAAAGGGTAAACAATGTGCTGGAGATGGCTAAGGATGGAAGAACAAAGTTAAGGCTGTTGCCAACATTTTTGTACCATAGTTGGATTAGCTGAGGAGCCGCCATTTGACAAACATGATAAATGTTTGTTTCCAGTGTATCAGATGATCCGCCTTTGTGCCTAGCTAGTTTTGGCTAGTTAGTTTTTGTTTTAAGTAATTATGGCCATGGCCCCGCGGGGTTTGTAATAAAATGTGCTAGTAGGGTGTTTGGTCTCCTAAGACGTAGAATTTCAACTAAGGTATTCCAGGGAGTTTTTTGCCCTTGACAATTATGCTTTGCCTATAGCCGAGTATAATCGACGAGGTTTTCTCCCGCTTCCTTCAAAGCTGGAATGCCCGATTTTGAATTCTGGGCCTTGGGGGGTTATCAGAGCCAAACTGAGTATGTATAAACCTACTAGACATTATTAGAATAGACTATGGTAATGTCATAAGTCACTATGACCCTCAGAAAAAATTTTGAAAATTTTTACCGGATGCGTTGGATTTAGGATTTTAATTATTTTTTAATTTTTCCTAAGTTTTTAATTAAAAATTTCCATAAATTAAATGGAAAAATTCAAATTGTAATAAGTCAGCCATCCGGGGTCCGATTTTAGTGATTGAAGGCTTTAACCCTAAGCCAAAAATCATTCTTGATCAGCCACTCAGCTATCTCTAAGTTTCAGAAATTCATTCGACCTCATAATTAATAATTTCTCAAAAAAGTCATTTACGGAGAAATTATTAATTAAAATATTAAAAATGAATATTTTGAAGAAAATGAAAAACTCTCCAAAATTAACCAAATTGAATAAAATAAAAGGCTAAAATGACATGGGATTGGGCATTTATGATGATTCAACTCGGCACAAATCCTCTTCAGTCAACAATCAGAGAGCATTAAAGATACATTCAGTTAGCAGACTTGTCATCTCCCGCTAAACTCATGAATTTGGTAATGTGGAGAACAATCATTGGTCTGGTCATCATTATGAAGCACGGAAATAAATGCAGATAGTATCTGGTGCAAACCCTAAGGGTTTTGGCACCTATCATCTTCAGTTCACACCTCTTCAAGCTCTCACGCCTCCTCATAGTGCTCACGTCCTCATCTCCTCCAGGGTTGCGCCCTCACACGTGTGGCTTCTTAAGTGGCTGGTTTGTTGTGAGATTTAGGGTTGGGAGTGGGGTTGCCTTGCCTAGGTAGAGGCCAACCCTCACTCACACCAACTTTTTCTAAGGTTTGGGCTCTCAGTTATGTGTCGAGCCGGTTAGGTTTGGGTTTTAGCAATGTTACAAATATCGTGTCGGCGAATATATCGCCGAGGGTCCTGTTGCCGCCTAATTCACACTTTAAGACGCAGGAAAGTCACAACTTGCTATGTGTGTCCTTGGGGGCAAGCGAGAGCTGGGGACCACTGTCACCACAGTCTACAGCTCCTCCGTTTAGAAAAGATCCCAACAGAGCCAAGGGGGGTAGTCCCTATTGGAAAACTAAGTTCCAGATTTATTAATTAATTGAAGATTAATTAAAGGGATCTTTTTATTAAGATTATGAACTTACAAGACCAGTGCCTATTATTAAATGGAGTCAAAAGATTGTAAATAACAAATCAAAGTATTTAAGCAATGTACAGCTGATCTAAACTTATCTGTATACACAAAGATAGCAAAAGAAAATGCTTTAATGTGAAACTTATTGAACCAACAGGAAATAAAGGAAAGAAAGATTTTAAGTTTGATTCACTTGAAGCAATTTAAACAAATATTAAACATTCACCGCATGAACAAATGAAACTGAAAGTAAAGTGAGATTGAAAGTAAATGTGTTGGAGTGCTTGCAGTAAAAATAAAATGAAAGTGCTTGTAGTAAAACCTTGAACAACAAGGC
>LPNX010370196.1:107130-128065 GCA_001517045.1 Pseudotsuga menziesii | reverse complement strand
GAGCAGGAAATAGAGAAGCTTTGTTGGTTAATTTTATGGGTTAATTTTAAGTCTTGGATGATTAAGATGCAATGTAAATTTTAAAACTATCAACAAGATCACTAAGCGATATCCCTTATGGGAGGTGCTGGTATTCGATCTTGGACTGAAAGTAAAGTGTGTTGAAGATTGTAGCAGGGAAATAAAATGTTTATTTAATTACCTAAGCCCTCACTTCTCCTGCTTTTCATATCCAACTTGAAGTCCCTAAAGGGAAATGACAAGTGGATAGAGGATACACAGGATGGGTGAGTTGTATGATTACTTCTTTCTCTTAAACAGTAAATAAAAGAGCTGAACTTGAAAGAAACTGTAACTAAAATGGTGGACGTCCCCTTTAATGTGACGCCTCCTCTACAAATAGCGCCCCCACTATATGTAATAGCGCCCACTTCCATTTGTGTAGCGCTCCTCCTCCAATTTGGGGCTTTTACCATGTGACGCCCACCTCTAAATTTGGTGGAGTCTCTTCTATATGCATGCGCCCTCCTATTTGGAGGAGTTTTCCATCCTAAGGCTAGCGTCCCCCTATATTTAGAGTGGCGCCCTCTATATTTGATGGCCTTTTACCTTAGCGCCCCCTCCAAATGGGTTTTTTATGTGTGATGCCCCACTTAGTGAGGGTTTGGACCACCTTCATGCCTCTAACTTGGCTTTGACTCAAGCCTTTTCTCAAAAATAATATTTAACCCTTAGACTTAGGATAAATATTTATTTCTCCTTAGATTTAATTTTTCACTTTAATTTTTAAATTTTTCCAAATTTGACTTAGGAAAAAATTAAAAATAACTTGACAAAATTAAATCTTGGCCATGGGGGGGTGGAAAAATTTGGAATAAATTTTTCCTAGGCTTAACAACCCCCAAACAAAATTACCATGGCATTATTTGATTTTTTTCTTCAAAATCAAATAATATGATTTTTTGACTTAGGAAAATTAAAAATTTCCCTAGGGGAGATAGACCCCTCCTGACCAAAATTGGTCTATCTCTTCAACTGCTTATCAGAACGACATGGGACTCGAAGCAATGGCCTAGGGGGTTTCATAGCAATTTTATTCTGCATTCATAGCGCCTATTACAAAATGCCATGCTTGAGCAATTACATTATTACATCAAAACTCAGTTAATTAACCACCAAGGGGTGGAATTAATTAACTGGAAAATTAATAAAAATTCAATTAACATAACGAAACTCCGCAAGACTCTAGACAAATGTCTAGCATGGTCATGAACTACACTTTAAAGCCTTAACCACCTCATGGACTTGACTGGTAGAACGCCCGTCACCACTTTGGAGGATTTTGAGTGAAAACCAAACCGATTAAACTCGTTTGTTCAACAAGATCAATTGGAAAGGGAAAAACACTCGATGAGGGGACTTCCCTAACAACCAGTTCCATGGTGTGGCATCCGTATCATTTGATCCACACTAGTACATAAAATTACATTAATTTTCCCACGCAGGGGAGCGGACATTTCGTTTTACAAAGGGGCAATTGCCCTGCAGAAGCGAAAAAATCCTTAGATTTTTCCAAGGTTCAATTATGTACACTCCATGTACATGGAGTTGCCACCTAGTCGGAATAGGTGGGCAACAGGTCCAAAAAGAAATTATCGGATTTATCGGCGAAAATGTCGGCAAACATCGGCAATATATCGGCAAAATAAAAATACAAAAATATTAAAAAATACAAAAATTACTATATATTTGAAAAAATCGCCAAATATCGCGATAAAATCGGCAAATATCGCTATATATTAGAAAAAATTGGCAAATATTGCGATCAAATCGAAAAAAAATCGCCAAAAAATCGGGGAAAATATCGAGGTGATATATTGCCGATATATCGCCAGTGAGTTGACATCGCGATGTTGCCGATATATCGGCGATGTTTGTAACACTGGGTTTTAGCACCCTCTCATTGTATAAATAGAGGCTCTTTTAGCTCTATTGGGATCGGATTTTTGGCATAGAAGCTCTGGAGAATTTCTATTGTAACATTTTGCTTAAGATTGAATAAAGTTGATGACTTTGGAGGTCAAAGCGGAAGTTCTATGTTGGTCATGATTCACCATGTGAGGTGATACCTTTCTTTGCTCCTTTCTTATGGATTTTTAAGCATTTGGTTGTATAAATTTTGAAGGCTAACAATCTAGCACTATTTCGTATAACCTATGCTTTTCTCTTGAAGATTGTATGCTTTCAGGTATTGTCCGTTATACAGGGGCTTTTTTATGGTTAACACTCATTTTGCAGGTTCCACAAGCAGTCATTTTCTTTCAGGAAAATCGAGAAGCATAAGCTTCTCTGCCTCATCCATCAAGTAAAAGAAATCTTTCCGGTTACTTTTCTAAATTTGAATCTAAGTTTCTCTTTTCTCAAATATTTCTATGTGTCTCATGTTCGTTTTGACCTGAGAAAGTAAGCTTGGGATTTGATCCCAAGTGCCACATAATTTTGTGGCTACTTCTCTTCCCCACTAGCATCCTTGCGTACATCCAACTAGACTGGACATTTTCGGGACTAGTGCTTCTAGTGGTCACCTTGTTCGGAGGTTGATCCCACCTTTTGTTGATTATTGGTTGATTTTCTGTTCTTCTTCTAGGTTGGATTTGGCCTCCTTTCGCCTTATTGTGTGATTTTATTCTTTGTTTTCTTCGCTGTCCTCTTTTTTCATTTTTATTGCAGCCACTTTTCTTTCTTATTGCTGTCCCGTTTTTACCATTTTTTGCAGCTCATTGATTGTTTAGTCCGCTGCCCTATTCTTCCCATCTTTTGCATCCAATTTCCTGTTTTTTGTTTCTCCCTTTTTTTCCCTCTTTTCCTCTTTTGTTCCATCCCTCGTTTTGCTCCTTTCTATCTTCTTCTTTTGCCCTCTTTTGCTCTCTTTTTGCTATCTTCTATCTTCTTCTTTTTCCCTCTTTGCAAGTTTGAAGAAAAGGTTTTCAACAAAAAGTAAATCACTCTCCTTTTTACATAAAATCCATTAAAAAAGTTTCATGTTAGTCTTCTAGCTTTATTTCAAAAAGTCCTTTCAAGGGTTGAATACCCAAGGCAAATTGTAAATCTCAATAAAGTTTATCTTTTTGTTTGAGTGGGATTTTTAAGCCCCCACTCTCAACCTCCCCCATTTGGGGAGGTTTGTGGTGTTCTTATCTTTTTTATGTGCTTAGATTAGATGTGCTTTTGCTTAGAATAATTTTGTTATCTTTCTTAGAATACTAATTGCTAGATTAGCTCATTTTGCTTTACTACTAAGTTGATTACTTCATCTTTTAAATGTTTATCTTTCAATAAGTAAATCAACTGTTTAAAGTAGAAATCTCTTTAATCTCACTTGTGGATCAAGAGTGCTCTCTATCGGAGAGTTGTCTTTTATTTTGATTTTTACTTACCCCCATGCTCTCCCGATTAGGGCCTAAAAACCTGAAAGAGATTCTTGGGTAGATTAATCTTTTTTACATTTTTTAATTAATCTCTAAAGTCTCTTGAACTTGCTGTAATCCAAGTCAAGAGCACTCTCTATCAGAGAGCATTCCCACTGCATATCCTTGCATCAAGCATATAGTTTAGCTAAGTCTCTTGAACTTTTGTCATAAGACAAAGTCAAGAGCGCTCTTTGTCGGAGGGTTTTAATCAATTTACTTAATAAATTTTGCAACTCACATTTCTTCGCTAATTAATTTATCTTGTTGTTTCCTTGCCAGAGTATGCTTTGATCGACCTAAAAAATCGGAGTACCCAGAAACGACATTGGATTGTTAATCTTACAAGACTCATCATAATAAAATTTTACCCCATAACCAACGCACCGGCGTTGTAGAAAGTTTCCTAAGTCATTCCTAGTAAAGGCGTCGGAACTCCCCGCTGTCTAGAGTCGCAGCTAGCTGGTCAATCTTCACGATACCAGCTTGAGATACTGGGCAGGCCGTCATGTCTCTAACGGATTAACTTGGAAGATTTTCCCGGCTGATCTTTTGATACCTTTCGTTGAAGCCCTAAACAAGATCATTTAAAAAACATTTAAAATATACCAAGAGCACTCGCATAACATCCACTATGCTTTATTTTAGGTCTTGATTTTATCTCTTTAATCATTGCAGTTCTTCGACTCCATAAGGCACTGGTCTATTAATTTATGCGTGATTGTTACATCTGGATCATTTGTCTTTAGCTTATAAAAATCTTTATCTGTGAATGCATCTTTATCTCACAAGTCTTGATATACTATTCATCTTTTAATCCAGTACAACAACGTGGATTGCTTTTGTCTTGTGTTCAAAATTTATAATTTTAATCATCTTTCATCACAAATAACTCCTAAACAACACCCATCTGCATCATAACATCAAAAACTTAACTTAAACATTGAGCCATAGAAAACTCTTTATTAGGGACTACCCCCCTTGGCTTCGTTGGGAGTTAGCCTAAACGGAGGAGCTAGGAGTAGGTGATAGTACCTGTCTCTATGCTTGCCCCTAAGGTCACACCTCTCTCACTTTCCTAAGTGAGAAGACAACTTTCGGAAGATTTTTGTTGCTGGTGTGCGATCGACGGACAACAAAGGCAAAGGGGAATGCCTTTTTGACTGACTTTGACTCAGTGATCTATCCGAATGATGAATAATACACTCAACCAAGGTGACATGTGTATGACAGATAGCAATAGGGGATGGGAGTGTCTCACAGATGAATAAAGTACTTGGATATGCTTCCCTTAGACTCTAACAAGGTTTCCTTTGCACTTTAGTTGCAACATAGGTCAACCTTCAAAAGCAGGTGCCCTGGAAGCCTTCTGGGCTCCAATACTGACAAGGATCCAGCCTTTGCAAGCTAGTATCACCCTTATGCCCTTTGGGGGCACATGAGCCGAACACTATACAAGGAGTGAGTTCTCATCCTTTGACCATTAAACTTTTCAAATCACTTTATATTTCACAAGAGAGTAGCCAACCTACAAGAGCAGGTGCCCTGGAAAGCCTTATGGGCTGCAGTAAATGACTAAGGCCTAGCCTCGTGGCCAGCGAGCAGTCCATAGCCTCGACGGGTTTGCCTCTCCCTGTCGCCCTTGTGGAGGGCAGATTGAGCCTTACATTATACAAGGAATCGGTGCTCAAACTCTTGGCCACTGACTACTTTTAAACATTTAACTTTTGCATCTTTTAGATATAGCTTTTATGCATTCTGATGCTTTAGTGTTTAGAAACACTGTTATGGTGAAGCACTTGCTTTGAGGACTGTTGTCCGTCGATTGTACACCAGCAGCAGAAATTTTCTAAAAGCTGTTTCCTCACTTAGGAAAGTGGGAGAGGTGTGACCTTGGGGGCAAGCACAGAGCTAGGTACTGTCATCTACTCCTAGCTCCTCCGTTTAGGCTAACTCCTAACGAAGCCAAGGGGGGTAGTCCCTAACAAAGAGTTTTCTATGGCTCAATGTGGTTAAAGTGTTTTAAATGGTTACGGATGCGGATGGGTGTTGTTTAGGAGTTATGGTGATTAAAGGTGTTTATTTATTATGAGTTTGACACATAAATCAAAGCAATCCACGTTGCTAGCAAGAGATTAAAGATAAGTAATAATTCAAGACTTCATTAATATGCATTCACAGATAGAAATTTAAAAGAGGCCAAAGACAATTGATCCAAATATAATAATTATGCAGATTAAAAGATCAGTGCCTTATGTAGTCAAAATACTGAAATATGTAAAGAACTTAGCAACACGTCTTGAAATAAAACTAGTGAATATTAAGTTGTGCGAGTGCTCTTGGTATATTTTTAAGGATTTTAAGTGCTGTTGATTAGGGTGTCAACGAAGGTTTGTCAAAAGCCGGGAGAATATTCCAAGTTCAATCCGTTGAAGACATGACGGCCCGCCTAGTATCCCAGGCTGGTATCGCAAAGATTGACTAGCTAGCTGAGAAGCTTAGACAGTGGGGGTTCCGGTGCCTCTACTAGGCAATACTTAGGAAATTCCCTAGAACGTTGGTGCATTGGTTACAGGGTTTAAATTTTATTACGTTTTTCTTGCAAGATTAGAGATGCAATGCCGTTTCTGGGTACTCCGATTTTGGGGTCGGTCAAAGCATACTCCGGCAAGGAGAAAACGAAGTTAATTAATTATGGGGTGTGCGTTGCAAATTTTATTAAGTTAATTAATTATGCTCTCCGATAGAGAGTGCTCTTGACTTGTGTTACTGCTAGTTCAAGAGACTTAATTAATTTGTTAAAATTAAAAGAAATGCACAGATCTAAACTACCCAAGAGTCTCTTTTAGGCTTTTTAGTGCCCTAATCGGGAAAACTAGGGGGTAAGTAAAACAGTAAGGAAACTATGCATTAGCTAAGTAAGCAATCAAAGAAACATTTTTATTTCATTTTTTATGAATGATAAACAGAAACTAATCAAAACATAAACTACCTTACTTTAATGAAAGAACCAACTTTAAAGATTATGCAATTATTCTATCCTATTCTACCTTTAGCAGTTTATTGAGTAAAAAAGAACAAGCATGACAATGGGACGATACAAGCTTCCCCCAAATGGGGGAAGAGCGGTGTGGGAGCCGTAATCCCACTCGCTCTTTATTAATTTTTACAATCCTTTGCTGTGTTTAGCCTCTTCTTGAGTGAGCAAAGGTGAGAAAGGGAAGAAAGAGGTGGGAGGTGTTTTGGTCTTTTTGCTCTCTGCTTGCTTCTTGCTTTCTTAAGGCCCTTGGGCTCTCTTCTACCTGCTTGAAAATGAGAGCTTTGAACACTAACTTGTTATAATGTTAGTCCAACAAAAAAAAAACTAGATCTATAAACTTAGTCACAAAAATAAACCCAACTTTTACCAAAACCGGAGGAAGATGAGAAGGATAAGAGGGTATAGAAAAGAGAAGACAAAAGGGTGAAGAGAAGGAAAAGTAAGGTCAAAAGAAGGCTGAAAACAAAAGTGAAAAAGGGGCTGCAAAAAAGACAAAGAAGGCTGCAAAAGAAGAGGAAGAAGGGTCAAAACTAAGGGCCAAAAAGGGGCTGCAAAAAGGGTGAATAGGGCTGCAAACTTAGGCAAAAAGAGGGCTGCAAAAGAAGTGAAAGAGGGAAAAAGAGGACAGCGAAAGAGGAGAAGAAAAGGCTGCAGAGAGAAGTGAAAGAGGGCTGCAAAATGAAGAAGGGACAGCCAACAGGGGCATACGGTTTGGTGAATGATTGATCACTTTAGCCCAAACCTTGCCTTAACCCAAAAATTTAGAAATTTTTTTCTTGAAAGATGAATGAAAGCAAAGAGAAAATATTCAAACCTGTGGATTTTCTTAAGGATGCTTGGATTTCTTAAAGCATGCAATTGCCTGAAGTTGCACTTGACCCCAAGAGAAGAGGATGCAGCTGAGCTCGAACTTCTACTTGGTTGGATGGACTGATCTGCAAAAAATCAACTCAAATACTTGCCAAAAGATGGATTAGATCATGTATTGTTCACAAATTGAAATATAAAAGAGCATGAATATGACTGAATAAACAATGCTTCTTTTCAATTTCTAAAAGTAAAGCAATAAACAATTAAATTGCAAACCACAAATACTTGTTCTTATGTGCTTATAGAAGCCTTCTAAAGCATAGATCTTTAATCAAAATAGACATGAAAGAAGAATTAGAACACAATCACTTCATCCATCAATAGCATTCATCCACAATTATCAAACCATATGAGCCTCCAAAGCCTTAAATTTATTCCAACGGTTGCATAAAGCAACAAGCATTTACAAAGCTTGGACAGAGTTTCTTTACACAAAAATCCATCCCAATAGAGCTAAAGGAGCCTCTATTTATACAATGAGAGGAGACCCAAAACCCTAAAACCAGAAATCCAGACCTAACCGGCTCGGCACACCGCTGAGAGCTTAGAACCAAAGCTGAAGAGTTAAGAGTGAGGGGAAGCCTCCACCCAGGCAAGGCGCCCCCACTCCAACCCTAAGCACCGAAAACAAACCACAAATGAGGCCACACGTGTGAGACGCCCTCTTGAGGAGAGAGGGGCGTGAGCATGTAGGTGAGGGTGTGAGCATGTGAGGAGGCGTCAGCTAGGTATGGAGGAGCCAATACCTAAAGATCATTAGTGCAAGAGCCAGTTCCTGCCTCGATCAGATCATCAAGCCAATGAATACTCTCCATCTCATCCAATTCGTGAGTTTAGCTGGAGATGACAAGACCGTTAACTGAATATATCTTTAATGCTCACTGAATGCTGATTGAAGTTGAGTTCTGTTAACTCCAATCATCATAAATGCCCACTGCCATGTCATTTTGCATTTCATTTCGCCGAATTCGGATTAATTTGGAGAGATTTGGATTTTCTCGAAAATAATCATTTTTTTATTAAATAATCAATATTTTCCCCAAAACTGATTTTTTTGAGAAAATATGCGTTATGTGGCCGAATGATGATCTGAAAGTTGGATCTGATTGGTTGGCTGATCAAGAATGATTTTTGGCAAAAGGTTAGAGCTTTCAATCACTGAATTCGGGTTCCGGATGGCTAACTTATTACAAATTGAATTTTTCCATTTAAATTATGGAAAAATTTAATTAAAAACTTAGGAAAAAATTAAAAAATTAAAAAAAATAATTTTTGACGCGTTCGGTAAAATATTCTTCGAAATTTTTTTTGAGGGTCCTAAGTCATGACCATGCTCTATTCTAATAATGCCTAGTATGTTTATATATACTCAGTTGGGCTCTAATAACCCCCCAAGGCCCAGAATTCAAAATCGGGCATTCCAGCTTTGGAGGAACCGGGAGAAAACCTCGTCAATTATACTTAGCTATAGGCAAAGCATAATTGTCAAGGGAAAAAAACTCCCTGGAATACCTTAGTTGAAATTCTACGTCTTAGGAGACCGAACCACTCAAAACACCCTACTAGCACATTTTATTACAAACCCAGCGGGGCCATGGTAAAAAATTATTCAAATAAAAAACTGACTAGCCAAAACTGGCTAGACTCAAAGGCGGATCATCTGATACATTGAAATTAAACATTGGTCATGTTTGTCAACCGACGACTCCTTAGGTAACCCAACTATGGTACAAAAAAATTGGCAACAAGGACTAAAGGGGAACTACCCTGTATACCCAGCCACACTGGCCAAGCCACATACTTCATAGCCAGAGACACAAAACAACATGGAGTCTATCATACATAGGGGTCACAGTGGGGAAAGGATCTTCAATCTCACAAGTCTCAGTTAGTCTAAGTCATGGGATAAAATTGAATGTGGATGAACTGGATGGATGGGGACAAGTGACATAGAACCATCCTAGTACCAAAGTTTACAATTTGCAGAAGCATGGCATGAACAGCAATCTTCACATCAAATTCCTTAATTAATCATAACACAAGTTGAAGCAACAATAGATATAAGCATAGGTCACCATAATCATTCTAACATGATAAACATAGGTATTTGACATACATCATAGAGCAAAACCAAGGAAGTGTATACCTGATCTCACCAAATATACTTGTCTCCAACTGATAAACCCCTCTATAATTGTCTAACAACTCTAATCTGCTGCTCTGATATAATGAACTAGATCATCAACAAAAACATCTCAATGGACTTCTGAATCTTAGTCCTAGCAAGGAAAATCTGATGAGCAAGGCTCTGGAATAATTAAAGTCGTAAAGATCCATGCTAATACCCCATGTGAAAAATAGCTCGGAATAGAATAAAAGATAAGTCTGTATGTCGCATCATGGTATCCTAGCTACAAATTGTATATGTGATAATAGTACCAAGGGTTTTATGTTGATGTTTATTTGATGTATACTTATTTTTCCTGAATCTATTATAAGAAAGGTTGTAGGGTTTTTCCCCTTTGAAGGAAAGAGTGTTTTTCCAGGGTGTTATCAACTAATTCTACACTTAGTGGATTTCTATTGGGCCGCCAGTTATTGAACATGATGCATGTTCATTGCCAGAGTTCAGAAGTGCGGTTTGTTCTAGAGTTAGCTAATTTTGGCTAGCCTTTTTTATTTTTTGTCGAAATGATGATGCTCCATGGGGTTGTAATAAAGTGTGCTCGTAGGGGGGTCTTGAGTGGCTCGGTTTTCTTAGACTTAACAATCAAATAGGGTATTCCAAGGCGTTTTTTTCCCTTGTTGATTATTTCTTTGCCTTTAGCCGAGTTACAATCGATGAGTTTTTCTCCTGCTATCTCCAACGCCAGAATGCCCAAATTTGGCGGTTAGGCCTTGGGGGGTTATTAGAGTCCAACATTAAAATATGAACCTACTAGACACTATTGGTATGTTTTATGGTCATTTCCTAGGTCCCGAGATGTGTTAAAAAAATGTTTGAATTTTTTTTACCGGACATCCCTAGATTTTTATTTTTTATTTTTTACTATAGAAAAATAATTAAAATTTTCACTTAATTAAACCATTTTTCCTATGGTTTCATACAAAAATTTCAAAATGTAATAATTAAGTGGTCTGGGGGTGGATTTTGGCAAATAAATACTTGTCCTAAGTTTCAGATGATTATTTTGCACTTCATTGAATATTTCCTCAAAATCAATAAATGAGGAATATTTAATTAAAATAATCATTAAATTATTAAATGGAGATAAATAAAAAACTTTCCAAAATAAACTGATTTGAATAGAGTAAAGGGCTAATTAGCTTGATAAAAAGCATATGGGAAGATTCCAATCAAGTCCTATTGATCTGAGTCAGTATCGGAGTGCTACAGTGAACTTCACCTTGGGATTTGTGCCTCTCTCCATGCATGGACATTTTTCCTTCTTTGGCACGTTTTTATTGGTTGGTGATGTTTCCAAGGTGAGTAGGGTGGGCACCTTGCCAAGGTGAAGGCCACGTCACCCTAATCACATCTACCATGCTTCAGTTCAACTCCAAATCAACAGCCAGAGCTTCAGTCAGTTAGGGTTGCGCCCCCTTAATCTCTCATTTGATGCTTGCGCTAGGGTTTATGAGCCCCCTCTTCTCCCTTTTTGTATAAATAGGGGTCCTTCTTCCTCATTGTAGACGGATGCAAGAAACTGCTCATGTAACTTGCAATTGCTTATATTTTTATGAATAAGGTTGAGACTTTGGAGGTCAGACTGATGGTGCAAGAACTCTCATTGTTGTGAATGTTTGATTAAACAACCGAGGTGATATCTACTTTGCTCTTTTTCCTTTTATGCAAGTATTGATTATCTAGCTAAGAAGATTATATGCTAATCCATAGAATAGACATTTGAAGGTTCAATTTGTTTATTTATGAATAGTTATCTAAGATCTAAGAGTTGCATGTTGTAGTTGGTTATACGTCTGCATTTTTTATTTTATTTAACCTACCATACTAGATCTAATCACTTGTTTGAAGGGTTCTTTAGCTGTGCAGATCACCAAACGTGGAGTAAGATTGGAGCTTGGCTGCATCTTGTCTTCTTCATCACATATTTTGGATCCAACGTTTCTTGTTTTTTTTTCAGGCATCCTCCTCCTCGATCTTGTTCAAGCTTGGGCTTAAGTTCCTTCTCTTTTCTTCTTCAAAACTACAAATCTTTTTCTTTTTCGGTTACTTTATTGTTATAAGTAAAATCAAATCTAAAATGTTTATCATTCTTTTTTACTTGCAATAGGATTAGATCTAAAATATTTCAAGTTTTCTTCTCCAGAATTGGATTTAAATCACTAGTTACTTTCGTACTTAAAAGTCCAAATTTTTCCCATTTTTACAAGTACTAAAGTAGTGTATTTTTTATGTATTTTAAAGTATTAACCCACTAGTTTGGCATTGTAAGCTTGCTGTTTTTTAGCAGGTATATGAAAAGGAGAAGGATATGTTGCCAAATTTTTGAGTCTTAGGCCACCTGAAGCACCCATACTCAATCCTACCTCCCCCTCCTTCATTCCCCTCCTTTCCCAAGCGGTATTATGGCCTTTTTGACCTTTTTTTCAAGGATCAAGAGTCACCCTTTCTTTTTAAGCATTGTAACAAGTTAATAAAGAGAAAGTGGGATAAAGGCTCCCACACCCCACTTCCCCCATTTGGGGGAAGCGTGTGTCATCCTTGTTTTTTCTGTTTTTTTTCTTTTACTTTTTTTTCATGCATAATAACTGTTAGAGTAGATTAATTTTTTGGCTTTCATAAAAAAGAAAACTTTGTTAGTGTTTTTTAGTAGTTTTTCTTTTTATATATAATTGCTAAAAGAAAAGAAGAAACCCAAATCGTCTTAATCTCATTGAAAAGTGGATCAAAAGCACTCTCTATCGGAGAGGTTTTATTTCATTTTTTTCTGTTTTAGCTTAGCTTTACTGCTTTTGTTTATCATATTATTAAATCTAAAAGGAACAAAAAATCTCTTGAATCTCGTCGAAAGGTGGATCAAGAGTGCTCTCTGTCGGAGAGTCCATTTTCTTAACTTATTTCTTTTAGCAACTTTTTTTTTTTTCATAAATCTCTTAAATCTCGCCATAAGGCGGATCAAGAGTGCTCTCTGTCGGAGAATTGTTGCAATGGTTCCACTTCACCCTTAATTAAAATCGGAATAAACATCTGTGCTACGCTGTGTATGATCTACCCACTTGGGATACCCAGAAGCAGCCGTAGAATTTTCTAATTCTCACATTTTAAATCTATTTCAACCATAATAAATTTTTCTCCTTAATAAACCAACGGAAATCCGGTTTTATTCGTTGAATATTCGAAAGTGGGCAAATTCTGTCTGGGAACGCGGGAACCACTGTATTGAGATCTTGGAAGCACAGTTAGGCTACATCCTTGTTGGTGTAGTGTTGAACACCGCTTCTGGGACTCTGGACAACCCACATGTTCTCGTATGGAGCCACTTAGACTATTTTCGGACATATCTCCAGCACTGAAAGGTATATCTTGGAGATTCCCTTCCCCTTAATAATCAACTCACCCATAAAAGTTTACAATAAAATTTACCAAGAGGCACTTGCAAAACGATCTCAAGCACTCCATCTGGCACTGGTGATACATTTGTTTATTATCTATCTGGAGTATTGCTTTCATACATTTGTTTATTATCTATCTAGAGTATAGTTTTCATATCATGAATGCTTTGCTGTGAAATCATGATTATCAAATGGTGATGAATCTTTAATTATATTGCAAGTATTTTCTTGGGTCTTTTTATTGAGAGTCTTTATTTAAAACTCCTAAAAAACACCCATCCGCATCACGCACCTAAGTAATATTTAAAACTTTTTGAGCCTTAGGGACTCTTTTTAGGGACTACCCCCCTTGGCTTCGTTAGGAGTTTGCCTAAATGGAGGAGTTGGGATCAGGTGACAACACCTGACTCTTTGCTTGCCCCCAAGGCTGCACCTTTCCCTTCTCCCGAGAGACAGCTGTTCGAAAGATTTATGGCTGACGGTGTGCACATCGGCGGGCAACAAAGGGGAAATCTTGGGGTCTAANCCTGACTCTTTGCTTGCCCCCAAGGCTGCACCTTTCCCTTCTCCCGAGAGACAGCTGTTCGAAAGATTTATGGCTGACGGTGTGCACATCGGCGGGCAACAAAGGGTAAATCTTGGTGTCTAATGTGCATGATGTGATGAGTTTATTTTTTGCTCTTTTTAGTTTATTGTTGAAATTGGTTGAATGTGATACTGCTCATATGTGATTTATTATGGTTGATACTTTCATGTGTAATTATGCAAAAGAAAATTTTAAAAATTACTCTCATAATTACCAGTTTATGAAAGTAGCTAAAAATTCAACATTGTATTAAAGCTTGATACTGATGTCTTGCCTTGACCGGCGCAGGAAAGATCCTGGATATGGAGCAGTATACAAGTTGTTGGATGTTTTGAATGATGAACATTCTTGAGGTCAACAGATTGAAAGGGTGCAGAGAATACAAAGAAGAAGAAGCTAGGGTTTATTTAACTCTTAGTGGAGTTGAGTAGGCCATTATAGATGAATCAGTTTGTCCTCAATCAATAGTTCATCATTCAGCTTGGTCTCCTTAGAGCTCTTCCAATGATCATAGAAAATTCTCTGGAACATGGTCACACTATTCTTGGTCGAATAATACTTCATGGGGGTGCAAAGTATTAGGCTATAGGACGTGGCTTCGCTGTGCAACATAAGAGATTTGAGAAAATTACAAACTTTATGCTCACAGTCATGTTATGAAGGCTATTGATTTACTGTTAACAATTTATGAATTGATTGGTTGAAAACTGTAGATTATTTTGATATTCTTATGAACTGCACATGGTACAAGGGTGAAATCTTAACTAAATCAGATCAATGTTGGGAAGTCTGGTGGAGTGAAAAACATGACCTTCGATTTTTCTTTTCCACTACGGTATTGTTTACCAGCAAGGGCATTGGGTGTATATGTAGTAGTAGTCCTTGCAATATATATGATTATTTTATAAGCTCAAGATAAGTATGCAACAAAGCAACACATATGCTACCATGCAATTCAAGCCTTGGTCATCTGTTGCACAATATTTGCAATTACACTTCTGTTGCAACTCACTGAAATAGAATTGGTGACTAGTCTATTGACCAGCTGGGGTTTGATATCAATTGTTCAAGTGTCGAAGTCTTTCATATAGCCTAAAAGATAATGGTTGCAGTATGGTCTGTCAGTTGAATCAAGTTCATTAGATAAATGTTAATACTTACCCATAGATGAGTACATGTTGGCTCACACTCCTTTGAATAGTTCAGGCTTCATCTCTTTAAACATTATGTTGAAGTTTAATGAGTCAAAGAGAGTGCCAAGTTTCAAACCTGCAAAAAACAGCCAACAAATATTAGTAGAATGTGTCCAAAAGCACTTTAAGAGTGCTTTGGAAAAACTTCCAAAAACTTCCAAATTTTGCCAAAAGATTTATAAGTAACAACAGAATGAAAACTAGGTAAAAATGATTTAGAAAGTGAGCTAGAAAGCTACTTTCTCATGGTCTTTATTTGCTTCTTAAGGAGAGAAAATAAATCAAGGCACTAACTTGCCGGTTAATGTATCAAACCAACTACTATGCTTTAAAAAACAAGCTTTTAGTTTTTCTGTTAATAATGGCTTGAAATAGGATAGCTTAAACCCTAGATTTGAACTAAGAAATGTTGATTCCTTTAAACTTTAGCAAGATCTAAAAATGAAAAGTAATTACGATCTATGTATGAAGATGAACCTTTAACTTCAGATCTATGACTACTTTTTCATATAAAGGACAAGGTAAAATTTTAAATAATACTTGAGAAGGAGAGGGAGAGAGGTTTAGAGAACAAGAAGATTTTTGAGGCGCTTGATTGTGGGGCACCGAGGGACTTTATCTGCAAACAAAAGTGTTAGAAATGAGGAAGATCAAACAAGATCTTCCCGATCTCCAACTAAGATAACCTGTACTTCACACAACTCAACAACCAATGGTCAAATCAATGTGAAAATGTTCATAAAAAAATGAAATATTCGATTTACATCTCTAAGCATTCATACTAAATAAATTGAAGCGGTAAAAACAGCTTAATTTACCTCGCAAAACTGATACCAGTCCTTCAAGCAAGCTAGATTTGGAATTTGGCAAGCAAGATGGATCCAACACATATTTTCCCCAAAAAGCACAATGATAGTACATCCACTCAACAAAGCACCACACAAATAGACCTCCAAAGGCTTTTCAGATAAACAATGATTACAATATCTAGCTCTTCCCAATATAATTCCAACTCGTTTGAATGAGGAGAGCAAGCTTTATTTATAGCAAATACAAGCCCAATGGGCACCACCAACACTGGCAGAAGAAGTTAGAGTTCAGCTGAGTTTAACTGAATCAATCAGAAGACTCGGTGGGCTGATTCTTTAGTTAACTAAATAGATGGTATGGGGGAGGTGCCGCCACAGATGAGGTAGGCAATCTCTCTTCCCACCGATCAAAGCCACCTCACCAAATCACATCCTCCAATATCCCACGCGAATGTGTACGGCTGAAGTATGACGTGAGCCTTAACACCGAATTTCACGTTTTGATCTTCACAAGGTTACACGGTATATCCATTTGATTAATAACCCAAAGTATTACATTTCCATGTATAGAGAGGGGTCCACAACTTGCTATTCGCTACCACAAAGCGTGCTCACGATTTCCCTTCCTTTAGCGTCATCCACCAGAGCCACATTCGCTATCACCAAAATGCAAGAGTTATACCCAAAGTTTAATGTTTAACTCTTAAATTTGAGAGGGGTCCACCCCTTCCCCCTGTTAGTTTTTGTACCTAGGAATTTGTTTCTTAAGTGACTTTTTGCCTAAGTCACTTAGAAGAGGGAAAAAGGTGACCCTCACATTAAAAGCTACTTAATGAGACTTTATAAAGTTAAAGTCACTTTTTGATAAATTTAAGTGGGTGAGTAAATTTATTTAAGTGATTTAAATAAATGGGATTTTTACTCTCATTGAATCTTAGCCATTGGATTGGATCTTTCTCCACCGTTGGATTAGATTCCCACTTAGGGTTTAGACAAAAAGGCTTGAGGGAGGCAAAACACATTCATTCTTGAGAGAAGAGTGAAGAGAAGGAGAGTGCTGAAGAAGAGAGAAGGGCACGATTTTCCAGGCAACTAGCTGAGAGAGATTTTCAGTTGGCACGCATCCCAAGGCAGCTGTATAGTACGGTTTGAAGGGCACGGATTTTGAGGTCAAGAAGGGCACATAAAACGAGAAGGAGGACTGCATTTATTACAGTCCGTACCCTGCACGAATTTCGAGGCCGTACAACACAGAAATCGAGGTCCGTACAGTCTGTACGGACAGTACCTTTTCTGCATAGTTTTCAAGGTGAAAATCAGGCACATTTCCCAAGGTAGCTTTATGCATTTATTGTGCACAGAAATCGAGGAGCTGTACAGTGCATTTATTGCAGCCGTACAGTACGGTCTCAAGCACAGTTTTCTAGGAGTATGGCAGCATTTAATGCTGGCCGTACAGTACGATTTTTCTGCTGTGTTTTGGCACGAAAATCGAGGCCGAGTTGCTACTGTTTTTGGCACATTTTTCGAGAAGAGATTTGCACAAAAATCGAGGCAACGAAAGCACGGAAACCGAGATAGTCTGCTGGTCAAATTTCTGGGTTGAGATAAGTTGGATTTTTGACTGTAAAAATGAATGTTTGAATTTTTTTTCTTGAAGAAATAATAATATATCTCTCTCTCTGACTGGTTTTCCCCATGGGGGTTTTTCCAGGGCCATTGGCCAAAAATCTCTGAGTCTATCATTTTATGGTGTGATTGGAAAATGTGTTTTTCAGCCTGTTAGTATTTTTACTGTGTGTTTAATTGTTCAACAAAATTTCTTAAGTAACTTACAGCCAATGCAAAACCAGCTGTAAGTGAAAACCACGAAATGTTAACATAAACCAACAAACAGTAAAACTCAGAAACTTCTACACCCCCAACGTTTTGACTTCACACATGCTAGCGTGAATGTTGGTGAAGGCTCCATGACGTCCCCATCTCCTCACGCTAACTCTTTGGTGGTGAGTTGACGTCACCATATTTCCATTCCTTCGCTAGCTCATAGTTAAAACCCAAAACCAATGTATGGTAGTTTCAATAGAATAAACTAAGTTTATTTTTTATTGTGATGTGGATATAATGGGGGCCACTCTTTGGCTTCACTTAACCATGTTTACGATCTCCTCCATATTATAACACTTACCTTATTTTATAACTCAACCTTACCATGTCTTTAAGTGGAAGGGAAACGTATGACATGAGGGACCCTCCTCCATGTCATCCCAATCAATTTTCAATTGTTTTTTGATTGTTTAAATTTTTTTGACTTTAGTGTCAATATGTCCAAATTTAGCATTAAAATGCCATTTTGATGCATTTTTAGCCAAATAATCCCTCATGGGGCGCTCTGGCTGCCCGACTGATGTGAAAAGTGGTCCTTGGGGTAAAGAGTATGCTTTGAGTGTTAAAATGAGCACCCCCACGTCAGAAACAGACTCTGTATCTGACTTTTAGTACATTTTGAATTTTTTTAATTAAACCATTAAAAAATGGCTTAAAAAAGGGAGAAAATTTAATTTTCTCGAAATCCGACGAAAGTCTAGGGGCACCTAGTACATGTCCATACGACTCAATCAAATGCCTAGCATGGTGAAAAACACCGACACGAAGGCTCTAATAACCTGCCTAGGCCGAAACACTAAGATGACTACCCCAGCTTTGGAGGTGTGAGTGAAAAACTCAGAAATTATTAGTCGTTTGTTCAACAACCAATAATAACCAAGGGAAAAAACACTCTGGGCTAGTCGGCTTGATGCTCAAGTCTGGTAAGCCGAACCTTTTATAAAAAATTAAATGCTAGGACATTTTTTACAATTTTCCCCAAGGGGGTATGAACATGTGTTACAAAAAATAAAATGAACAAACTTCCAGAAAAAGCCTGGCAGACTTCTGAACTCTGAAGAATGAACAAGTATACTTGTTCCACTTTGACGGCTTGCTTGAAAAATCCACCTAGTACAACTTAGGTGGTAACATTTGGCTCCAATTGCGGGACGTGTGCTTGATCTGGTCATAGGGCAAGGAGAGGATACAAGAACCCCAGAATCTCTAGTTTATATACTCTGTAAAAACATCTCAACTTGACAAGAAAACCTTAGTGGCACAAGTTTTATATAAAACCCAAATGAATCATAAGTTGCATTTATTCAAGAATGTGGAAAGCAAAAACTTAACCAAATAGAAGGTTATTTATTTCTAAGTAAAGAAAGGAAATGCATAAAGTAAATGCTCACTTTTAGGAGCTTATTTTCCTACTCTAAACATATGAGAATCATAATGTTAAGTAAAATGAAAAATCCAATGTAACCACCTTAGCATTTGATCAAAATTTAAAATTCTTCTCTTGTGTTTGGTTACCAGCCAAAACAAGGATATTTTTAATAGAAAATGCAAACCTGCTCGGATATTCAGGAGGGGCGGGCTGGACGGGAAATCATAGGCATGTAGAATTTCATCAAACTGCCTCCCAAACTGGCATGTGCTTTTGCAGGCTTCCTCTATCCAAACCTGGATAGGGCTAATGTATATATCTATATGGTGAGGAAGATCAACAACTCCATCATACATATCAAAAGGGCTTATCAGCTGATAACTCTCCTTGTAAGCCCCGGGCTGCTCCAAATCATGAGGAACCTCTGAATGTGAAGATGTAGGCTCAGACTGACATTCCATCGGCTGAATCAGATCAAACTCTTCAATCCACTGCTTCTCCAGGTCTTCACTGGTAACACTTGTGTGTGATTCTGAATGATCATATGAGAAATCTACACGATTCTCTTTCATACCAAGATCTCCAAAGGTCTCCAAATCGACACTCCCTTTTCTCGATACATCAAAAATGGGCTTCTTAATGTATGTCCAATAATCATCATCCATACCTTTGTCAAATATGGGGGAATCCTTATCCATGGCATCACATTCCTGAATACACTCATCCTCATGCTTACTATATTCTTCTTCAGAATATCTGGTTTCAAAAATGTTACAAGGGAATGAACTTTCCAAATTCTCATCACCATGAGGAGAACATAGAGGAGTGTCATCATACACCATACAGACCTCATCATAATTATCTTTATAAGTTTCTGTGATGGTTTCTTCTTGAGGTAAATCTGGATTACACATGTGATCATCCTCGCTGAAACAATTCGGAAGATACTTTAAGTCTTTGGTAGTTTCTATCATGGCATAGTGAAGAGGACCTTCAATAATATTGTCAATCAAGGGACCTTCATCAATATCTTCAATGGGGTTGCTCGGGATATGCTGCTTAATGGGTTCCTCTATCTTATCCATATCCTCCATATTTTCTATTGATATCACATGAGGATGGTTTTCAACATCTTCATATGAGGTTTCTTCATAAACTTCTTCAATTAGATTTAGCCCATCTTCATAATCCTTTTGTTTATCGAGAAAGGTATCATATTCTTTAATAAGCCGCTTAATCTCTTCCTTTCTATTATAACTCAGAGGGATTTCCACACATTCGACGTTGTCTATGATAGCACGAGGAATTTCTTGAATGGGAGTGTCATGGACCTCTTCTTCACTGAAATGTTCGAGAAGTAATTCCAAGTCCTCAACACTTTGTATCATGGCAAAGGGTTCATCATATGTTTCAGTATGATACTCTGTCCCAGATAGGTAGAAGGTAAAGATCTTTTCAAGGAATATTTCCAAACCATTCATACTACCCCTACCATCATGCCACTACTCTAAAAACTTCCAAAGGAAGCTTGGAAGGGAGGTTATACACTTATTAGGAAGGTCCTGATAGAACCAACAACAAGCTTCATCCTGAAAAGTACTAGCAAACATTTCCATCATATTGTTCTCATAGACCACATCGGAGTCAACCATCAACTGAAGGAAAGACTTGACATGCCAAATGGCTGAATCACCATAATTTCCATGAAAGACTGGAAGACATATATATATATATATCTCCCACACCATGATCAAAGTTAGGAAAACCTAGGATGTTTGAGAAATCGATGGGATGAAAAAATTTGACTTTCTGAGCACCACATTGCTCCCTCAGTTCATCCATATCAAAGAATCAACAATGTGCATTTGATATAACCATGGAACTTTGTACTGAACAGGTGTAGCTGTCAATTGATGAGCTTCGGAAAAAATATCAATGTGTCGCATGTGCTCATCTACACACAACAAAGCTTCACAAGTTTTTTGAGATAACAGGGCTTTTTCCTACGTTGCACGGGAACCGCTCCCGGGCATTAGGAATGGCGTATCCGACGTTCCGGCGTACCCTGGAGCTTTGGAGCTGGTACGAAACGCTCCAAAATAGCTGGGAACTCCTTCGGATACTTGGGTACTTTTCG
>LPNX010370196.1:65780-106609 GCA_001517045.1 Pseudotsuga menziesii | reverse complement strand
GGATTTTAATTACTGTTGATTGAAGGTCTGAGTTTTCACTTTAATTACACCCTTACAGGATTGGTTATTGACATTTTACATGCCAATAATCCTTTGTATCAAACCTTTTTTAAGCTGTTAGGTTACGCATATTGCAGCTGATACAAAGTTTGTAATGGATACTTGAACAAATGGTGGATAAACCCTACTGATTCAAAACTGATGTCACTAAAATTCATACGGTACTGTTGTGTAGTACTGCTGGTTTGATTTACAACTAAAAGAGGACTGATATGCTCATTTTGCATGGTCACTGATTGTAAACTGAGAACTCTGATACATCAATATACTGCTGCTAATGACCATTTAAATATTTTTTCAGATCTGTCTCGTAAGTATATTTATTATTTGCCATTTGGTGTATAATATTTAGATTCTAGAGATATAGATTGGGACAGTTATTGTTATATAATATAAACCGAAGCAGTGCATTCCTGTAGCAATTGTCCATCTGCAGCCAATAACTTATGGAATCTGGTGATGAAAAATCGTTGATGTTGACAGTGAAATTCTGCAATAATTCTGACACAGTAGATGGATTACTAGGCCACCATAGAACATCTCGAAACTGCAATTTGAATTTCAGTAATAAAAACTTGTAATTCAATCATCATCTTAAATAAGTTAAATTGTATTTAGACTTTTAGTATTACTATTTAGTATTTAGTTTATTTACTCATTGTCAATTGGTAAAGTTACTAATGTCATTGATTGAATCGTTTAAGAAATAAATCTGTCACACATAATTATAGTTTTAATGGACAATGAACATTATTTGTTTTTTTTACCATTATAATTAACATTTAAAAAAGGCAAAAACTTAAAAACTAAAGTTATAATTTAATAAATTTATGTTTTTTAATATATATTAAAATTTAATATATTATATTATTGCCGCTCCCAACCTGACGTATCCAGTAAATTTGGGCGAAGCTTCTAGACGTATCGGATACTCGTGTCCGCGTACCTGACATACCCGCGTACCGGAAACTTGTGCAACATAGGCTTTTTCCCTTCAATGGAGTCGCCAACTGAGAAGAAAAATATGCATTTAAACGCTCTCACAACAAATAATTTTTTGTTTTTCTTTGTAAATTTATAAGAGAAAAACGTTAGTGGAGTCGCCAGATGAAAAGTAAAGATCTATTCTAACATTCATCGAACAAAGCAAAAACAAAAAGGTGGAAAACAAAGTCGTATTCTGGGAATAGAAAGATTTATCCCCGACAACGGCGCCAAAGTGTTGCCACCTAATTCGCACCTCAGGCAACGTGGCAGAAATCTTCAAGCCACTGGGTGCGACCTTGGGGGCAAGCTCGAGCCAAGTGCTGTCACCTGATACTCAGCTCCTCCGTCTAGGCCAACTCCTAGCGAAGCCAAGGCGGGTGGACCCTAATGAAAAGTAAAATCTAGGGTTTTTACTCTACAAGAGAAATATTTAGTTATAGGAGTTTTAATATGGAATGGATGAAATTCAAAAAATACCAATTACTGCAAACACGATTAACCTTAACAACACTTCTCAAATTAGATACACAATATTCAATGACACATTGCGAGCTTGACTTATGCAAAAACAACAGAAAAGACCAGTGCCAAGATGAAAGGAGTGCTTGCAAATGTGGGTTGTTAGTGTAGTCTCAGTTAAAGTATTGCAGTGTCTCGGTTGGTAAATTTTAGATTATTAAATGAATTGATTAAGGAATGGGTAAATTGTGGGTTTGGTCCAACAAGTCAAGTTCCTTTGAACTGAGTGCTAAAGCGGTAATACCAAGTGTCCAACAGGGCGAGGATGAACCTGCTTGGAGTAGCCCCCTGACTCTGTAGTGATTACCCTTTGCAACCTCTCGAGTTTTCGAGAAAATCACTTGTGTGGATTTTCCTATTAGATAACTCGTATCCCTTTCTGATACAACCAACTGATCAGACAAGCTGCAGCGGTGTAGAGCATACGGGGAAGGAGTCTTGGTTTATTTTAAAAGTTTTAGAACAAGTTTCTGATTTAGAAAAAGATTAAACCCAGGAGTCTCTTTCCAGATTCAGTACTTGGGCAAGCCCTTATCCACGAACCTGTACTCGGGAAAGCAAGGGGGTTTATTTTAACTTAGCAGTGCATAACAAAATTGAAGCTTTTTTAATTACTACACTGCTCAAATCTTTTCCCTTATGGTACTTCAGTATAGCGTAGTGGGTAAGTATTCAGATTACTCTTGCAGAACTTAAATAAAGCATGAAATTGATAAAGAGAAACAACTACGCTAACAACATATAAAGAAGACAGAAAAATGACACCAACAGAAATCCCCCCAGGGGGGATGGGGACCGGGCTCTAATGAGCCTACTCAAACTTTATTTTGATTTTACAATGAGGCAGAAGAAAGTGCACTTTGGTCCTCAAATTGGGATCCAAAGGCTTACAACTTATTGGAAAAAATATTTTTATGCAAGAGGGAACTCCGTTTGTCTTATTTTTTGTTGATTTTTCTGAAAATTTGCCAGAGTTTCCCTCTCGTTTATCGCAAACCTGCAAAAAACAGCCAACAAATATTAGTAGAATGTGTCCAAAAGCACTTTAAGAGTGCTTTGGAAAAACTTCCAAATTTTGCCAAAAGATTTATAAGTAACAACAAAATGAAAACTAGGTAAAAATGATTGAGAAAGTGAGCTAGAAAGCTACTTTCTCATGGTATTTATTTGCTTCTTAAGGAGAGTGTTGTCCGCTAATTGCACACACCAACAGCAGAAAATTTCCGAAAGTTGTCTCCTCACTTAGGAAAGTGGGAGAGGTGTGACCTTGGGGGCAAGCACAGAGCTAGGTATTGTCACCTACTCCTAGCTCCTCTGTTTAGGCTAACTCCTAACGAAGCCAAGGGGCGTAGTCCCTAACAAAGAGTTTTCTATGGCTCAATGTGGTTAAAGTGTTTTAATTGGTTACGGATGCGGACATGTGTTGTTTAGGAGTTATTGTGATTAAAGGTGTTTATTTATTATGAGTTTGACACATAAATCAAAGCAATCCACGTTGCTAGCAAGAGATTAAAAGATAAGTAATGATTCCAGACTTCATTAATTATGCATTCACAGATAGAAATTAAAACAGGCCACAGAGAATGATCCAAATATAATAATTATGCAGATTACAAGACCAGTGCCTTATGGAGTCAAAATACTGAAAATGCGCAAAGAATTAAATAACAAGTCTTGAAATCAAACTAGTGAATATTAGGTTGTGCGAGTGCTCTTGGTAGATTTTAAGAATTTTATGTGCTCTTGATTAGGGTGTCAATGAAGGTTTGTCAGAAAGCCGGGAGAATATTCCAAGTTCAATCCGTTGAAGACATGACGGGCCCGCCCAGTATCCTAGGCTGGTATCGCAGAGATTAACCAACTAGCTGAGAAGCTTAGACAACAGGGGTTATGACGCCTCTACTAAGAAGTACTTTAGAAAATTCCCTACAATGCCGGTGCGTTGGTTACAGGGTTTAAATTTTATTAAGTTTTTCTTGCAAGATTAGAAATCCAGTGCCGTTTCTGGGTACTCCGATTTTAAGGTCGGTCAGAGCGTACTTCGGCAAGGAGGAAACGAAGTTAATTAATTAGGGGGTGTGCGTTGCAAATTTTATTAAGTTAATTAATTAAGACTCTTCGACAGAGAGTGCTCTTGACCCCGTCTTATGACAGTGGTTCAAGAGACTTAGCTAATCTAAGATGCCTAATGCAAGGATGTGCAATTCTAAGTATGCTCTCCGATAGAGAGTGCTCTTGACTTGTGTTACTACAAGTTCAAGAGACTTAATTAGTTCGTTAAACTTAAAGGAAACAGAAACATCAAGATCTAATCCACCCAGAGTCTCTTTTAGGGTTTTTAGGGCCCTAATCAGGAAAGCAAGGGGGTAAGCAAAACTCTATCAAGAAAGTAAAGAAACAATACATTAACCAAGTAAATAATCAGAGAGACATTTTCCTTCACTTTTCATGGATGATAAACTAATTGGCAATTAATCAAACAGAGTTTTCTTTTTTGATAACTTTTATGCAAACAAAAATGAAACCAAGCCTAATCTAGCATGAGAACAGATTGCATAAGAGGAAACTAGCAAGAATATACTAATGAAATCAAATCTAACTAAGCTTTTTAACAAATTGAAACTGATTACCCTATTCTACTTTCACCATTTTATTTATTTTGCAGGTATAAAGCAAATTAAAAAAAATGAAATATGGACAATGGCGATACAGGCTTCCCCCAAATGGGGGAAGTGGGGTGTGGGAGCCTTAATCCCACTTGCTCTTTTATTAATTCTTTACAATGCCTTTCTTTTGATGCTTTCTTGCTTTTTTGCTTCTTTGAAAGGCTTCCCGATTGAGCTGAGAAAGGGGAATGAAGAAAGGGGGATTATGAGTCTTTTTTAAGCATTGAATCTTCAATTTTTCGCTAGCACTTCTGCTGTACCTGTCACAAAAGTAAAAAATCAGCAAGCTAACAATACTAAAAAGTGATGGGAAAGACAATGGAAAAATAAAAAAATTTTGGAAATTTTGCATGGAAATTACAAACTTCTTCCTAGATCTAATGAATAATATTAGATCGAACAAAGCCTAAAGAAGATAGATCTAAATGTAAATAATGAAAGAGTGGATCTACTTCTTAAACAATGCAAAACAAGAAAAGGAAAGGGTAAAGAAGAAGGGTTTCTTGTGGATGGAACACAAGAGCAGAAGAGAAGTTTCTAGCTTTCTTTTGTAAGAGAAGAATACGATCTGTGTAGGTCCTGCAATCACAAAGTGTTAAACATAGAGGTTGCTTGAAGCTTGGGCTAGATGTAGCTGAACTTACACCCTTCTTCAACTTGTGAAACCTATTAACACCAAAACTCAAACACAAAGTGAGATCAAATCATATGAAAGTATGCTAAGAGAATTAAATTAGGATCAACACTACGTATAACTAACTACTCATGTTCATCAAGATTTTAATTTACTTTGCATAAATAATCAACTTGAAACATCAAATGATTACTCTACCGTGCCAACAATGGCCCTCTTGAGCTTTAACAAAATAAAATTGATCTCATTCAAAGTATTTAAAAGCAAAGGGTTAGAAGCAATGTCACCTCAACCATAAAATGTATACCACATGCAAAGAGCTCATAGACCTCCAAAGTCGAAATTATTATTAAAAATTCAAAGCAAAGCTTGATACAATTTCTACAGAGCAACTCTGCCACAAAAGTTCCACCCCAATAGAGCTAAAGAAGTCTCTATTTATACAATGAGAGAAGACCCAAAAACCTAAAACCAGAAAACTAGAAAACCAGACCTAATTGGCTCGGCACACCACTGAGAGCAAAAAACCGAAGTTGAGAAGTTAAGAGTGAGGGGAGGCCTCCACCTAGGCAAGGTGCCTCCACTCCAACCCTAAGCACAGAAACCAATGCACTGATGAGGCCACACGTGTGAGACGCCCTCTTGAGGAGCGAGGGGCGTGAGCAGAGGAGAGGGCGTGAGCATGTTGGTGAAGGCGTCATCTAGGTATGGAGGAACCACAACTAGGTATGGAGGAGCCACTGCCAATAGATTATAAGTGTAATCACCAATTCTTGCCTCGATCAAATCATCAAACCAATGAGTGCTCTCCATCTCATCCAATTCATGAGTTTAGTTGGAGATGACAAAACCATTAACTAAATATATCTTTAATGCTCACTGAATGTTGATTGAAGCTAAGTTCTGTTAACTCCAATCATCATAAATGCCCAATGCCATGTTATTTTGCATTTCATTTCACTGAATTTGGATTAATTTGAAGAGATTTGGATTTTCTCCAAAATAATCATTTTTTTATTAAATAATCAACTTTTTTCCGCAAAAATGACTTTTTTGAGAAAATATGCATTATGTGGCCGAATGATGATCTGAAAGTTGGATTTGACTGGCTGGTCGATCAAGAATGATTTTTGGCTTAAGGTTAGAGCCTTCAATCACTGAATTCGGGTTTCGGATGACTAACTTATTACAAATTGAATTTTTCCATTTAAATTATGGAAAAATTTAATTGAAAACTTAGGGGAAAATTAAAAATTTAAAAAAATTAAAAATAATTTTTGACGCGTCCGGTAAAAATTTTTCGGAATTTTTTTAAAGGGTCCTAGTGACTTAGGACATGACCATGCTCTATTCTAATAATGCCTAGTAGGTTTATATACACTTAGTTGGGCTCTAATAGCCCCCCAAGGCCCATAATTCAAAATCGGACATTCCAGCTTTGGAGGAAGCGGGAGAAAACCTCGTCAATTATACTCGGCTATAGGCAAAGCATAATTGTCAAGGGCAAAATACTCCCTGGAATACCTTAGTTGAAATTCTACGTCTTAGGAGACCGAACCACTCAAAACACCCTACTAGCACATTTTATTACAAACCCTGCGGGGCCATGGTCAAAATTATTCAAATAAAAAACTGGCTAGACACAAAGGCGGATCATCTGATACACTGGAATCAAACATTGGTCATGTTTGTCAACCGACGGCTCCTCAGGTAACCCAACTATGGTACAAAAAAGTTGGCAACAGAGAGAAAATAAATCAAGGCACTAACTTGTCGGATAATGAATTAAACCAACTACTATCCTTTAAAAAACAAGCTTTTAGTTTTTCTGCTAATAAATTGCTTGAAATAAGATAGCTTAAACCCTAGATCTGAACTAAGAAATGATGATTCCTTTAAACTTTAGCAAGATCTAAAAATGAAAAGTAATTACGATCTATGTATGAGGATGAACCTTTAACTTCAGATCTATGACTACTTTTTCATATAAAGGACAAGGTAAAATTTTAAATAATACTTGAGAAGGAGAGGGAGAGAGGTTTAGAGAACAAGAAGATCTTTGAGGCACTTGATTGTGGGGCACCGAGGGACTTTATTTGCAAACAAAAGTGTTAGAAATGAGGAAGATCAAACAAGATCTTCTCGATCTCCAGCTAAGATAACATGTACTTCACACAACTCAACAACCAATGGTCAAATCCAGCAGCATTATATACTTAGAAATCGATGTGAAAATGTTCATAAACAAATGAAATATTCGATTTGCGTCTCTAAGCATTCATACTAAATAAATTGAAGCGGTAAACAAACAACTTGATTTACCTCGCAAAACTGATACCAGTCCTTCAAGCAAGCTAGATTTGGAATTTTGCAAGCAAGATGGATCCAACACATATTATCCCCAAAAAGCACAATGATAGTACATCCACTCAACAAAGCACCACACAAATAGACCTCCAAAGTCTCTTTTATTTTTTCAGCTAAACAATGATTACAATAGCTAGCTCTTCCCAATATAATTCCAACTTGTTTGAATGAGGAGAGCAAGCTTTATTTATAGCAAATACAAGCCCTGGGGGCACCGCCAACACTGGCAGAAGAAGTCAGAGTTCAACTGAGTTCAGCTGAGTTGAACTGAATCAATCAGAAGACTCGGTGGGCTGATTCTTTAGTTAACTAAATAGATGGTATGGGGGAGGTGCGACCTCAGATGAGGTAGGAAATGTCTCTCCCCACCGATCATAGCCACCTCACCGAATCACATGCTCCAATATCCCATGCGAATGTGTACGGCTGAAGTATGACGTGAGCCTTAACACCGAATTTCACGTTTTGATCTTCACAAGGTTACACAGTATATCCATTTGATTAATAACCCAAAGTATTACATTTCCATGTATAGAGAGGGGTCCACAACTTACTATTCGCTACCACAAAGCGTGCTCACGATTTCCCTTCCTTTAGTGTCATCCACCAAAGCCACATTTGCTATCACCAAAATACAAGAGTTATACCCAAAGTTCAATGTTTAACTCTTAAATTTAAGAGGGGTCCACCCCTTTCCCCAACGTTTTGACTTCACACATGCTAGCGTGAAGGTTGGTGAAGGCTCCATGACACCCCCATTTCCTCACGCTAACTCTTTGGTGGTGAGTTGATATCACCATATTTCCAATCCTTCGCTAGCTCATAGTTAAAACCCAAAACCAATGTATGGTAGTTTCAATAAAATAAACTAAGTTTATTTTTTATTGTGATGTGGATATAATGGGGGCCATTCTTTGGCTAGCGCAACTCACTTAACAATGCTTACGATCTCCAACATAATATAACACTAAACTTATTTTATAACTCAACCTTACAATGTCTTTAAGTGGAAGAGAAACGTATGACATGAGGGACCCTCCTCCATGTCATCCCAATCAATTTTTAATTGTTTTTGACTTTTTAATTTTTTTTTGACTTTAGTGTCAATATGTCCAAATTTAGCATTAAAATGTCATTTTGATGCTTTTTTAGCCAAATAATCCCTCACAGGGTGCTCCGGCTGCTCGACTGATGCAGAAAGTGGTCCTTGGAGTAAAGAGTATGCTCTGAGTCTTAAAAACAAGCATCCCCACGTCAGAAACGGACTCTGTATCTGACGTTTATTACATTTTGAAATTTTTTAATTAAACCATTAAAAAATGTCTTAAAAAACGGAGAAAATTTATTTTTCTCGAAATCCGACGAAACTCTAGGGGGACCTAGTACATGTCCATACGACTCAATTCGAATGCCTAGCATGGTGAAAAACACCGACACGAAGGCTCTAATAACATGCCTAGGCCGAAACGCCAAGATGACTACCCCAGCTTTGGAGGTGTGAGTGAAAAACTCAGAAATTATTAATCGTTTGTTCAACAACCAATAATAACCAAGGGAAAAAACACTCTGGGCTAGTCGGCTTGATGCTTAAGTCCGACAAGCCGAGCCTTTTATAAAAAATTAAATGCTAGGAATTTTTTACAATTTTCCCCAAGGGGGTATGAACATGTGTTACAAAAAATAAAATGAACAGACTTCTAGAAAAAGCCTGGTAGACTTCCGAACTCTGAAGAATGAACAAGTATACTTGTTCCACTTCGACGACTCGCTTGAAAAATCTACCAAGTACTACTTAGGTGGTAATAAAACCCACTTAAAATGATTAGTATTTAATTATAATTAAGACTACAGATTATACTTTACGTAAGCAATACTATTGAATCCCCGCATAG
This sequence comes from Pseudotsuga menziesii, assembly GCA_001517045.1. NCBI lineage: Eukaryota > Viridiplantae > Streptophyta > Pinopsida > Pinales > Pinaceae > Pseudotsuga > Pseudotsuga menziesii. The sequence goes on along the minus strand of LPNX010370196.1, from coordinate 97,484 downwards.
TCTCATCATATGATAAGTGTATAACAAAGCATACAACCCAAATTAAATGTCCTATACACATATCGAGATCTAGTTAGGCATCATAAAACATTGCATAGACCATCCTTCTCTTGGGTGGAGTGGATGGCCATAAGTTCAAAGGCTAGTTAAGTGAGATAGTCACGAAGAGAGTGTTATCCACTAAGTTGCACTAAGGGGATTTCCAATGAGCCGCCAGAGTATTGAACAAGTCAATTGTTCATTCTCAGTGTCGAAAAGTTTCGTGGTTACGGCAGGACCAGTTGTGGTCCCCTTTTTTTAATAAAATGCATGCTCATACCCCTTGGGGGCGTTGTAATAAATGCTCTAACACGACAAACTTTTTGTAAAAGACTTGGCCATCAATCCGATCATTCCACGGTGTTTTTCCCTCGTCAATTATGCAATGCTGAATAAGCAATGTATAATTTTCGAGTTTTTCACCGCTTTTCCAAAGCTGGAATGGTGGTTTTGGTGGTTAGGTCTTAGGAGGTTATTAAAATTCATTTGTCAATGTATATAAGCATGTTAGGCATCGGTATTGAGTTGTATTAACATGTACTAGGCCCCCCTAGATTTTCGTCTGATTCCGAGATATGTATATATATATATATATACATATTTCCGTTTTTTAAGCCATTTTTTAATGGTTTAATTGAAAAAATTCAAAGTGTAAAAAAATATGATTCGGAGTCCGTTTTTGGTGTGTATGGGCGCATTTTCAAGCTTAGGGCACCTCCTTTACCCCGAGACCCACTTTTCTGATGCGGGTGACTAAATTGTCTTGTATGGCATTATTTCTTTACTGATGTGACGAAATGGCAAAAAAATGCTAAATTCTGACAAATTGCACCAAAGTCAAATCTTTTAGAAAAGTCAAAAAATAATTTTTTAAAGGGTGGAGTGACTTGGCATGTGGGTCCTATTGGCATGCGACTCCTCTCCAACATGATGGCTACACAAAACTTTGTTTAGAAATCACAGGTAGCGTGGTGGTGTTAATTTGTATGACGCCAAGCTTATGAGCTTTCACGCTGGTGCTAGTGTGAAGGTTGCGTTTGGTATAGAGGGTGGACCCCTCTTTGTAAGGTTTAATTTTTTTTTGGATATGATATGTTTTAAAGTTTGGCATATCATATGTTTTAAATAAAGGATGATGCCAACTTCAAAGGGATTCATGCTAAACACCATACAAAGGTTGCGCTAGCATATGGGTGGGCCCCTCTCCATTTTTGGTGATTTAAAAACCTTGGTTATGTATTGTAATATATCGTGTGATTAATATGAAGAGGAGATAGCGCATGGGTTGATGAGGTAGCACATGGGTTGGTGGAGAATCGCATGTGTTGGAGAGGTGGCGCTTAGCCACATCCAATCAATCCCCCTTTTCACTCAGGCAATCTCAAGTGAACTCATGTCTACTTCACTTGGTTGGTGCACCCTTGGGGGTTTGTAAACTCTATTTAAGCAAGTTCTTTTACCTCATTTCGGACGGAAGCAAGGAACCTCTGCTCTTGTAATGCTTTGCAATTGTTTATATTATGAATAAAAGTGAAGACTTTGGAGGTCCATTGTGTGCAAGATATTTTTCATGGTGAATGCTTGTGCTTCATGAGGTGATATTAGCTTAGTTTTACTTCTTCATATGCAAATTGTGGTATCATTTCTAGCTTAAGAAGGCTATATTTAGTGCGTAGAGTAGGCATTTGAGGTTTTCAAGTTGCTTGCTTGTGTTTAATTAGCTAAGATTGGAAAGTAGCATGCTGTAGTCGGTAATACTAGTGCTCTTTTCATCTTATTTAAGTTATCACATTGGATTTGATCCCTTTTTGTTTGAGGCTTTATAGCTTTGTAGATCGACACAAGTGAAGGAGAACTTGGAGCTCAGTTGCTTCTTCTTTTTCTTCACTTCCTACTGGTTGAGATCAAATGCTTATTGTGCTGCAGGAACTCTTTATTCTTCACTACATTCAAGTTGGGGTTTGAGGCTTTCTTTCTTTCTCTTAAATCAAAACTTTTCCTTGTTTACCTATTGAAGCAAGCTATTTCATTTTTAAAAAGTTTTATCATAAAGATTAGCTTGTTATTTTATTGATCTAAAGCACATCTAAGTCATAGTTATAAGCTTAGATCTAACATCTTTTACTTAGTACTTTAAGTAGCATAATTTTTCAAATCTTTACTAGTACTTAGTAGTGTATTTTTTTTTATTGTATTATTGCACTAATCCACTAATTTGTAAACTTTTAACTTGTTGGTTTTTTGATCGAGGAGGATATTGGTGGCCACACACCTATTCCACTTGGACCCCCACCATTGTTTCTTTCTGTTTTTCAGTTTCCTTAATTGTAGCACAATTTACTATTTTTGGCAGTTTTCGGGTCCTAAACTTTTGGAGCCGTTTTGAGGCCCTAAACAATGTTTTTTCGGCATCGAATGGTCGGGCAAATAGGACTCCGTTCCGGACTTAATATTTGTTTTGTTAATGGATGTAGTCCTTAAACAAATCTTTCTAATGATGTATCATGCGCGTCAAACGAAGGTAGTATGCTAAAGTTACGCCCTTAGGAAATTGATGTACCAAGTTACCCAATGGGGCCCACATTCTGGCGTTTCACCTCCTAGGGTTAGGTTTTTGGATGTGTAGGGTTTCCATTGTTTCTCAATAATATATAGGCCTTCGAGCCTCATTGTAACATAGAGCTCAGAGGCATGTAGCCGCCACATCTCTTCTCAGAGATAAGTTACCAACACTTTAGCTAGTTTATTTCCATTCTGTATGTAAACAAGTTTCAGTTATTGATTAATGAAATTAAGTGTTATTTTTGTTGCATATTTGTTTCTATGGTTATTTGTGTATTCTGTTGCGTTCCTGCATAAATCTGGATTAGTGGTATCAGAGCAATCTGCTCTTTCTTGATCCTTCTTTGCATGTCCCCAACGAGGGCGGGGTATAAAGAGTTAGGGCTCTATCTGGTTGAACCTTTGCAAGATCAACCTCACAAATCTTGACGGCCACCCATGGGGGACGAAAAGAAAGACGAGGGCACAGAAGATCCTATCAAAATGTTGCTTGAGGAGGCCCTTGAAAAACAAAGGAACGCGATGATGGATAACTTCGCCTAGATCCTCACGACTTCCCACTGGCGGTGCATCTGCATTTAGTAGCCACTCTGGAGGCGCAACCCCTTTTAAGGTACAAGTAAACTTCGACATTCCCATATTTGATGGCCGAATAGATGCAGACGCCGTAGATAGATGGTTGAATCTATTAGAAGGATATTTCTCGGTTCATGACTTTTTCGACCGAGAAAATATTACTTTTTCTCTACTCAAAGCTGCCCCCCATGTTAAGGACTAGTGGGAAACCTACTGTGAGAGAAAGGAGGAGGAGGAACCCTCTCTGTTCTCGGCCGTACCCACTTGGAATTCTTTCCGAGATGCCATAAAGGGACAATATTATCCGGTGGGGAGCTATGAGGACAAGTACATACAGTGGACTACGCTGCGGCAGCAAAGAGATCAAGATGTGCATGAGCCGACGAATCTGTTCCATACCATGCGCACCAAGTTGGGTATCAAAGATTCAGAGAAACATTTGGTGCTGAAGTACCGCAGTTGTCTGCACAGATACATTCAGGAGGAAATGGAGTTCCTCGACATCTCTTCACTTGGTATGGCATATCGGTATGCTGCCAAAATTGAGCAAAAATTCAAACAGAAAAAGCGAGACTTTGGATTTGTGAATCAGAAGCAAGGGAAAGGTGCCCCTAAACCCCAGAACCAAGGACACAACCAAGGCATGGTGACTCAAGCAAACTTACCAAAGCCGCAAGCAAAGAGCAACACTGCAAAGCCGAAGAAGGAAGCGGGAAAGTGGTGCGAGTTCCATAAGAGCCCCACTCACAACACAAGTGAGTGTCGGGCCAAGCAGTCACTGGTGGCCGAGATAAAGGCTTCTGAATCAGATGCATACTCTGACACTGAATCAGAACCTGAGAAAGGGAATGACAGAGGGAAGAAGATTATCGATGCAGAGCCCAACGCCACCGTTGCCACCACGAAGATCCAAAAGGAAGAACTAGAAGATTCAGAGGAGGAGCGTCTTTGCCAGTCCCAGATGTGGGTAAAGGGTTCCCCACTACAGTTCATTGTCGACAGTGGGAGCCAAAAGAACCTGATTTCAACAGAGGTCATGAAGTGGTTGGGTTTGCCGACCACAACACACCCGTAGCCGTACACCATCGGGTGGCTTCACCAAGGACGGGATCTCCGTGTCAGCCAGCAGTGCCGCCTTCCCTACAGCATCAAGCCCTTCACCGATGAGGTATTATGTGATATTGCTCCTCTTGATGTTTGTGATGTATTATTAGGTCAACCATACTTATGGAAGTGACATGCTGTGTATGAGTCCCGGCCTCGCGCTGTTATTATTACGTTGGGAAATAATTTGTACAGGATACCAGAGGTACCACCTCCTGTCGCTATCTCTTTGGTTACTGTAAAACAATGCAGTAAGCTCATTTCCAAAACTGGGAAGTTTGTTTTCTTGATGATCCGCCCTCAAGGCAAGAAGAAGATCGTGGCCATGACCTCCAGACAGGGCCCCTCCGCACGACAACAACAAATGGATAATGTCGTGGAAGAGTACCGGGACATATTCACCTCACCCACCAGGGTGCCTCTCCACTGTCAGGTCAAGCACCCCATCGATCTGACCCCAGGTGCGTCGCTTCCCAATGGACCGATCTATCGACGCTCTGTTCTGGAGAATGATGAAATCAAGAGGCAAATTCAGGAGCTGTTGCAAAAGGGTCACATCCGTCCAAGTTCATCGCCTTGTGGGAGCCCGATCGTGTTGGTACAGAAGAAGGATGGGACTTGGAGACTCTGTATTGACTATCGGGCGCTAAACAAGATCACTGTCCGGAAAAGGCACTCGATCCCATGGATTGATGACCTCCTGGACCAGCTTAAAGGGGCGAAATATTTTAGCAAGATCAACTTAAAGTCTGGGTATCACTAGGTATCGATCGAACCGATCGATATGTGGAAGACTGCCTTCAAAGCCAAGGAGGGCCTTTTCGAATGGTTGGTTATGCCTTTCGGGCTGATGAATGCTGCTGCAACTTTCATGAGATTGATGGACGACATCTTGCGGCCAATTACCAACTCATTTGTAGTAGTGTACTTGGATGACATCCTGATATTTAGCCAAACTTGAGAAGAGCACCTCCACTACATCCGACAGGTCCTCCAAACACTGCGGTAGCACAAGTTGTGTGCCAATTTGGACAAGCGCACTTTTGGCATGACTCAGGTTTAGTATCTGGGATACATTATTGATGAGTGTGGGGTACATGTGGATCCAACCAAGATCCAAGTCATTCGGGATTGGCTAGTCCCAACTACTCTAACAGAGCTTCGCAGCTTTCTGGGCCTTGCTAATATCTACTGTAGGTTCGGGTTGGGATTCTCTCATATCACTTGGCCCTTGAGTCAAGTCACCAAGGGAGGAGCGAAAGCAAAATTCTTTTGGTCGGAAACTCAACAGAAGGCGTTTGCAGAATTGAAACATCGCCTCTGCTGTGCCCCAGTGCTCACATTACCAGACTTGCAACAACCATTTGAGATCGAGACAGATGCCTCTGACTATGCTATTGGGGTAGTCCTTACTCAACAAGGGCATCTGATTGCTTATCACAGTGAGACACAGTCTAACACAGTCCGCAAATAGCCCACTTATGACAAAGAGATGTATTCCATTGTACAAGCTTGCCGACAATGGAAGCATTACATTTTGGGGAAGGAAACGATCATCCACACAGACCATCGACCCCTGCAGTTCATACAGACACAAGGGAAGTTACAGAACGATCGCCATCAGAAGTGGTCCACATATCTACAACGGTTTTATTTGAACATCAAGTACAAGAAGGGAAGCACCAATAATGTTGCAGACTGCCTCAGCCGACCACCGATCGTGGCGATAATCACCGTGCTCAACTCTTGTGGGCACGAGACTTCTGATTGGCCGCTTCTCTACAAGAGCGATCTGGAATTCAGCCACACATACCAGACACTCTTGGAGGGAAACCAAGTTCCAAAATTTCACCTCTAGGATGTACTGCTATGTCACATGGGACACCTTTGTGTTCCTTCAAGCGAGCGTGCCAAGATGATTTGGGAAGCGCACTACAGTTGGGTCGCTTGGCATTTCGGTGTCGAGAAAACAGTGGCAGTACTGTAGAAGTATTTCTATTGGCTGAACCTTCGACAGGACGTCGGGAAGTACATCCGATCCTGCATTGCCTGCGCCATTGCCAAACCATCCATCAAGAAGAAAGGCCTCTATACTCCGTTGTCTACCCCTAGTCGACCTTGGGAATCCATCTCCATGGATTACATGTTGGGCCTTCCTTCTACTAAGCACGGCAACGACTGTGTGTTTGTGATCGTTGACAGATTCTCAAAGATGGCCATAATGGCGGCTTGCAAGAAGAATATCATAGCAGAAGCCACTGCCAAACTCTTCTTTGAACGAGTGTGGGTACATTTTGGGATCCCACAGTCTATAATCTCAGATCGGGACAGCAGATTCCTTAGTACATTCTGGTCTAGCCTATGGTCAATGCTAGACACCAAGCTCACTAAGTCCACAGCTTTCCATCCCCAGATTGATGTCCAGACAGAGGTCGTCAACAAGATGATCGTACACATTTTGCGCATGTACAACTCAAAGCATCCACGCACATGGGATGAGAGCCTCCCCTATGTACAACACAGCTACAACCGCGCCCTCCACAGCCCCTTTCAGGTGGGCTTGAGATTCCAACCATTATGTCCCATTGACGTAGCCATGCCATTTGCAACTACTTAGGCTGATTCAGCTCATATCTAGTCTGAAGTTTCCAAGGCGAACAACTTCATTGAGTGCATTCAGCACATTCTCCAACAGGTTCATGACATATTGGACAGATCCAATGCTAAGTACAAGCAGCGACATGATCAGCATCGGGTGCAACACAACTTCCAGGTGGGCGACAAAGTGTGGCTACATTTGCAGAAGGAGCGCCTCACTGGACCCCATCGCAAGCTTCGCTCGCTCTGATATGGGCCATACACCATCACCAAGGCTGTCGGGGACAATGCCTTCAAGCTCAGTATTCCACCATTCCTTGGTCTGCACCCAGTGTTCAATGTGGACCGCCTTCGACCCTACTTTCCACCTCTACTGGACACATCAGACGTGGCAGAACAACTCACACCAACAGAGTTAAACCCCAACTGCATGGAACAAGCCACAACTGATCGGATTATGGACACACAGATCAAGAACACCTGTCGACAGAAGATCTAGCTATATCGAGTTGTCAAAGCAGGCCAACTCCTTCACCAGGGAAAGTGGCTCACCAGGGACCAAGTTCAACAGAAGTTTCCTCATCTCATGGAGGAACTCAACGCGATGGGGACCTTTGCTTCCTAGTGGGGGAGGAATGATCTAGGAGGATATTGGTGGCCACCCACCTATTCCACTTGGACCCCCACCATTGTTCTTTCAGTTTTCCAGTTTCCTTAGTTGTAGCACAATTTACTATTTTTGGCAGTTTTTGGGTCCTAAACTTTCGGAGCCATTTCGGACTCAATATTTGCCATTTATGGATGTAGTCCTTAAACAGATCTTTCTAACGATGTATCATGCGCATCAAACAAAGGTAATATGCTAAAGTTACGACCTCGGGAAATTGATGTACCAAGTTACCAAACGGGCCCACATTCTGGCGTTTCACCTCCTAGGGTTAGGTTTTTGGATGTGTAGGGTTTTCATTGTTTCTCAATAATATATAGGCCTTTGAGCCTCATTGTAACACAGAGTTCAGAGGCATGTAGTCGCCACATCTCTTCTCAGAGATAAGCTACCAGCACTTTAGCCAGTTTATTTCCATTCTGTATGTAAACAAGTTTCAGTTATTGATTAATGAAATGAAGTGTTATTTCCGCTGCATATTTGTTTCTATGGTTATTTGTGTATTCTGTTGCGTTCCTGCATAAATCCGGATCATTTTTAGCAGGTTGAACAAAAAAGAGAGTGAGTTATTGCCCAATTTTTGTGCTTTAAGCCTTCTGGAGCACCTGAGATCCAACCCACTTCCCCCTTCTTTCCCGGGCAATTTGTAAGCCGTTTTGACCAGTTTTTGAGGGTCATGTTGTCCGTCGATTGCACACCAGCAGCAGAAATTTTCCGAAAGCTGTCTCCTCACTTAGGAAAGTGGGAGAGGTGTGACCTTGAGGGCAAGCACAGAGCTAGGTACTGTCACCTACTCCTAGCTCCTCCGTTTAGGCTAACTCCTAACGAAGCCAAGGGGGGTAGTCCCTACAAAAGAGTTTCTATGGCTCTTAATTTGTTAAAGTGTTTTAATGGTTACGGATGCGGATGGGTGTTGTTTAGGAGTTATTGTAATTAGGTGTATTTGTTTATTATGAGTTTGACACATAATACAAAGCAATCCACGTTGCTAGCAAGAGATTAAAAGATAAACAATAATTCAAGACTTCATAAATGTGCATTCACAGATAGAAATTAAAGAGGCCAAAGACAATTGATCCAGATATAATAATTATGCAAAGATTAAAAGATCTGTGCCTGTATGGAGTCAACACTCTGCAATGCTTTTAAGAAATTAACAGCAAGTCTTGAAATAAAGCTAGTGAATATTACGTTGTGTAAGTGCTCTTGGTATGTTTTAAGGATTTTAAGTGATCTTGCTTATGGTGTCAGCGAAGGATTAATCAAGAGCCGGGAGAATGTTCCAAGTTTAATCTGTTGAAGACATGACGGCCCGGCCAGTATCCCAGGTTGGTATCGCGAAGATTGACCAGCTAGTTGAGAAGCTTAGACAACGGGGAGTTCCGGCGCCTCTACTAAGAAGAACTTTAGGAAATTCTCTACAACGCTGGTGCGTTGGTTATGGGTTTAAGTTTTATTATTTTTTTCTTGCGCGAACTTAGCAAGTCCGTTCACCGTTTTGAGTACGAGCCCAACCAGAAAGTCGGCAAAGCATACTAGGTGAAGGATGATCAACGAAGTTAATTTATTATGGGGAAGTGAGTTGCAAATTTTAATTAAGCAGATTAATTAAAACTCTCCGATCGAGAGTGCTCTTGACCTTGTCTTATGACAAAGGTTCAAGAGACTTAATTAAACTAAATGCCTAATGCAACGGAAAATGCAAACTAGCTATTCTCTTCGATAGAGAGTGCTCTTGACTTGGGTTATTGCAAGTTCAAGAGTCTTAGTTAATTAATTAATTAAAACTTTAAGAAAAAGAAAGCTAAACTAGCCAAGAGTCTCTTTCAGGCTTTTTAGGCCCTAATCGAGAAAGCATGGGGGTAAGTAAACAAAACCTTGTGTTAGCAAAATAAATAAATAAAGATACCTTTTTGTCTTTTCTATTTTATGCATGATGAACCTTTTAGAAATAAACTATCTAACTTTAATGAAAAAACAAAACTCTAACAATTGAAACTATTCTATCCTACTTTTAACAAATTGTGAAACAAAGCATGAAAATGAGGAGACGATACAAGCTTCCCCCAAATGGGGGAAGAGGGGTGTGGGAGCCGTAATCCCACTTGCTATTTATTAATTTGTTTACAATGCTTTCCTTTGCTGCCTTTTTTGCTTCTTTTCTTATTCCTGGAAGGCTTTGGGAGCAATTTGCAGAAGGGGAAAGAAGAAGAGGGAAATTATGGTTTTTTAGGGCTTGATTCTTCAGAATTTCGCCAGCATTTCCGCTGTACCTATCATAGAAGTAAAAAATCAGCAAGCATATATTGTTAAAAGATGGTAGGAAAGACAATGCAAAAATAAAAAATTTAAAATTTTTTTTGGAAAAATGTTTATACTTAGAATTTTTTTTGAACATTCACATGCAAAGCAATTTTTTTTTCGTAGATCTAATGAGGGAAAATAGATCTATCAAAAGCCCTAAAAACAGATCTGAATAATGAATATTGAAACTTGGATCTATTTCATGAGCAAATGCAAAATATTTAAAGAAGGGAAAGGTAGAGGTAGAAGTTTGAAGATGGAGCTTTGGAGTAAGATCTCCTTATGTTTTTTCCTCTTGGACAAAGCCCAACTTTGTAGATCCTGAAAGACAACAGTGTTAGAAAAGTTCTTATGATGATGGAGATGAGATTGATGCAACTGGGCTCGCACCCTTCTTCAAACGGCAAGATCTGCTAAGACAATCAAACTCGAAACCCGGTGAGATCAAACAAAATAACTAGTATGCTATGAATATTAAACCATGATCAATACTTCATATAACTGAATACTTGTACTCATTTAGGTTAAGATAAACTTTACATAATAATCCAAATCGACAGCTGCAAATGGAAGATCTTATGTTCTAACAATAGACTTCTAAAGCTAGTTATTTGATTCACCATACGAGTAACAAATTTAAAATAAGGAAAGAAATCACCTCATAAGATAGACATCCACCAATGAAGAAACAATCCCATAGACCTCCAAAGTCGAAAAGCTTTATTCAAATAAATAATGATTACAATTTTCTGCAGAGTTTCTATGCACAAAAGTCCATCTTGTAGAGCTCAAAAGAGCCTCTACTTATACAAAAAGGAAAGAAAATAGGGCTCAAATCCCTAAATCCGGACTAAGAGTAACACCGAAGTAATTGAATGAGCTCGACATGATGATTTGGAGTTGAACTGAGCTGCAACTGAGTGCTGGAGTAATGATGGGGGATGAGGTGGCTCATCCTCCCTCGTAATGATCACCCAACCAATAGATAACCCACAAAAACAGATTTGACCAAAGAGGGCAAATTTCTGACTGATAGTTCAACTGCTACACTCCGATACTTGATCTGAAATTGACCGATATTGATTGGAATCATCATAAATGCTCTGTGCCATGTCATTCAGTCTTTTATTTTATTCAATTTGGTTTATTTTGGAGAGTTTTTTATTTTCTCCAAAATATTCATTTTTAATATTTTAATTAATAATTTCTCCGTAAATGACTTTTTTGAGAAATTATTAATTATGACGCTGAATGAACTTCTGAAACTTGGGTATAGTTGGCTGGATGATCATGAATGATTTTTGGTTTAAGGTTAGAGCCTTAAATCACTGTATTCGGGTTTCGGATGACTAACTTATTACAAATTGAATTTTTTCATTTAAATTATGGAAAATTTTAGTTAAAAACTTAGGGAAAATTAAAAAAAAAAAAAAAAAGTTGACGCGTCCGTTAAAATGTTTTCAAATTTTTTCAAATTATTTTTGAGGGTCCTAGTGACTTAGGACATGACCATAGTCTATTCTAACAATGTCTAGTAGGTTTATATATACTCAGTTGGGCTCTAATAACCCCCCAAGGCCTATAATTCAAAATTGGGCATTCCAGCTTTGGAGGAAGCGGGAGAAAACCTCGTCAATTATACTCGGCTATAGGCAAAGCATAATTGTCAAGGGCAAAAAACTACCTGGAATATCTTAGTTGAAATTCTACGTCTTAGGAGACCGAACTACTCAAAACACCCTACTAGCATATTTTATTACAAACCTCGCGGGGCCATGGTCAAAATTATTCAAACAAAAAACTGACTAGCCAAAACTGGCTAGACACAAAAGCGGATCATCTGATACACTGGAATCAAACATTTATCATGTTTGTTAACTGACGGCTCCTCAGCTAATCCAACTAAGTGTAAAATTAGTGGATAACATGTCAAAAGGCAGTTCTTTCTTTAGAAATTAGTATTGTAATAAATCATAAATAAAAAGCAAGTGAGATTACGACTCCCACAACCCTCCTTTCCCCATTTGGGGGAACCCTGTATTTGTCCATTTATTTGCTTTATATCCACACAGTATTAAAGTAGTTTCTTTTTTTCCTTCTTTTTTTTGTTTTTTTTGTTTTTTTGTAAGTAAAATAGATCAATCATAGTTAATTACATTTTTCATCTTTTCTTTCTCGCAAAATTGAGTACTTACCCAGCCTCGCTTTCTCGAATACGACATCCATGTTGGAAAGAGATTCTTGGTTGTAGTAATTAGAAAAAATCATTTTTTTTTCATGTTCACTTTGTTTTTCTCTGACTATCTTCCAACACAAGTACACAATCCGTCCTTAAAGGGATGCATAGATAAGCACATTTTGTTCCTCGCTTTTAATAAATTGGAACAAACATTTTCTTGTACTGTGTATGCTCTACCCGTCGCAGCTTAGTCTGAGACTTGGGGATATCAAAAGTGGTATTGTGCATTCATTGATTCCTCACATCTTATTAATCAAACTCACATTAATGAAATTCACAACCCTCAAAATATTACGGAAATCCGATGTAACGAGACTGAGAAATAGTGGGCAACTTCTTCAGGGAAAGCGGGAACAACTAGAAAGCGACCATGGGGTCCCATTAAGCTACATCCTTGCTGGAGTAGTGTTTAACACCCCCCACAACTTCAGCTAGCCCACATTTTCCTGTGTGGAGCCACTCTTCTCATAATCCGGACATATTCCTAGTACTTCACGGTATATCGGGAATCCCCTTTTCCCCTTAACTCACTCATCCTTGCTTAAAAATCTAAAATTAACCAAGATACATTGCACAACATTTTTTTCTTTTCAACAACATTACTTTCAACTACATTTTTGGCATTGGTTATGTTATCATTGTTTATCATTTGCTTCAAGTCATTATTGTTGTGAATCCTATTATCATGCTGGTGAATTATATGTTTTAATATTGTAGTACTTGGTGATTTTATCAAAATCCTAACAAACACTCTGATCACTCAATCATTAACAAACAAGAGCCTTAGCAACTCTTTCTTAGGGATTACCCCCCTTGGCTCTGTTAGGAGTGGCCTAAACAGAGGAGTCAGGAGAAACAGAGAATTACTCGTGGGGAAAAGGGGAAAACAAGGGCCTCTATGACATTCATTGTTCAAGCAAACAATAGGGAAACATGTTGTCTCACATATTGGATGATGTGTTAGAAGATGATACCTCTTTGACTTTAGGAAGTCCCCCTTTATTTTTTTGCTGCATAGATCTTTCCTTTATTTCAATTTCTTTTTCTTTTTCTTTAACATGCAATGTTTGGCCTCTAAGCATACATGATAATATAGAAACTAAAGTAAACTTACTTTCAGTTTCCATTCCTACCAGTTTGGAGGAACCTTCATAGGCAAGATCTAAACCACGAGTAATGCATAAAAATTGGAAAAGTACAGTTTTTTACTTCAAAAATTCATGACAATCTCAATCCACACAAAAGAGCACACGACCACTAGCCTCCAAAGATTTTTTTTATTCCAAGCAAAATAGCAATAGCATACAGATTACAACAGCATGCGCTCTCTTACTCCAAACCCAACTAGTTTGTGAGAGAGGCAGAGGCTTTATTTATAGTCGGACTGGCCAAGAGGGGCGCATGCTTGACTAAGAGAGAGACTCCAGCTGATGGATAGTTGAAGTGAGGACGATCTGAGATAGACTGAGGTTGAACTAGAGTAGAACTGACCATCTGATTGACACCTCTCTCACTGAACTGAAACAACCAATCAACAGATGCTAAAAACCCCACACGTGTGGAGGAGAGAGAGGGGTGCATCCTCTAACCCTACGTGAGTTTTCGGTGTCTACCAAATGGAAAACTCCTTCTGTTAGCGCCAGTTTAGCTTGCCTTCACTAAAGAGAGCCGATGAGACTGACTTCAATCAAATCAAAGCAAATCCCACTGATTTAGGATTTTGGGAATATTCTCCATTTATTAATTATTTTTATTTTTTAATTAATAAAAATGATTTTCAGGAGATTTTTGACTTAAGTGATAAATTTATCACTTAAAAGTTAGGAAAAGTGGGTTTTTGGGTTATATGGGTGCTGTGAGTTAGAAAACGAGCACCCCCATGTCCAAAACTGATCCCTAACCACACTTTTATTACATCCATAATTTTCCCATTTAAACTATTAAAAAATAGCCTAAGTTTATGGGAAAAATTATTTTCACCAAAACTTAAAAAAAAACATAGGGGGACCTAGCACATGTCCATATGACTCAATATTAATCCCTAGCATGTTTATAAACATTGACACATAGACTCTAATAACCCCCTAGGCCTAAATACCAAGACGACCACCCCAACTTTGGAGGTATGAGTGAAAAACTCAGAAATTATTAGTCGTTTGTTCAACAACAAATAATCTCTAAGGGAAAAAACACTCTGGGCTAGTCGGATTGATAAATAAGTATAGGAGACTGAGCCTTTGACATACACCACCATGCTAGAACGTTTTATTACAACTCCCCTAAGGGGGTATGAACATGTGGTACAAAAAAAAAGTTAAAAATTTTCCTAGAAGAAGGTTGAATGACTTGTGAATTCTGAAAGATGAATAAGTGTTTGTTCTCATCACCCGACTCACTTGATAATATTGATTAAGTATGACTTAGTAGGTAACATCTGGCTCCATCTAGGGACACGTGCTCTGACTGATCTTCTAATCAAAGAAGAGGATGTGAGAACTCTAGAATCTGTGGTTCCTGCACAAAAACTAAAGTCCATCAGTAACACATATATAAAAGGAAACCAACTGGGAAACTAAGCTATTGCACAAAGTTATTACATAATGTACAAAGAAAAAAAACTATTTTGCGACACTTATATACAACAAAACCTTCAAAGTTAGTACTATGATACAACATCTTTAATACAAAATATGATACATACATAAAATACATATAAATATAAGTTTAGAAATAGGCCCTGATACCACCGATGCCAATAAAGGCATCAAACCATCTCGGTGAAGAACATCTTGAGTAGAAGGCCATTCACTGAAAGGATTAATCTTTCCCCTTTCAGGTCATTTAGATAAAAAGAATTAGTGCCTGCTACTTCGTCAATGATATAAGGTCCCATCCATATGCTGTCAAACTTTCCATGTTTTCCCGGTTTTTTTCCTCCTTTTGTCCCATAAAAAATCTGTGTCACCTACTTGAAAGGATCCAGGTCTGGTGGACTTATCAAAAGTCCTCTTGATTTTATCTGAATTTCTGATACTCTGGTCAAGGGACTTCCTTTTGTTATCATCTAACTCAATCAACTGGTTAACTCTGTTCTGAATGGCATCCTGATCTGAGCTAAAGTTCTGAAGAAGCTGATTCACTGGAAGCTTTAAATGAATTGGTAAGGTGACATCTAGGCCATAGACAAGTTCAAAAGGAATCTTCCCGGTTGAACTCTTCTTAGTAATCCTATCAGCCCATAATGCGTACTTAATCTTGCTATCCCATGCTTTCTTATTATCACCAACTGTTTTCTTGATTATGGTCATTAAGTTTTTATTACTTGACTTAGCTAGACCATTTCTTTGAGGATAATAGTTGGATGAATGCGATATGACAATGCCATTTCTATTTATTCATGTATGTTTAGAGATCAAAGATTTGCATGACAAATAAGTTTATTTCCATGCTATTTTAGTTTCCTTTTATATATGTTTTCAAGATCTCACGGGTATGCAAGTTTGTGATTAAGTTTCAGGGTATCTACTTTGGAAGAAGTGTGGATCTGGTTTGACTCCACTCAGTCTTCAACAATCTCCAATAACATAGTCTCTCGGCATCCCACTACGAAGTCTTCGAGCAAATCTTTCGTGACAACAAGCTCTTTTCTCCATCTCTTTCTCTTCTTAAAAATCAATTTATCCCTTTGGTTACTTTCCTTGCTTATTTAGATCTATCTCGTTTAAAGTTAAAATCTTTCTTTAGATCTCATATGTAGGTGCTTAAAGCTTAGATCTAAAGTGCTTTAAAGTTTTACGTTTTCAAGAGCAAATCTAGGCATAGGAGGTCTCTTTTTCGCAAGTACTTTAAAGTAAATCTAAAGCTTGCATAAAGTAGTCTTTCCTTAAAGTCTAAAGTCAAATCTTTCAATCTAAGTGCTTAATGTTATTGTCTTCCCAAAAAGAAAGCTAAGATCCCAGGGAAAGCTTGCTTTCCTTGGTTAATTTTGCATCTGTTTGATAGTTTTAACTTAGCATTTTTTTACAAGTTTTTCTGTGTTTTCCAAAGACACTTCCAAAGTGTTTTTGGGCACTTTATACTGATAAAAGCTTGCTTGTTGTTAGCAAGTCCATCCAAAAAGAGGAGGAAGTGCTGCTCGAAAACTGACATTTGGCCCATTCGGAGCTCCCCAGGAGTGTCCCCTTCTTTCGCTACCATCTTTCGCGAGTTTTGTAAGCCCTTGGGTTCATCTTTTATAAGAAACAAGTGGTATTTCCTAACAAGCATTGTAACCGAGCATAATAAAACCTTTTGAGTAGGCTCTTCAAAGCCCACTCCCCATCCCCCCAGGGGGGATTTGCGTCGGTATCAAATTTTGTGATTTCTTGTTTTAGTTTAGTTTCTTTGTGTAGATTAGTATGCTTTGATAAAAGTTCATTTTGTTATATCATTCATTCTTTAAATTAATACAAATGCTAACCCCACGACTTCCTGAGTTACTTTTGCTTTTGTGTTGTGCTTTACCTTTTATATAATTTACACCCCTCTCTCCCAATTAGGGTTTTTAGCCTGAAAGAGATTCTTGGAGATTTAATAAACAAGCAAACACATTGCACATAAAATCCTTAAAACTTTACCAAGGCTCCGTTGTGTATGCTCTGCATCGTTGCGGTTCGACCGAACAATTGGCTGCATCAAAAGCAACGTGCGTGACTAGTTTAATTAGTCTTACATTTAAATTAACCTCCCGAGGAGAAAATCCAACGCCTCGATTTAATCTGTTGCGGGGAAAGTTCAGAGAGGAAGCGAGAACAACTGGGTAGTGACCTTGGAAACCGTCAGGATACACTCTTGTTGGTGTAGTGTTGGACACGTCTCAGAGACGACGATCCAACGTACATATTCCTCTCATGGAACCACATCGGATAAGGGTTTTGGAAATACTCCTGGGACCTCCAGGTATATTTGGAGTTCCCCTCCCCATAATCTAATTCACTCATCTTCCACAATAATTTATAACTTACCAAGAGACAATTGAAAAACATCTACTTCAGCATTTCAACACATACAAATTTCACGACTCCATTTTAATTCGACATTGGTCTTTATGTTGCATCTACATAAATCTTGCTCAGATAATTTATGTGTCGAATGAATCCTATATAAGCTTTTGTACTATTTATGCTGCTGTAATCTGTTCATCTTACAAATCTCTTACGTTACTATTACCGTTGTTTAAAAACTCCTAAAAAACTCATTCATTTAAACCATTACCACTAAAGCCTAATCAACCTTAGCAACTATTAGGGTCTACCCCCCTTGGCTTCGTTAGGAGTTGGCCTAAACGGAGGAGTCAAGAACAAGGTGACAACCTTGACTCGATACTTGCCCCAAAGGACAGACTGAGTGGCTTGAATATTTTTGCCACGTTCCCCCCTAGGTGTGTGAAAGGCAACAACATTTTTTGGCGTCGTTGCCGAGAATAAGTGTTTTTATTCCCGGAGTACGACTTTTGTTTTCTTCTTATTTTTTTTTCTTTGTTTGATGAATGCTTAGAGCAGATCTTTAATTTTCATCTGGCGACTCCACCGAATTTTTTCAGTGTTTATTTTTACAAAGAAAAGCAATTTTTTTTTTGTGAAAGATTTATAAATGCATATTTTTCGTTTCACATGGCGACTCCATTGAAAGGATAAAACCATGCTTAAAGTAAACCTTTAAATGCTCAATATTTGACAGCTCTGGTTCTGTGCAAAATACATGGTTATATATGCTACTGATAAGTCGTTATGGATGATGAAGATTCTCGGGCTCAAATTTCCAATTGATATCCTCGCATCGACTTCTCTGGCATCTCGGGTTTCCTAACCATGAACCATATCTCCCGGATAAAGGATATGTTCAGGCTCCAATTTTTTGTGGAAATGGTGATTTAGCTGTCTATCACATCATATCCTTTCTTTCATTTGTGAATGAGCTCAACATGCTTCATAAGGATAATATGATGCGTATTTTTGCTATTTCTTTGGAGAAGAAGGCTTGGATATGGTTTTGTGGTCTTCCTGATAAATGCATCACCCCCCTTGGCTTTGTTAGGAGTTGGCCTAAACGGAGGAGTCAAGAACAAGGTGATATCCTTGACTCGAGACTTGCCCCCAAGGACACACCGAGCGGCTTGAATTTTTTTGCCACATTCCCCCCTAGGTGTGTGAAAGGAAACAATAGTTCCTCCCTGCATTGTGACATATTTTCACAAGGGTGATGGGTCCTCTTTTGTTTTCTTTTGGATTCGCTCCTCCTACTCCTCTTCCTCCTCCACCTCCTCCTCCTCCCCACGATATGCCCCACTACCCACTTCTTCATCCTCTTCCTTATTCCTCCTCTGGTTTCCAAAGGCCATCATCAAAATAACAAGTGGAACCAACAAAATAAAGCACACACCCATCATCATTTTTGTTGGAAGTTGGAAGTGGAACTAGAGATTTAACTTGTTGCCCTGCAATAGAATGAGGGAGGATGCATGGGAAAGAGTAGGAGAGGAACATCTACATTCAAGATTCTAGATTCTAAGCATTCAAATATAGATTAATCATCAAACTTCAAATGTTCAAACACAGAGAAAATCAACAAGAAAGGGTTTAGACTTTAAAGTTTAGAGCCTACCTCTTTGGCTCTCCAATGGTAGTGTATGACAACTTTCTTCAATCTCCAAGGACCAAGAAAAACACAAGATTGATGGAAACCTTCTCTTCTCCTCTCCTCTCCTCTCCTCTCTTTTCTTCTCAAGCAATTCAAAGTGAGAGTGAATGTGGAGAATAGGGCTTTATCCCCCCAACCCCTTTTCCCTTCCCTCCAATAGTCCAATCGTGGACCCCACCTCTTTCTCCTCCTCATTTCTGCGGATTGACGTGGAAGCGACGAGAATCCATTTTTGGAAGCGCGAGAAGTGTTTTTAAGTGGTGCTGGAAGCGATTGGAAGCGAAGCGGAAACGATATGGAAGTGATCGCTTCCTATCGCTTCGGTAGCGATTCTACACAGAGCTAGGGAGCATTGTTTTCGTCACTGAAGCGTGCTCTTGAAAAACTCTTCCAAACGTAAGCGAAATGGAAGCAAGCTTCCCATTAGCTTCGGGCTAGCTTCGACTGGAATCCAACTTCTGGAGTGGGGGTGACGGGGGGGGGGGCGGCGCGCTTCATCGTAACATAGCGTAAGAATGAAAATCTGCTTTCAATCACACTTGTTGCATTATTCAAGCATGCCATTTCTTGTGGCTAACAAAATATAAAGAAAAATACTTGTACAATCCGAAATGAAGAGAGAAAAAGGGTCTTTGCACTAAAATGCTATCATTGCTTCCAATTTCTAGTAATTCACATGACGATAGGGAAATTTCCAAAATTTATAAGTGTAAGGCATCGTTGCACAATTAGAGCAGGGGACTGCTTATACCTGCTAAACAATCCTCATAAAGGTCACAATGAACACAGAAGAATGTTCCAAGAAAAAATTGATGATGAAGCAAAGAGAGGGTTGATATTATATTCTTTTGAAGCATCATAGACAACCTTGATCAACTTGAGAACTTTGGTGTATTGTTGACCACCTCTCCAAGGTACTCCATCACCCCTCTTAGCCTACACATAATTGCTATCCAAATATTTAAGGCCCTATTCTGTAGTCTGACCAACTTCAATCTGACAAAGTGTCACTAGTACTTTTTATGTCTATTATGGTTTCAGTTACTTCACTAACAATTAACTCTAGCTCTACAAGCTATAATTAAGAGATCCCACATTTGGACAAATTCCTACATGTGCATCTAGGGCAACACGCCTATGGGGACAGATTCCTGTCCTATAAGGGAATCAACAAGACTTCTGAGGTGACAAGAAAAAGGCAAACTTAGGATTATTATTGGTATAAACTTGCCAATGTTATTGGAGGATGTGGTCAACCTACATAGGAGTAAAGTTAGAGACACCTTCAACAAAGAAGAAGCATAGGGTACAGTGCTATACCATAATTTTTTTGATCCAAAACTTTACATAGAAAAAGATATATGAACAATGATAATATGATATAAAGTGGGTGATATATCCGTGCATCTACATTTTTAAGGTCGACATTCAATGCTTCTCTGTACAATGTCATATAGTTTCTCAGAATATAGTCAGTTGTTGATTGAGAAAAGGTGCTATTATTTATATCATGTAACTAGAGTTTGTTGATATTTTCTAGTGACCCATAAATAGATATTTGCAATCTGATTTTTGTAATGACTGGAATCTTCTTGTGACATACATTCCATTTTATGTTTTTTCCCTGAGAAAAAAGTAGCTTATTTCTATTCGAGAATGGTTTGATTGAAATTTAGTTGCCTTCGATAATGAAAATAAATGTCACTTGTCTTAAAGTTGTGTTATTGGATTAGAATTTCCACTGTTAGCTTTGAGATATGTTTAGAATCCACTCAATAACTTTCTATTTGGATTGTCTTCCAGGGAAAGAAGAATCCTGGTACCGATCGTGAATCTGTGAAGAGATTTTTGTTCAAGGTCATGAATGCAAAATCTATGAAAGTAGACAGGTGCTCTTGTCCTTATGAGTAATCTGGTTTCCTTTTACCTACAAATTCTATGCATGATGTCCTATTGAATACTTCACAAGGTATTGTGCTTGTTGCTATCATGCTCTCACCTTCTTAAAGACCTGGCAAATACAAAAAACTTAATAAAATCAACAATTTAAAGAGAAAACAGTTTTTCCTAGTCTATTAAGTGCCTCCTCTCCTCGAGGCTTGGGAGAATGTAGTCCATGTACTCTCTTTCATCAAGATTTAGGCAGGCATGAGCCTTAACTAGAACTCACTTAAATCCTATGAAAACCAGAGTATGAAGTTCTGATATGAAGGCATGGGCCATTTGGCTGATCCATCATTTTTAAACCCAATGATGGAGCAAATTGAACAGCATAAGTAACAAAGGAGGGATGCATTCTCAAACATCACTAATAACTTTTAAAAATATAAACGTCACCTCTATCTTTCCAACCCTGCAATATACAACAAAAGATGTACACCCCCAAGGTACTGGTTTAAAAAATTCAGGAATGGATCTACCAAAGAAAAATTCTAGAGAAGATAATGCTTGAAAGTCTTTTTTGTAGAAAACAACCATTTCACTAGTTCTGTTCTTATATAGACTTAAGAATGGTATTTCCATTTCCTACAAGAGAAGGGGGTGGCGGGTTAGTGCATCACCTAAGTCACATGACACCGAGACACAAGACAAAGGACATGTAGGACATGCAGATACAAGTATCCAAAATGAGACATATTGACTGGTTACCCCTCATAATGTATACACTTGTGAATTTCATGACAGTGGATGATGTCCGCAGCATGGTATCTATGCACTTTCTTTCTTTACTTACACCATATGCTTGGAGATGGTATCATCAATTGATTTGGTTGGTATTTTGGTAGAGGAGACTTACTTCTCTTTGGTGGATTGTCATGTTTGATGGCTCTTCTAGTTGTACTCTTCATATTTCATGCCTTTGCTTGGTGTCTCACTCTTTTAATTACATATTTAATTGTTATGCCACTTCATCATGGTATTGCGGTGGTATACTTGTTCATCTAGGGAGTGCTACACTAGGTTCATGTATGAAGGTTCTAGCCCCCCAAGGCTTTGGATAATGGTGATGTGAGATAGTGGCATCATATTATTCTTGGAGCAGCCTAGTGATTGTACATGAACATGTTATGATCTTTGTCACTGGGAGGTGTTACGCTACACCTGTACCCAGTGCACCTTTAGGTGTACCCCAGGGAGAGAGGGCCAATTGTTTCGACCAGGAGGGGTGTTATTGAGCAATGGTGGTCATGGCTGGGCCCTTTGGTCATCCTTTAGGGGTATTATGGCTTAATGGCATTGCTGACTTCCCTTTATTGGGGTTTTTAACCTCAGGGTTGGTGTTTGGGGACCCTAAGGGTTGACCACTAGGTCACATGGCTCCATATCCTGTTTACAAGCTCTGGTGGCCTTTGCTTCAGCTACGAGACACTCATCTTCATTCGCAACCACTTTGGACACCCTCTTGGCCCTTCAGTCAGTTGGCACCTGCTCTCCCTGGCCTTATCTCCTCAAAGGAAAGCCGCCTTCCATGCCATGCCTTTTCATGCTTTGAGGAGGGCGTTAAGGGATTTTACAACATTCTAGGGGTTAGATGGGGTTGTTGTCCACCTATTTCAACTAGGTGGCAACTTCATGTACATTACCGGTGTACATTATTGTGCATTTGTACCATTTCTGCCCCTTTGTACACGAAATGTCCGCTCCCCTGCGTGGGATAATTAATGTAACTTTATATGCCAGCATGGGTCATTCCTCTAAGGATGTCACCATGGACTTTATTATCAGAGAAGTCCTCTTCACCGAGTGTTTTTTTCCCCTTCCAGTTAATCTTGTTATCTAACAATTTTAATTGGTTGGGTTTTTCACTCACTAATCCTCCAAAGTGGTGAATTGGCGTTCTGATAATCAAGCTCATGAGGTGGCTAAGGTTTTAAGTTGTTGTCCATGACCATGCTAGCCATATCTTGTAGTCTTGCGGAATTTCGTTAGGATTTTAATTTTATTTTGATTTTTTCCTAATTAATTAACTTTACCATTTGGTGGTTAATTAATTAAGTTTTGATGTAATAATGTAATCTCTTGAACCTTGGCATTTTGTAATAGGGGCTATGAATGCAAATGAAAATGCTATGACACCCCCTAAGCCATTGGTTCAAGTCTCATGTCATTCTGACAAGGGGTTAGAAAGTTAGAGCAATTTTAGTTAAGACAAGGTTTTCTTTTCCCAGAAAATTAATTTAATTTCCTAGGGTGAAAAATTAAATTATTTGATTTTGAAGGAAAAAATCAAATAAGGCCATGGTAATTAAGTTTGGGGGGTGGCTAAGCATAGCCAAAATTTCATTTAAATAAAACCCCATGGTCAAAATAAATGTCTGAAGATCTCCTAAGTGGGGCGTCCCTCTTGTCTTAATAAAAGATAAAATAAAAGATTAAAAGATTAAAAAATAAAAAGATAAAAATAAAAAATAAAAGATAAAAAAAGATTTAAAATAAAAGAATAAAAAGATAGAAATTTTAAAAATAAAAGATAAAAAATAAAAGATTAAATAAAATATAAAAAGTAAAAGATAAAAAATAAAAACAATAAAAAATTAAAATAATAAAAATTAAAATTTGAGTCAAAAGGGGGCCCCACTTGAGTCATGGAAACCCTAGATCTAAGGGTTAAACTTTATTGTGACATGGATCTATCTTTTTGACCATTGATTTGAAAAGGCACCCTTGCCTATGATTGGTGGATGGCTTGCAAAGTCAACAAACCTAGATCTAAGGGTGGAGGAGAGCTAGAGTTTAGATCTATGTTTTGGACCCTTGATTTGAGAGTGGGTTTGAGATCTTTTCAACTATAAAAGAGAGGCCCCTCCTCTCATTTTATGAGGATTCTTTGGAGCAAGGTTATGCTGCCAAAATACTCTCTTCTCTATTCTTCTCTCTCAAGTTTTCTTTGGCTATTGTAATGTTGTTGCCCTATTGGGGTTTATAATACATCAATCTTTGGAGGATACATTTGTTGGTGCACCCATTTTGTGGCTTGAAGAGTGAGGTAACTGTTTATGGTTGGTTATTGTTGCATTATTTATCATAGAAGCTCTCCACAAAGGTTTTTGTAGAGAGACTTGTAGGTAGAGGGTTTTCTATTTGCACTTGTGATTAACATTGTAAGATTTTGCAATGGTTTTTGCATGATTTATGGTGTTCTCATCTCTATGTGTGAGTTTTGCAGTTTTAGCTAAACTTTTTGCAGGGATCCAAGCTTGGAAAAGTTCTCCCTCCAAGGCTCCAATGTCTAATCTTGTTTTCTGTTTTAGGAACTAGTATTTTTCGTTATTGTTTAGTAGCAAAATCTAGTTTTATTTAATAGATCCATGTCATATTTTTATTATGTATTGCAGATCTGATTTTTTACTGTGTTTTAGGTGGCTGAAAATGCAATTTTCAGCCCTCTAATATTCAATTTTCTGATATTTTAAAACCCAGATTTTTACTGTAAAATTTCTGTATTTTATTACTAACATTTTCAAACTTCCTTTTGAGTTTTCTGTCATTTTCCAGCAAGCTTTGCTTCTGGTTTTTAGCAGGTTTTACAGTTTACAAGGGGAGGTTATGCCCAAATCACATAAAAAACACCTCAACTTGCAACCGGTTTCAAAAGGGTTCAACCTCTTATCTTCTTACTCTATTTTCTAGCTATTTGTAAGCCTCGGGAGAGTCTCCTCGTGGGTATTCTCTAAAAGTTTTTTTAAAGTAATTTGTAATCATATTGTAATTAGGTAGGAAGTAGATCTAGGAAGTAGATGAGTAGTTGTGCTTTCATTTTCAAGTAGATCTAATATTTTTCCAGCCTTTTAATTTTTTTTACCCACCTTCTCTTTTAGGGAGATTGATGTGTGGTTAGTATTGTTGCTGCCTAATTCACACTTTAAGGCGCAGGAAAGTCACAACCTGCTATGTGTGTTCTTGGGGGCAAGTGAGAGCTGGGGACCACTGTCACCACAGTCCACAACTCCTCCGTTTAGGCAAGATCCCAACAGAGCCAAGGGGGGTAGTCCCTATAGGAAAGCTAAGTTCCAGATTTATTAATTAATTACAAATTAATTAAAGGGATCTTTTATTAAGATTGTGAGGCTAAAGTTTTGAGAGATGACAGTCAAACTAATGCAAGATGCAATATTTAAATGACAGTCAATCCTTTTATTTATAACCAGTGCCTAAAGAATGGAGTCAGAGAATGCAACTTTCAATGGATGCAAATCTAAGTTAATTATCCATAGATTAAATTGTCTAACAATGTGATGAATAAACAAATAAATGGTACAATTATAAACAGTAATGAACCAAGATATTTGAGCAATATACAGATGATCTAAATTTATCAATGTAAACAAATGAACAAGATTTACAAGTTATGGACCAAAAATAGTAGAAGAAAAATGCTTTAAATGAAAATTATTAAACCAACAGTAAATGAAATATGGAAAGACTTTAAGTTTGATTTACTTGAAGCAGTTAATAAAGGTTAAGCATTCACCACATCAACAATTGCAGAACTGAAAGTAAATGTAACTGAAAAGTAAATGAAACTGAAAGTAAAGAGTTGTAGTGCAAATGCTGGAGTGAAAGTGTGCTGAAATGAAAAAAGTGTTGTAGAACCGGTTTTGCAATGTCTCTTGGTTTATTTTAATAAATTTTATTAAAGTTTTTCTTCTTGAAGTTAAGTTTTAGAACCGGTGATGTGACTACCCCGATCTAGTACTTCTCAAGTCAAAGAGGGAATGCTGTTGCGCTCAACAAAGTGGGAGCAAAGCCCACCCGTAGCTCACAGGTCAAACCCCAATGGCCTGGTGCTCAACAAGGAGGACGTAAAACGCCTAGAGACCCCCCACGGTCTACTACCCCAAGTCGCCTCCGAGGTCACTGTTTTTAATCAACAGGAAAATTACTAGATGGATGCCTATTAAACTAAGACTTCTCTATCCCCTGTAATATCCCGCGAGTACCCCAAAGGGTGATAACCGAGTAGAGGAGCAGGAAATAGTGAAGTTTTTGTTGGTTAATTTTAAGGGTTAATTTTAATCTGGGTGATTAGCATACAAGGTTTATTTTAAAACTATCAACAAGACCAACCAAGCGGTATCTCTTATGGGAGGTGCTGGTACTTGATCTTGGACTTGGAAAGTAAAATGTGTTGAAATTGTAGCAAAAAGGAAAGTGTTGTTCTAATTACCTAAGCCCCCACTTCTCCTGCTTTTCGTATCCAACTTGAAGTCCTTAAAGGGAGATGACAAGTGGATAGAGGATACGTAGGATAGATGGGTTGTGTGATTACACTTTAACAAAAAATTAAAGATTAGTGAACTTGAAAGAAAAAAAGCAACTAGCTAAACAATGCCTAACCGCACAGCAATCTCTGTGACAGACATGGTGGTCTGTCACAGAGATAGTGGGTAAACAGAAATAAAAATTATGCTTAAGCTAACCTCACAACAATCTCTGTTACAGAGATGGTGGACTGTAACAGAGATAGGTGGGTAACAGAAAAAATAAACTGAGTACACTAACCTCACTTCAATCTCTGTAACAGAGATGGTGGTCTGTCACAAAGATAGGTGGGTAAACAGAAAAACTTGCATAAACAGAAATCTAAGCAACTACTTCCTACTCTACTTCCTAATCTATTTACATATATATTACAAGTGCTTATAAATTTTGCAGAATACCCCAAGAGAACTTCTCGTTGGGGTTTACAAATATCAGAAAAATGTGAGAGAAGAGTGAGGGTTTGAACCCCTTTTGGAACCGGTTGAAGGTTGAGGTAATTCTGGGCCAATTTGGGCAGCACCTCCCCTTCACCTGTGTAAAACCTGTCACAAACCAACAAGCTTTGTTCGCTGGAAATCACAGTAAACACTACAGAAATTATCAGAAAAATTAGTATCCAAAAATCACTAATTTACAGTAAAAATCTGAGTGTAAAAATGACAGAAATATAATGTTTAGAGGGCTGAAAACTGAGTTTCCAGCCACCTAAATGATGTTAAAACAGCAGAATTAAAGTATTTAACCAATATACTAAGAGTTGGGGCTTTAAAACCAAGGTTTTTATCACTATACAGTGATAAAAACTGAGTTTTAAAACCCTTGTGAACAAAAGTGCGAAAATGAAAAACAGAGTTTTAACCAATGGAGAAAGTGCTCCTTTGTTCTAGATCCCTGCAAATACACTTATAAGAGCTGCAAAATGTAAGCAAAGAGGTGAGCACATAAATAAACCCTACAAAATACTTTGTAGAGTCTTACTAATCTACTCACAAATGCAGATAGAAATATTTCTACCTACAAGTCTCTCCACAAAATACTTTGTGGAGAGCTATCTAAGCTAATACAAATGCAACTAAAACAAATACAAAGCAGGTTACCTCACAAAGAAGCATGCAATGTAGAAAAGAGCCACCAAAGTTCCTCCAAAGATTACTTGTGTTAAGCCCAACTAGGGCAAGACGATTACAATAGCAAAAGAGCTTGAGAAAATATGAGAGAAGAGTGGAGAAATATTCCGGCAGCATAACAATAGCATGAGAGATCATGTCAAATGAGGGAGTGAGACCCTCATTATATAGTTGAGGAAGACCCCAACCCCTTGAAGATCAATGGCCGAGATTAGATCTAGATCTAAGTTAAATCTCCACCACTAGATCTAGGTATTTGACTTTGCATCCATCTCAATCAATCTACACCCTTAGATTAATTTTCAATCAATGGCTTAGGTGCTTGATCCATGTGACAATGATTCCCCACCCTTAGATCTAGGTATTTGACCAAGAGTTACCCTTAGATCTTGCTTTTAGGGTTTAAGATGGGCCCATAGGCTAGGCGCCCCCCTCCAAATTTGGTGGCCTCCTCCAAGTTTGGTGACCTTCTCCAATACTAGCGCCCTCTCTCTTTTCATGTGAAGTCTCCTCTATTCTTGGTAGCGCCCCTTTCATGGTAGTGCCCTCTACTAATGTGGTTAGCGCCCCACTTTATCCTTGACGCCCCACTAAATTAGCGCCCTCTTCCATTTAGATTGGCCCCCCTCATTTGGTGGAGAACTCTTCATATGGCTAGCGTCCTCTATATTTGGGGGCGTCCTCCTTATATGCATGCGCCTCCCCTATTTGGTGGTAGCGCCTCCCTATTGTGGCGCCCTCTCTAGCAAGTAGCGCCTCCACTTTTAGCTAGGGTCTTAACTTGGAGGTCTCCTCTAGTGGTGGTTTGGCCACTCACATAACTCTAGGCTTAGACTTTAGCCATTTACTCCAAAAATAGATATCTAGCCTTTAGACTTAGGTTAAAATTTTAATTCACCTTAGATTAAAATTTTCAATTTAATTTTTAAATTTTTCCAATTTTGACTTAGGAAAAATTAAAAATAACTTGAAAAAATTATATTTTGGCCATGGGGGGGTGAAAAAATTTGAAATAAATTTTCCTAGGCTTAACAACCCCCAAACAAAATTACCATGGCATTATTTGATTTTATCCTTCAAAATCAAATAATGTGATTTTTTGACTTAGGGAAATTAATTAATTCCCTAGGAAAAATAGACCTTGCTTAGACAAAAATGGTCTATCTCCTCAACCACCTGTCAGAATGACATGGGACTCGAAGCAGTGGCTTAGGGGGTTTCATAGCATTTTATCTTGCATTTATAGCCCCTATTACAAAATGCCAGTGCTTGAGCAATTACATTATTACATCAAAACTTAGTTAATTAACCACCAAGGGGTGAAATTAATTAACTAGAAAAATTGATAAAAATACAACAACATAACGAAACTCCGCAAGACTCTATACAAATGTCTAGCATGGTCATGAATAATGTTTTGAAGCCTTAGCCACCTCATGGACTTGACTGTTAGAACGCCCGTCACCACTTTGGAGGACTTTGAGTGAAAAACCAAACCAATTAAAATCGTTTACACAACAAGATCAATTGGAAAGGGAAAAAACACTCGATGAGGGGACTTCCCTAACAACCAGTTCCATGGTGTGGCATCCATATCATATGACCCACCCTAGCACATATAATTACATTAATTTTCCCACGCAGGGGAGCGGACATTTCGTTTTACAAAGGGGCAATTGCCCTGCAGAAGTGGAAAAATCCTCAGATTTTTCCGAGGTACAATTTGTACAACTATGTACATCTTCATGTACATGGAGTTGCCACCTAGTCGAAATAGGTGGGCAACATCTGGCTCCAACTAAGGGACATGTGTTCGATCATCGGAGAGCGCATGAGAACTCCAGAATCCTGCAACCACAAATTTCTCACCAATAACCAACATAAGTCCTTAAGCAAAGACCAATAAATAAACAATAAACAATATAAATAAATGAAATTGCTATACAAAATGAAATAGACATACAATCATTTACATCTATATGCATAATGAATAAACCAATGAAATAATACAAAACTTTAAAGAAATACAAGGGAATAGGGTTAGAGATACGTTACAGAAGGGTGTCCCTTTGGACACCGTGTTGACTCTATGTGTAATAAAACTTGAGCTGTTGACCATTCCTTGGAATGTTCAATGGCTCACCATCCAAATGACCCAGGTTGAAGGAATTTGGACCTGCAACTGATCTGATCACATAAGGGCCTAACCATAGGCTGTCAAATTTCCCATGCTTCCTTGGCTTTTTTCTGCCTTTGTCCCATAGGACAACTGTATCCCCTACTTTGAAGTCTCTCTGTCTAGCTGACTTGTCAAAGGCTCTCTTTGTCTTTACTTGACTTTTGAAGTTCTGATCATAAGCTTTTCTCCTTATTTCATCCAACTCTACTAACTGATTTATTCTGTTTTGAAGTGCAGACTCTTCTATGTCAAACTCTCGGAGCAACTGATACACTGGTAGGGTAAGGTGAACTGGTAGCTGAGCTTCTACACCATAGACCAACTCAAGAGGACTCTTGCCTGTAGATGCTTTCTTTGTTATCCTATCAGCCCATAAAGCATGTTTTATTTTACTATCCCAAGACCTTTTGTTTTCCCCTACAATTTTCTTGACTATGGTCATTAAGTTTTTGTTACTAGACTCTGCTTGACCATTTCCTTGAGGATAATAATCTGATGCATGAGATAAAACTATGCCATACTTTAAACAAAATGCAGACATTTCTGCTGAACAAAAGGCCTTAGCATTATCTGTTACTATCTTTGAAGGCACTCCAAATCTTGTTATTATCCTATCTTCAAGAAAATCCATGATTACTTTTTCATTTGCTGATTTAGTGGGAATAGCTTCTACCCATTTAGTGAAGTAATCTGTAGCTGTTATAATCCATGAAAAACCATTACTTGAATTATCTTTAAACTTCCCTATGAAGTCTAAACCCCACTGCTGAAAAGGTGCTTCTACAACAACTGGCTGAAGGGGAAGGGCAGCTAACTTCTGTTTTCCAGTGAACAATTGACAAGGTTCACATTTCCTTACAAAATGATGCACATCTGAAAAGATGGTGGGCCAATAATATCCAGCTCTAAGAATATTATGGGTGGTGGTTCTAGCAGCAAAGTGACCACCACAAAAATCATTATGAAAGTCATCCATTAGTTTTTTAGATTCATTCTCGTCCACACATGTAAGGATAACCCCATCTGGATTCCTCCATCCTAAACCATCTTTAATTAAGATATACTTGGATGCTTTGAGCCTTAAGGCTCTTCTCTTATGACCAACAAGGTGATTTGGGCAAGACAAGTTTTTAAGATAAAAAATAATATCAGAATACCATGCAACTTGCTCAAGCTTTAACAAATCTGGGGATGACTCTGGAACATCAATCTCACAAACCATATTCTGATCAACCAAACCTAAAGCCTTCTCATTACTTTCTGTCAAAATCTTAGCTAATCCTTGTCCTTTGATTAATTTAGTGGGCCTGATTTCTAAATCATATTCCTGAATTTTAGCAACCCATCTACTTCTTGGACCTAGGCCTTCTTCTTGAGTTAACACATCTTTAATTGCTGTATTAGGAACATACCCAATTACTTTGGCATACCCTATGAAAATCCTGAAATGCTTAAGAGATTTTACCAAGGCATAAGCCTGTTTTTCTATTATATGGTACTTTAATTCTGAATCTCTTAAGATTTTGCTCATGTATGCTATGGGTTGTTCTTGACCTTGGTCATTTTTCTACAATAAAACACCAGCAATGGTGTCTTCAAATGCAAAGGAGAAAAGATAGAATTCTTTAGTGTAGTCTGGACTGATTAATACGGGAGCCTGACCACATGCATCTTTTATTTGTTGGAAAGCTCTTTTTCCTGTTTCATCCCATTGAAACTTGACATCATTTCTAAGCAACTTATTCAAAGGCTTAGTTACTTTTGCTAGATTGGGAATAAATCTCCTAAGGAAATTTATTGTACCAAAGAAGGATTGGAGGCCCTTTTTTGTATTAGGCAAGGGAAGTTTAGCAATGGCTGCAACTCTTTCCGGATCTATTTTGACACCTTCTTTGCAAATTATGTGACCCAATAATTTCCCCTCAGTAACCCCAAAAACTGACTTGGATGGATTTAAAGAGATCCCAAATTCTCTGCATCTTTCAAAAACCTGTTTTAAGTGCCCTATGTGACTTTTCTCATCCTTAGAAAAAACCGTTAGATCATCTTGATAAATTTCAATAATTTTTCCAATTAAACCTCTGAAAGCATAATCCATTGCTCTTTGAAATGTAGCTCCAGCATTAGATAAACCAAAAGGCATCCTGATATATTCAAATGTTCCCCATGGAGTAGTAAATGTTGTTTTATGCCTATCTTCTTCTCTAACTCTGACTTGGTTATAACCAGAAAAATCATCAAGCATTGAAATCATACCAGATCCTGTTACTCTTTGCAATAAAGTTTCCATTTTAGGGTGGGGATAATTATCTTTCTTGCAGACAATATTTAGAAGACTGAAGAAGACTGAAGTCTGAATATGCTGAAG
>LPNX010370196.1:28984-64293 GCA_001517045.1 Pseudotsuga menziesii | reverse complement strand
TGTGGAAATCAAGAAGGCCCACTACAAGCTATCGTTGAAATAGTGGGAATACTGCTGCCGCTCCTGATGACTGTCATTTCTCTCATTTGCCCAATCGACGTTTAATGTCACAGGATCGATTTTGGATTGATGAATTAGCAACCATCCTGGCAAGAATTCTGATCCCGAAGTGAGGCTGCTTTTTGTGAAATCAGCAAGGCCCACTACAAGCTATCGTTGAAATAGTGGGAATACTGCTGCCGCTCCTGATGACTGTCATTTCTCTCATTTGCCCAATCGACGTTTAATGCCACAGGGTCGATTTTGGATTGATGAATTAGCAACCATCTTGGCAAGAATTCTGATCCCGAAGTGAGGCTGCTTTTTGTGAAATCAGCAATCATCTCAGAATTCTGGTGGAGAACGCAATGCAGTCCATGGAGAACAAGATCAACAGCATATTAAATTCTATGGTATTCAACTAAGATATGTGGCATGAAGTTTTTTTGTATGGACGATTGATCTAGTGCCTTCGATCTGTGAACATCATGTTAGATATTCAGAAGTGTTATCGAAACCAAGAGGACAAGTTTTCATTGGACAAGACCATATGCATGCTGAGGTCAACTGGTCATTAGCTTGTTGTGATAACCTGGAATGTGTCAGTTGCATAAATCACCAATTGTGATTGAGCCTCATCCAGTGAAGTCGTAAGTTGAATACTAACTGATTCAGTTATCTTGAAGATATATCAACCTGAAAGTTGTTCGACTGAATGCACCTCTGATTAGTGTGAAAGTTAAAACAATTGTTATGGTTGCCTCACCCAACTGGAGACGTAGTGTGGTTGAGTGTTTGAAAGTGTATTGGTTGATATTGGTTGAGTGTCATCTGCATGATCGATTAAAGCTCCAATGGCAAATGTTTTTCATTTGGGTACCACTATGTCATCAGCAGACATGCCTTTTTCTTTGTAGATGTCCGGTATATTCTTGTTTTGTTGGAGCCGCAGATCTCATAAATATTTCTTTCACTGTCTTCTCTATTTTGGGAATTGTTAAGACATCTACTTGAACACTCAGATTCGGCTTTGTAAAGAAGAAGACTAAGCTTGGGGGCTAGAGGCAACATTGCAGCAATGGATTTATGAAGACTGACAACGATATACATGAGCAGATTGATTATGATAAAGGAAGATGAATCTGTACTTACTGCTGTAGCAATTATATGAAGTTGGAACGTGTTCTGGGCATTCACAGAGGGTCACTCTTGTGACATTGGTTGTGAGTTTCCCAAGCATTCACGTTCACTTTGGAGAAGTAAAGAAGAATAGTCTCGCAAAGGAATTGATAAGTCACTACAGCCACATTGCATCATAAAGTGGCCTGTAGATTCTCAACAGGGATACATCTACAATCATTTCCAGGTTTGCAATTATTGTTATATTGTTCTGCAAAAGGTACTGTAGCTGTTGGTTATTATTATCATATAAAATTGTTACATTGAAGTGAGATATACTACTCTGAGAAGAGGGAGAAAAGATCACTGAGGCAGACACATGCTTAAATTCAAAGAAGCAATATTATTGAAAAGTTTTATTCAGTAAGGCAGAAATATTGCATAAATGATGAACAGCTTGGAGTTTTGAAGTATGTTTGCAGCAGACAAACCATTTTTATGAAAACACAGTCAGAGATCGTGTTGATGATGATGCTCAAGCCANGCAAGATAAGGAAGGTGACAGTCTGAAATAGAGTGACAGACCCGAAGTGATGATACTTAGTCTCGATCTTGACAGAGGTTGAGATCCTTCACAAGCAGATCGAACATTTATACACAGTCAGAACAGTTATACACAAAGGTGTTACATTGTTGTTTCAGTGAACAGAAACCCAGGGCAAGGATAGGGTTTGGCACAAATTTCTATGAAGATTTAGACTGAAAGTTTCCAGTCTGTACAGTGCTGAGAAGGTATGAAATTCGAGGCTGATTATGCACAGTAAATGCGACTGCTATAGCACTGTTTTTCAAGGCAGAAGAGTTGTCCTTCATGGTTGAGATAAGTTTGGCCTACTGAGTTGAATAGCCAGTGATTTACATAATTATGTGGCAGTATACTTAATTTACTCTGTGAGATGTTCAGATGCTCAAGTGATGATGGGTTCAGCAATATGATGTGGTAGTGGCAGCAGACAGAGAAATGATCAGTGAAACACACATACTTAATGTTGTATACAGCAACATGTTGTGCTATGGACAGAATTAATATGAATATGTCAGACAGAATAATGATGTGAGCAGCAGATTTTTGTGAGCAGCAATCAGGCAGTGCAGAGAATGAGCAGCAGAGTTTAATGAGCAGCAATCAGGCAGTGCAGAGAATGAGCAGCAGAGTTTAATGAGCAGCAATCAGGCAGTGCAGAGGATGAGCAGCAGAGTTTAATGAGCAGCAGTGAGCAGTGGTGACAATCAGAAAGCAAACCCAACAAAGCTTCATGTGACCGGTAAATACCACGGGCAATCACCGGCCTGAAAACCATGAAAACATTGTGAAAATTTGTGCGGCAATCACGATAAATAGAGTCTCTTCAAACACGCTGTTCGTTTTTATTTATTTATTTTCGGATGTCTGGTTGAACACTCTTGACAGAACCCAACTTCAAGACTCGCTCCAAATCGCCGAGACTCTCCCTACCACCGCATTCTCTTCTGCTTGGAACGGCGTTCAGCACATCTCATAGCACTTTGCCATTAGCCAGCATATTCAGACTTCAGTCTTCTTCAGTATTGCCCAATGAATTTGAAGAGATACAACCCAGATGATTTGTATGCAAAGATTAAAACTCCATAACAAGAAGCCAAGCTACTCCCACGAAAATTTCCTCAGCCAAGCTTAGCGACCTTTTTTTTTTGTCTTGCTGCGGCAGCTTCACCTTTGATTACTTTTCACTGCTTAGAGAGAGAATGATTAAAAGATATATACACCTTTGAGTGGCCTCTTTCCATAAAGTAAGGAATATTTATTTTTGTATTATTATTTTATTTTAAATCATCTCTTTTTTATTTTTATTTTATTTATTTATTTTTTTTTTTTTACCTTACCCCATTTGTAATGAAATTATGTTTTATAAAGAACTTTCTTCAAACCATATTAGGGACACCTTAAGAATGATATATATATATATTTTTTTAAATATCCCTTTTGACTGGGCTGACTTTATTTCAAGTGGCTTGGGTCATCAACATAAAGGGCTTCTTCCCATCTTAAAAGTCTTCTTCAAAAATATCCATGGACTCCATCTCCATGAACAACCTCCAGCGCTTATGACAACTTTCCATTAAGCCACTAGGGCTTCCATGCATATGTCATGTGCAAGGGCATCATCTAGGGTTATCAACATCTTCAGCAACTGCTATGACATCAAAGACTATGTTGGCATCAATGACAATTTCATCAACAGTTATAACCAGAAAAACCATCAAGCATCGAAATCATACTAGATCCTGTTACTCTTTGCAATAAAGTTTCCATTTTAGGGTGGGGATAATTATCTTTCTTGCAGACAATATTTAGATTTCTGAAGTCCACACACAACCTGATTTGACCATTCTTCTTCCTAACGACCAACAAATTGGAGCACCAAGAAGAATGTCTAGTGTGGGCTATTATTCCAGCTTTCAACATCTTTTGAAGTTCTTGTTGTACTAAGGGGGCCAACTTAGGATTTATTTGCCTAAGTTTCTGTCTAAATGGTTTGGCTTCTTCTTTAAGTGGAATAGTGTGCTGAATCACATCTTCCCTATAGACTTTAAGCTCGTCATATGTGAAGGCCAAAACATCTCTATATTCCCTTAGTAAATTAATAATTTGTTCTCTTTCATCTTTGGGTGTTGATTTCCCAATTTTAACCATCCTAGGTTCTTCCTTTGTGCCTATGTTTACCTCTATGTAATCACTTGGATTTGTACCTGATTCTTCCTTAGGTTTATGGCCATCTTCTCTATCAAATGCCCTTTCTAAAGACACATCTTTCCTAGGGGCTGGATTAAGCTTTTGACTTTCTTCTGCATAATAACAACCTTCTTGCTCTTCACTAATGTGAAAGTCAGCAAATTCTCCTATATTACTCAAAAACTTAATCACTTGTTTATCATCATCAAAGACCTGCCAATTATCTACATTATCTGGAACTGAAGGCCTGAAGATAACTTCCATTTTAACTTCTTCATCTACTAACTCTGGTGGTCTCTGAAGGGTGGAAGCAGCAACTGCAAGTCTATTTGCCTTAGCATTTAATTCTCTAGGGATTGCAATAAATTCTATGTGATCAAAGCATGGAATCAGATCTAAAATTGCATCCCTATATCTTCTTAATCTTTCTGATTTGCAAGCAAACTGTTTATTAACCTGTGAAATAATCAAATCTGAATCACCTTTAACCTCTAACTTCTTGATACCTTTATCTTTACACACCTCTAAACCAAGGAGCAAGGCTTCATACTCAGCCACATTGTTGGTGGCATTAAATTCTAGTCTATAGGAAAAATTGAATTCCTTATGAGAAGGGGATTCAATAACTATGCCTGCACCTTTACCAGTTCTAGAGAAGGCCCCATCAAAGTGCATATGCCAAATTTGATTAACTCCTTCATCTTCATTTGATTCTTCAATAGGTCCCAAAGTGTTAGCCAAAATTGCATAATTTCCCAAGTCATAAGTTTTATATTTTAATTCATTGCTTGGATTTCTTGGGTCTTCTACATGGTGTCTCATCTCCAACTCTCAATTCAATCTAACAAAACTCCCTTCAGGAGTTGGAATGGTGGCATAAGTTAAGTCCATTTGAATATTTCCTCCTAAGTCTGCTCCAGTTTTTCTTGAGAGTAACATACCCCAAGCATCTGGGACATCTATCACTACTATGTCCATTTCTATTTGAATGTCTGGAAAAGCTGCTAAGTGTACTTGTAAGCCTTTAATTAAACCACACACGTCAATCATCTTACTGTCCATTGCACAAATGTTATGATAAGGCCTTGAGATCCTTAGATTTAATTGTTCCATAACTTTTTTAGTCATCACATTTGAGCTAGCACCTGAATCTAACATGCAGTTGTGTAAAAGATGATTGTTCACTAACAACGAGAGGAAGAATGGCTGGTTCTTTTCATTTCCTTTGTCCATACTCTGAAGAATGACAGGTGCATCATGGTAGGCTATGGCTTTATCAACATTATTCTGGCAAGGTTCTTCTATAGCTTTGAGTAATTTTCCATTTTGAGAAGGGATCTTCATGAGTTCTGCTACAGGAACCAACATCTTAGCATTATTTAACCAACCTCCTAGATCAATGTTTAATTGTGTATTAGGAGCAATTGAAACAGGAGGGGGAGGAGGTACCTTAGGAACATTGGTTGGAGTTCTTTCTTGACTTTGATTCTTCTTACCATTTCTTTGGTAAGTTATTCCTCTATACCTAGAGAAATCTAACACTTGCTGCTCACTAGGCTTAGGGCCAAAAGCTGCTTTTGCTACTTCATTAATTGACTCAATACTTTGACTATTCTCAACTAGATCCATCCATTCATGCATACCAATATCATACTTCTGCCCACACATGTTCACAAGATTTGGAGTGCCTTCAAAGATAGTAACAGATAATGCTAAATCCTTTTGTTCAACTGAAATGTCTGCATTTTGTTTTAAGTATGGCATAGTTTTATCTCATGCATCAGATTATTATCCTCAAGGAAATGGTCAAGCAGAATCTAGTAATAAAAATCTAATGACCATGGTCAAGAAAATTGTTGGGAAAAACAAAAGGTCTTGGGACAGTAAAATAAAACATGCTTTATGGGCTGATAGAATAACAAAGAAAGCATCTACGGGCAAGAGTCCTTTTGAGTTAGTCTATGGTTTAGAAGCTCAGCTACCAGTTCACCTGTTCAGAAGCTCAGCTACCAGTTCACCTTTTGAGTTAAGCTATGCTTTGTTCGCTGTTCTGTTTTGTAATTTTTATGACAGCCACTTATTTTCTCTTTCGCTGCCCCATTCTCTTCGATTTTTATCATCCTTTAGCTTCATAGTTGGTTGCCCTATTCTTCCCTTTCTTTGGTTTTGATTTTTGCTTGGTTTCTCTCATCTTCTTTTGTTTCAGCCCTCTTTCTTTTGCTCTTTTTACTCTTTTCAAACTTTTTCCCTTTTCCCTTTTCACAGGTTTTCGGAAATATCTCAAAAATAAAAATAAAAGGCACTCTCCTTTTTTACAA
Source organism: Pseudotsuga menziesii (assembly GCA_001517045.1). NCBI lineage: Eukaryota > Viridiplantae > Streptophyta > Pinopsida > Pinales > Pinaceae > Pseudotsuga > Pseudotsuga menziesii. The sequence goes on along the minus strand of LPNX010370196.1, from coordinate 58,044 downwards.
GTTATAATATTTGTAGAGTTACTTTGCCTTTATTTGAAAAGACCTTTCAAGGATCAAAATCCTTAAGGCACATTGTATAAAGTTTAATAAAAGATCTTTGTTTGAGTGGGGTTTTTAAGTCCCCACTCTCATCCTCCCCCATTTGGGGAGGCTTGTGTTGTGTATGCTTTGATTAGTGCTAGTTTTCATCATTCATTACATCTCATGCTTAGATCACTAATTGTTAATTCATCACTTCTTAGTTGATTACTCAGTTTAATTGCTTATCTTTCTAAGTAAATCAGCTGCTTAAATCTCTTGAATCACACCATAAGGTGGATCAAAAGTGCTCTCTGTCGAAGAGTTTAATCAACTAATTTCATCTTGTGCTTGTTTAATCAACTAACTTCTAAGTAAGACTCTTGAACTTGCAAAAACACAAGTCAAGAGCACTCTCTATCGGAGAGCATCCTAGGTTTGCATAATCCCTGCATTAGTCTCATCTAAATTAGCTAAGTCTCTTGAACCACTGTCATAAGATGGGGTCAAGAGCGCTCTCTGTCGGAGAGTCTAATTAAGTTACTTAATAAAATCTTCATCATACACACCCCTTTAATTAATTAACTCCCCTCCCTCCTTGCCGGAGTATGCTCTAACCGATCTCAGATTGGAATACCCAAAAATGGCACTAGATCTTTAAACCTTACAAGACTAACTTAATTAAAACTTTTCCCCCATAACCAACGCACCGGCGTTGTTTCGTTTAAATACTGAGGCATGTGGGCAAATTCCAAGTGTGGGCGCCGGGCAACCCAATCTGGGCACAGGTAGTTAAGTTATTGAACACTTACCCGTGACCCCACACAGGTCCGTCATGTCTTCGAACGGAGCCATTGAAGGTATTTCCGGTTAGGACATCCAGCTACCGTAAGCAAGACAAATTAAAAACCTTTAAAACCTACCAAGAGCACTTGCAAAACCTAACATTCACTGGCATCATTTTGGGATTCATGTCTCTTTATACACGAAGCATCCCTGATAAGTTGACTCCATAGGCACTGGTTCTATCTTTTCGCATTATTGATAATCTGGGCCATTTGTCCATTGGATGTTTTGATTATAAGTTATATCTGTGAATGCTTTATCATTTCGTGAGTTCTCAAATTATTGTCTATGTTTTAATTCTGGTGATAGCAACGTGGATTGCTTTGTCTTGTGTCTAATATTCATTCTATTAATCATTTAAAATCACATTAACTCCTAAACAACACCCATCCGCATCCAAAAACACCTAAAACTTAACTTAAACATTGAGCCATAGAAAACTCTTTGTTAGGGACTACCCCCTTTGGCTTCGTTAGGAGTTAGCCTAAACGGAGGAGCTAGGAGTAGGTGACAGTACCTAGCTTTGTGCTTGCCCCCAAGGTCACACCTCTCCCACTTTCTCAAGTGAGGAGACAACTTTCAACTGATTTCTGCTGCTGGTGTGCAATCGGCGGACAACAATGACCATGGCCCCGCGGGGTTTGTAATAAAATGTGCTAGTAGGGTGTTTTGAGTGGTTCGGTCTCCTAAGACGTAGAATTTCAACTAAGGTATTCCAGGGAGTTTTTTGCCCTTGTCAATTATGCTTTACCTATATCCGAGTATAATCGGCGAGGTTTTCTCCCGCTTCCTCCGAAGCTAGAATGCTCGATTTTGAATTCTGAGCCTTGGGGGGTTATTAGAGCCCAACTGAGTATGTATAAACCTGCTAGACATTATTAGAATAGACTATTGTCATGTCCTAAGTCACTAGGACCCTCAGAAAAAATTCCAAAATTTTTTTACCAGACACGTTGGATTTTGGGTTTTTATTTTTTTAATTTTTAAATTTTCCTAAGTTTTTAATTAACTTTTTCCATAGTTTAAATGGAAAAATTTCAATTTGTAATATATCAATCATCCGGAACCCGAATTCAGTGATTGAAGGCTCTAACCTTAAGCCAAATATCATCAATGATCAACCAGTCAGCTATCCCCAAGTTTCAGAAGTTCATTCAGCCTCGTAATTAATAGTTTCTCAAAAAAGTCATTTATGGAGAAATTATTAATTAAAATATTAAAAATGAATATTTTGGAGAAAATAAAAAACTCTCCAAAATAAACCAAACTGAATAAAATAAAAGGCTAAATGACATGGCACAGAGCATTTATGATGATTCCAATCAATATCGGTCAGTTTCATATCAAGTATCGAAGTGTAGCAGCTGAACTATCAGTCAGAAATTTGCCCTCTTTGGTCAAATTCGTTTTTGATTGAAATGCGGGTTATCTATTGGTTGGGTGATCATTACGAGGGAGGATGAGCCACCTCACCCCTCGTCATTACTCCAACACTTAGTTTCAATTCAGTTGCAGCTCAGTTCAACTCCAAATTATCATGCCGAGCTCATTCAATTACTCCGGTGTTACTCTTAGTCCGGATTTAGGGATTTGAGCCCTATTTTCTTTCCTTTTTGTATAAGTAGAGGCTCTTTTGAGCTCTACAAGATGGAACTTTGTAGCAGAGTTACTCTGAGAAAATTGTATCAAGCATTTGCTTTGAATTGTTAATAAAGATTCGATTTTGGAGGTCTATGAGCTCTTGCATGTGGTAGCTTTCTAAATGGTTGAGATGATATTGTCTCTAACCCCTATTTCTTTAATACTTGCATGAGATCAATTGTTTTGTTAGCTCAAGAAGGCCATTGTTGGCACGGTAGAATAGCAATTTGTTGTTTCAATTTTGTTGTTTATGCAAAGTAGATTAGTATCTTGATGGACATGAGTAATCAGTATATACGTAATGTTGATCTTGATTAAATTTTCCTAGCATACTAGCATGTTGTTTTGATCTCACATTTGTATTGAGTTGTGGTGTGTTATCAGGCTTCACAGGTTGAAGAAGGGTGTGAGCTCAACTGCTTCTATCCCAGGCTTCAAGCAACCAATTTTTGTTTAACACTTTGTGATTGCAGGAGCTACAGGGATCATCTTCTTTTAATGCAAAAAGAAAGCTGGGAGTCTCTCTCTCTATCTTGTGTTCCATCCACAAGAAGTCTTTACTTTGGTTATCAGTTACTTTAGGAAGCCCTAGTCTCCATTTTTCCATCTTTTGGCTTCCTTTCTCTTGCCTTGTTTGGCTTGCTTTTTCTCTTCTCTTCTCGCTGACCTCTTTTCCCCTTTTTTCACTCAGTTTGCAGCCCTCTTCTTGTTAGTTTGTAGCCCTCTTTTTGCCTTTCTTCTCTTCCATTTCATAACCTTTTCTCCGCTCTCTTTTCTCCATTTTCACCGTAGAATTTTACCCCCTTTTTAAGAGTTAGTTTGTAGTTTTGTTTCTTTTAATTTTTGATTAACATATAATGTTTCAAGTGTTTAAAGTTCTTACTTTTAGGAAAAATCAAGAAAAGCCCAAAGGCTAAAGGCAAGCAAGGAAGCAAGCAAAGAGCAAAAAGACAAAATTTTTTCCCTCTTCTCTCTTTCCCTTTCTCACCCCGCTCTTTCGGAAGAGGCAAAAAATATCAAAAAACATTGTAAAAGTTAATAAAAAGCAAGTGGGATAAAGGCTCCTACACCCCTCTTCCCCCATTTGGGGGAAGCTTGTATCGTCTTTTTTTTTTTCATGTTTTGCATAATAATTTGCCAGAGTAGAATAGGAAAGAGTAGTTTCATCATTTAGAATTTTGTTTCCATAAAAGTTTAAAAAAGAAAATTTTTCCTGTTTCATTACTTAGTTAGTTTAAGTTTTGTTTGCTTTCAATTGATATAATATTGCAAAATTAAAAAAGAACCAAAATCTCTTGAATCTCACCGTAAGGTGGATCAAGAGTGCTCTCTGTCAGAGGGTTTGCTTAATGTTTAATTTTTCTTTTATTTCATGTACCTTGCCTTTTGTAATTTAATAATTTCTAAGTCTCTTGAACTTGCCAGAATCCAAGTCAAGAGCACTCTTTATCGGAGAGCATTTTAATCTTTTCATCATCCTTGCACTTAGGCATATAGATAGATAAGACTCTTGAACTTTTGTCATAAGACAAAGTCAAGAGCACTCTTTGTCGGAGGGTTTAATTAACTCTTTTAATAAAATTTTTCTACTCACATTCCCCTCTAATTAATTTACTTCGTTGATATCCCTCACCTAGTATGCTCTGCCGATTGCCATAGTTGGGCTCATACTCAGAACGGTGAGCGAACTTGCTAAGATCGCAAATAAAAACACAAATAAAATTTTACTCCCTAACCAACGCACCGGCGTTGTAGAAAGCATTCAAGTCTATTCTCAGTAAGGGCGCCAGAACTCCCCGTTGTCTTAGAGTCACGGCTAGCTGGTCAATCCTCTAGGACGTCAGCCCGAGATGCTGGATGAGCCGACATGTCTAGAATGTAATGACTTTGAACACTTTCCCGGTTGGTCTCTGATACCTTTTTTGTTTCAAAGCCATAATAAACAAGACCATTAAAATATTTAAAACATACCAAGAGCACTCACATAACATATCCACTAGCTTTATTTCAAGACTTGTATCTTTGTTATTCTTCAAGCATTGCAGAGCTTTGACTCCATAAGGCACTGGTCTATCATTTCATGCGTTATTATTAATCTGGACCATTTGTCCTTTGATTTATAAAATCTTTGTTTGTGAATGCACTTTTATTTTTACAAGTTCTTGATATATTGTTCATCTTTTAATCCAGTGCAACAACGTGGATTGCCTTTGTTTTGTGTTCAAATTTTCATAATTAAAATCATCTTTCATCATAATAACTCCTAAACAAACACCCATCCGCATCATTCGAACATTAAAACTTAACTTAAACACATTCATCCATAGAAACTCTTTGTTAGGGACTACCCCCCTTGGCTTCGTTAAGAGTTAGCCTAAACAGAGGAGCTAGGAGTAGGTGATAGTACCTGGCTCTGTGCTTGCCCCCAAGGTCACACCTCTCCCACTTTCTCAAGTGAGGAGACAACTTTCGGAAGATTTCTGCTGTTGGTGTGCAATCGCCGGACAATAGACGGTAGAGAGATGGGAAACTAAAGAGGTGGAACCAAGATAGCCTTGACTCCCGAATGGATGGTTGTCACGCCAATCGGGGCAATCTTCACTTGGTGTTGTCTTAGCCCAAGACAACAATGGGGGAGACCCAGATCTACTCTCGACAAGAGAGATCAGACCAAGACATCAGATCAAATCAAATGGAGTTGAAGTACGTAAGGTGTAAGGTGAAGTAAACCCTAGATCTATGGATGGAGTCACAAGGTGAATTAGAGCTTGGATCAAGGGTTTATGAGGTATGAAATTTGATCCAAGTTTGAAATACAAGTGACTTATGAGCTTATTACTATATCCAGAATCAAGGTACTAGCAAAAGATGAAAGTATCCACTGCCTTGAGAAACGTGACCAATGCAAGGAGGGTAAAAACAGGATTGGGGTTACCTAGTACCACGGGATAGACTCGAAGGAAGGTATAGATCTACAGGTACAATAGACTTTGGACTATACTATGATAGAGATCATGACTACAGATTGTATGGATATACAGATTCAGATTGGGCAAGAAGTGTCATAGACAGAAAGAGCACCTCAGGTGGATGTTATTGTCTAGGATCCGCCATGATCTCATGGTTTAGCAGGAAGCAGTCCAGTATTGCTCTCAGCACAACTGAAGCAGAGTATATAGCAGCTTGTTTCGCTAGTTGTGGAGCCACATGGGTTCTGAATTTGATGTCAGGTCTATTTGATTTGGAGTTGGATACCACAGTGATTCTATGTGACAACCAGAGTTGTATAAAGATGACAGAGAATCTTGTGTTCCATGATAAATCAAAGCACATAGAAATCCAATATTTTTACATAAGGGATTGGTACAAAAGGGAGCTATACAACTCTGGTATGTGAGTACCGATGAGCAAGTTGTTGATGTTTTGGCCAAGCCTCTATCTCGAGTAAAGTTTGAATACTTCCGTGACAAGCTTGGTGTAGTTTGAAAAGACTTTCCTCGCAAGGAGGAACAATGGTGATGATATAGATGTTTCCTCGTAAGGAGGAACAATGATGATGATGCTGAAGACTTTCCTTCCAAGGAGGAATAGTGATGATGATATAGATCCTTCCTCGTAAGGAGGAACAGTGATAATGATGCTGAAGACTTTCCTCGCAAGGTGGAATAGTGATGATGATATAGATCTTTCCTTGTAGGGAGGAACAATGATGATGATTCTGAATAATTTCCACGTAGGGAGGAACATTGATGATGATGATACAGACCCTCCTCGGAAAGGTGGAACAGGTAGAAGATATGAACCCTCCTCGGAAAAAGGGGGAGCAGATTGATGATATGGATCCTCCTTGGAAAGGGGGAGTGATGATGAGACTGTCATTGATGATGGGATGACAGTGATGCTCTAGTGCAAAAGAGGCCAAGTGCGCCTACAGGTGCCAATGAAGTTCGACATTCAGTTGTGGACGATAGTATCCTCTTTTGAGGATGGTCTTGTGGACAATAACACTCTGCTCTTGAGAGTGGTCCTAGCTCTTACCGGCTAAGTATGGTCCTGCAGACGATATTCTCGTATGAGAGTGTACCTACATTCATTTGTAGATGCCGTAGAATGACACTCGCTTGGGAGTGGTCATACCTTTAAAGCTGAGGATGCTCTACATAGAGTCCTTACAGACAACAGGTCTTGCATTTAGGTGTGGACGAGATCTGCAGTTGTAGACGATACTCTCGCATGGAGAGTGTACCTACATTCATTTGTAGATGTCGTAGAATAACACTTGCTTGGGAGTGGTCCTAGCTTTAAAGCTGAGGATGCTCTACGATGAGTCCTTACGGACGACAGGTCCTGCATTCAGTTGTGGATGAGATCCGCAGTTGCAAACGATACTCTCGCATGGAGAATGTTCCTACATTCATATGTAGATGCCATAGTATAACACTCGCTTGGAGTGGTCCTAGCCTTAATAAGCTGAAAATGGTCTACGTTGAGTCTTGCGTTTTGTTGCAGATGACAGGTCCTGCATTTTGTTACCAATTATTTTGTATAATAGTTGAACCTTTCGTTGAGCTGCCAGTTGATGAACATGATCCATGTTCATATCTAGTGTATCGGAGGTTCAGAATTTCATGCCTAGCTAGTTTTGGCTAGTCATTTTTGTTTTTGTACTGAAATGACTATGCCCCATGGGGTTGTTGTAATAAAGTGTGCTAGTAGGGGTTTTGAGCGGCTCGGTCTCCCGAGACTTAACTATCAACTAAGGTATTCAAGAGAGTTTTTTCCCTTATCAATTATTCTTTGCCTCTAGCCGAGTAATAATTGATGAGTTTTTCTCCCGCTTCCTCCAAAGCTGGAATGACCGATTTTGAAAGTTGGGCGTTGGGGGATTATTAGATTCCAACTGATGAATATGAACCTACTAGACACTATTTGTATGTTCTATGGTCATTTCCTAAGTCCCGGGATGCATTAAAACATTATCCGGAATTTTTTTTCTCGGACGCGTTGGAGTTTTTATTTTTGACTATAGAGAAATAATTAACATTTTCAATTAATTAAACTATTTTTACTATGGTTTAATTGAAAATTTTCAAATTGTAATAGTTAAGAGGTCTGGGGGTGGTTTTTGGCAAATAAAGACTTGTTTTCTATGCCAAAACACTCATTTACCCCCTAGACATACTTATCCTAAGTTTCAGATGATTAATTTTCTCTCAATTAAATATTTCCTCAAAATTAATAAATGAGGAATATTTAATTAAAATAATCATTATTTTATTAAATGGAGAAAATCAAAATATCTCCAAAAAAGACCAAATTAAAATTAATAAAGGGATAAATAGCTCAGCACAGATTATTGGAGGAAATTTCAATCATCACCAGTCAGTTTTGAGTCAGTATCGGAGTGTAGCAGTCAACCCCCTCTTGAGATTTGCGCCTCCTTCCTCATGTGGGCGAATTCCTCTTAGTGGAGGTTTGTGGTTGGCTAGGTGATGAGACCGAGGAAAGTTGAGGCCACCTCGCCCCCTCTCATTACTCCGCAACTCAGTTACAACTCAGTCAGACATCAGTTCAACTCCAAATCAGTTTCCAAAGCTTCAGTCTCCTTAGGGTTGCTCCCTCCTTCCTCATGCTCACGCTAGGGTTGGGTAGCTTCTCTCTTTTTGTATAAAAGTGGGTCTCTTGCTCCTTATTCTACATGGAGAATTTACAAGAGAACTTTGCCCAAATTGTAATGCTCTCATTTGTTTGAAATGGAATAAAAGGGAATTTGGAGGTCCATGCATGGTTTTTTAGTGTTGTGATTTCATCTTGTGCGAGGTGATATTTCTCTCAACCCTACTCTCTCTTTCACAATCGCATGTTCATTGCTAGCTTAGGAAGGCTATCAATCTAGCACAAAAGGTTAGCTATTTATCGTCTTTAAGTTGGTTATCTATGCAAGGTCTTTTGAATATCTAAATTGAACAGGACGTAGTCAGTTATACCAATGTTTTTTGGATATTTGTTTGATTGAGTATTCTAACACTTGATATCACTTGTTGTTGTTGAGAGTTGTGCTTTTAGGGATCACCAAAGGTGGAGAAAGGGTTGAAGTTCAACTGATTCTTCACAAAACAAGAGTTTTTTTTATCATCTAACACTTTCACCTTGCAGGATCTACAAGGCTTTTACCTCCAAGTCAATAAACTCAGCCAAAAGGAGCTCTCTTCTCATCCGTCACAAATCAATTTAAAACTCTTCCTTGGTTACGAGATCTACCTTTTCCTCTTTTCTTTTACTGTTTGCCGCCCTCTTCTTTCCTCTTTTTGCAGCCTCTTCCTTCCTCACTATTTTATTTTTTTTGCTTCCTTTTTCTCCTTTGTTCGCTGCCCACTTCCTTACTTTTTGCAGCCACTTCTTCCGTACTTTTTGCAGCCCCTTCCTTACTGTTCTTCTTTCCTTTTTTCTTCTTTTGCTGCTCTCTTTTCACCTCTCTTTCGCTGCTCTCTTTTCACCTCTCTTTCGCTGCCTTTTTCTGCGGTTCGCTGCTCTCTTTTCACCTCTCTTGGCAGCCCCTTTCTTTCACTGTTGGCTGCCCCTTTCTTTTACTGTTTGATCTCTTCTTTTTTACCTTTGCGTGCAACCTTCATTACACTGTTTGCTGCCCCCTTTTTCTCAATTTACAGCCTATTCTTTTCTCTTTTTACAGCCTTCTTTTGCTCCCTTTTTCTCCACTTTGCCTTCTTCCTGTTTCCTCCTTTGCATGTAAAATTTTCATCTAGTTTCATTTCGAAAAATATTTAAAAAACTTGCATTTAAAAGTTGTTTTGCATATAGATTAATTTTATTTTGCATCTAGATTTACTTTGGTTTATTAACGAATAATGGGTGCTTGAGTTATTGTTCTTTTTGTGTAGTTACTGAAGAAGAGGTCAGCCAAAGACAACACTAAAGACTTGGGAAGATTGAAGAAAAAGTTCCCAACAAGAAGACGAAACCAAGAAGACAAACCACATCCTTTTTGTAAAAGCCATTAAGGCTTCTTCACTCTTTTATTTTTTCCAAGTTCTCTTCAAGGGTTAAAATCCCCAAGCATTGTAATTTATTAATAAAATGGCTAGTGGGATCAAGCCTCCCATTTTTCCTACTTCCCCTTGTTATCAACTATTTTGTACCATAGTTGAACCTCCTGTTGAGCCGCCATTTGATGAACATGGTCAATGTTCATGTTCAGTGCAGCAGAAGTTTAGAATGTTTTGCCTAGCCAATTTTGGCTAGTCATTTTTATTTTTATGTTGAAATGACCATGCCCCATGGGGTTTTTGTAATAAAGTGTGCTAGTAGGGGTTTTGAGTGGCTCGGTCCCTTAAGACGTAAAATTTCAACTAGGGTATTCCAGGGAGTTTTTTCCCTTGTAAATTATGTTTTTCCTATAGCCAAGTATAATCGATGAGGTTTTCTTCCGCTTCCTCCAAAGCTGGAATGCCCGATTTTGAATTTTGGGCCTTGGGGGGTTATTAGAGTGCAACTAATAAATATGAACCTACTAGACACTATTGGTATGTTCTATGGTCATTTCCTAAGCCCTGGGATACATTAAAAAAATGTCCGAATTTTTTTTTCCCGGACGCGTGGTGATTTTTAATTTTTAATTTTTTGACTATAGGGAATTAATTAAAATTTTCAATTAATTAAACCATTTTGACCATGGTTGTTATCACCAACCTTGTAGTTGCTTGTGTGAGGGAGATCCAAGATGGATGGTAGAGGGGCAAGCAACTAAGGAGGTGGAACCAAGACTTCCTAGACTCCCAAATGGATGGTTGTCACGCCAATCAAGGCAGTCTTCACTTTATGTTATCTAAGTCCAAGACAACAACGGGAGAGACCCGGATCTACTCCCGACAGGAGAGATCAGACCTAGAAACCAGAACATATCAAATGTGGCTTTGATGTACGTAAGGTGTAAGGTAAATGGAAACCCTAGCTCTAGGGTTTAGGTACTAGCAACTGATGAAGATGACCACTATCTTGGGAAACGTAACTGTGACAGGGTGAGCAAGGACAGAGTTGGGACTGTCTAGTACCAAAGAGATAGACTCAGTGAAGGATATGAAAATATCGTGTAACCTGAGTTATCAAGGAATGGTCAACTTTTGGGGAAAGAGGTCAGGAAGAGCTAGCGCTATGCTTGGAGATTAGTGCCTGTTCAGCCTTGGGTAATGGAGTCAGTATCAACACAGCGTTTCAGTGAACCCACTTGGGATATGTCCTGATCTATGGACCCAGAAAAGGATTTGGCCCGGAAGACTCAGGTTACAGGAAAATCAGCAGAAGGAGGGCTAGCGCTAGGGTTTAGAGAGGCAGATCTCCAGATCCAGAGCCACTAGGAGACTATCAGCTCAGCGTTGGAGTGGAAATGAGATCAGGATGACCCGATCTACAAACCCAAATCATAAAATTTCAGGAAAAATCAGATCTGGAAAAGTCAAAATCTAATGAGGGGGGCTAGGAGGCTGAAAGTTAGTTTTTCAGATCTAGGGCAACCTGGCATGAACTAGCTCAGCGTTGGGGGTGATTTGGACTGCGTGAGACCCGATCTATCAGTCTATGAAGTCAGAAATCAGAAAAAGTCAAAACCCTAGCAGGTCAAATTTTCAGTGGGGGCGCTATGCAGTTTTGAGGCTAAAAAGCAGATCTAGGTCAAACCACCAGGAATTTGACCAACGTTGCAGTAAATTCAGTGAAGGGGAGGCTCGATCTATGAAACCCAGCAGTGGTTTGGCCAAAGATGGGACGGTTCCCGAATTTAGTATTTTTTAAGAGTTTTTTAGTATTTTAAGGGTTATCAGAAAGATGGAAGGAAAACAGGGACACTGGATTCAGATCTGTAGAAGAGAAGAGAATTACCCGGTGGATCGTACCTGGAAATGCTTGTAGAAGTCTTAACAGTGATGATCCTTGCTATCTCGATCAATTCTGGAACATCCAAGTGATTTCTATGACATATGTAAGCCCCAAGCCACCAATGCGCCCCCTACCCTGCATGAGCAAATGTCAACAATATCAGATTTGCTAAGACGAGATAAAGAAACCAAATGCTACAGGGAAGTAAAACGAAGTAATCATAGATCACAATGAAACTAATGAAAACCCCCTGATCCAAGACGAAGATAACTGAACGAGTTGAGGTCCCCCTGCAAAAACGCTCCAGCCAAAACGCCCTCCTATAGACAAGACAATGATAGTAGAAAAATATAGCTCTCACATGAATTTCCACAATGCTAGGAAGCAGAAGACTATCCAATCACCATTTGAGAACATCAAATGCAAAGCAGATCCAGAAAATATCCACGGAAAAATCTTTTTATTATTCAAATCCAATAGCCAAAGACCCCTTACAAATAAGAAGCTCTCTCCTTTAAATAGAAATGAGAGAACCACAATCATAACCGAATCCTAACCACTTTCAAAACAAGTGGCTAGGATTAAAAGATAAAATATTCTAATCAATGGTTGAGATGAGGTCAACATACAATACATGGTTCAATATAACCATAAAGTACCAAAGTGGACTAAATCACCCATAAAGAGGGTACCCCACTCAACAAGAAATAAATGAAGCACATGGTGGGTCCATGGAGTGTTAACTAAGTCCCTATGGGTGCCCCATGGCACAATAAAATAATATAACATTTTAATTCTTTGACTTTGTGCCTCCTTGAGGAAATCGTGAGCCTCCCAAAAGCTCTAGAAAATAATATAAAATGCCCCAAAAAATAGGTGTGGGCCCAATCAGGTGCTGCAACTGCTGGAGAAGGTGTAGAGAACATCAATCTCATCATCATGACTCATCCCATGTCATTTCCTTCCCTCAGTAGCCCAAATCGATTTCTTCAATAGCCATTTAATCATTTTTTAATCTGCCTCGGGAAACATGAACCTGCCAAAACAGCCTTCTAGGGTGCCTGCGTTGTCAAACTGAGCACACCAAGTTCTCTGGGATGGGGTTACTATGGTACAAACAAGTGGCTGCACCCCCTATGTCCATACAACGGCCTAGGAGATCCAAATAAAACATCTCCCTGCTCAAACACATCATCTTGTGAAGCAAACTACATCAGAAAGGTAAAATGAGCCTAATCATTTCTGCAAGTGCCCGGAACTGAAAATAAACTGTCTCATTAGACACAGAGAGTCCAAATCCATCTAGGGTGTATACTCATACCCCTCTCAAGTCTCTGCCTGATCATCAACAACATCTAATAGACAATATAACCATCTGTAAATGATCAGATACCAATAATATAACTCAGACTATCATCCATCTGCTGCAAGTGCTATAAGTCTAAGACATGCTCTACAAATCATTTAAGCAACAATCACAACTAAGGACTATACTCACTTCATAGTTGTAGTCAATTTGCTAGTTAAGGGTGAAGGATGAAATTGACATGGCTAAGGAAAATGATGACCTCCTACTTAACATCATGACACTTTGGATATGGAAAGGAAAAATTCCCTAAAACCAATGTCGGACAAACAACAACACAAGGTATGGCAGTGCCTCACAAATGGTTGAGTTGTTTAGAGAGTGCTTATTCAACTTAGGCATCATGACTACATCAAGCTTGATCCAGTTTCACTAGGATCATCAATTTTATTTCCATGGCCTTTTTGGCCTATATGACCCTTTAGGACTTCACTAGTGCTTAAAAGCACAGCTAATCGCAGCTTTCATCCAGGACATTTATTTTATAAGGTCAGCAATATTTGGATATAGCATATTTTTAACCATTGCTTTTTTGGACCTTTTCTTATACCCTTCAAGGGGTATTTTAGCATTTCATTGCTCTTGCCCTTTTTCACATATGTTAAGAAACACAGTTTTAGCATTTTCATTTTCCATGGGCGTATATATAATATTTCCAATGCAGGTAGTACATGAGCTTTCAGTTTTAGCCAACAACATCTTAAGTGATCAGGGGGAGTTCTGCACAGTGCCAAACATTGAGACAACCAACCAGAATGATTTAGGCATACAATCCAACTTACCAAGGCAAGTTCTGTCACCAACTCAGAGCCGAGACACAATATAAACAGGGAGGCTTGTCCAACAAAGGTTCTAGCGAGGGAAAAGGTCCTCCATGCCATAAGTCAAGAAGTCAGTCGGGTTGAAAACTAAACTAGAAGGTAATGGATTGGTGGAGATAGTGAATGATGAAGCCAACACTAGCAAGCCAAAACACTGGTGGGAATGACTACCTCTATTCTCCCTAGGGAGGGTAAAACCAATGAGTATAGATCAGGAACTTCAAAGTCAGAGTAAGGACATCAATACATAAATACAAATACATCCAAGTCCATATTATTATGACCTCCAGATCATGACACTACATGTTAATACATGTCACAAAGATGAGTATAAGAGCAATGATAACCATAACACAATATAAAAAGCTGATTCATAATCATGCATTTAATCCATCTGAAGCATCCTCTGTCCAATGAGAAAGCACTGATATAAAACTGGGCATCAATAACTGCTCTGTAATGACCAAATGGCTACATCGGTCCTCAAATCTGAGTGTCCTGAGACTCAATCTTGACATGGGAGAGTACAATAGTTCACAAATAAAATAATGATCCATCAAAACTGCTCATCTCAACATCTCATATGTAAGAGATCTGGCTGAAAAATGTACTGTATAAAAAAAATAGAATATGGTAGCCCAGCTACTATATATGTGATAACATCTGGCTCCAGCTGGGACAAGTGCTTTGCTGAAAAGAGTGCTTGAGAACCTCAGAATCTTTGATCCTCGTACTCTACTTCTCGCATTCTCGATCAATTCATCCAACTCTGCAACCACTACCAAATGTTACTGATTACCTGCAGCATGTCTAGAGCTATACCAAACTCACAGACCGGTCATCAGAACAATATGTCGATAATATATAAAATACTAAAAAATAAAGATGCATGAAACTGAAAAGCAGAAAAAAAAAAAAAAATCTAATCTATAACCATAACTTTTAATAAAAGTCTGATTTTTTTTAATTTTTGCAGAAATCAAAATTACACTAAGAGCTTCAAAGGTGAGCTTCAAACAACAAAGCAAGATTCTATACTACTGCCGGGAAAGGCTTATTCAAATCCTACCTACCCTACTCTAACCAATTTAGACAAGTGTTAGGTAAAATCATAAATCCAATGCAACCACTTGCTGAACAAATGTATTGAGCTTTCTTTACCGTTAATGATACCACAAATCAAAGATGGCTTGTAAGTAATGTAAATGAAAATTGAAGCCATTGTAACTTGTTGCTTGAAAATCAAAGAAGGATATGGATCAAAAGAAATGAAATCATGCCAGAGATGAGATTGAATTTCTAAAAACTCATCCATCAAGATGCTGATAGGGGCATAAAAGGAATGCAAGTTTGTTCTTGATGGAGGAAGACAATATGATTCATGACTTAGCCACTCCAAACAACTCTTTTTTTTCTCCTCTATCCTACTAGGAAATTCAATTCTATTCACTTCAGGAGAATCAAATGGGAACAAGTTGTAATGTAATGAAACTGTGAATGAGATCAAGCCCATTTGTTGTTTAAAAATGGAGAAAAGATGAAATTGATCTTTATAAACCTTCTCCAGCCATCCATAATACAGATTTACAAATTGAAAAAATTTATTCATTACGGATGACTGAGAAGAGACATGAAGTGCATTTTCCCCAATTACGTGATAATGCTTAAACTTCTGATTCAAAATTTCGAAAGTAATAACTTGATTAAAAGACAAACCCATACAAGAAGACTTGAAGAGTTTGGACGGGAGGTTGGATTGAAAATTTTCTCCCAGACTTGGAATAATTGATCTTAGAATTTGATGAGAGGAAAGAGCATTTAAATTAATTCCAGGAGTGATTTCAAGATTCGAAAGAAGGGCAGTATCCACACATTGAACCAACATATTCTGATTAAGGATCGGATGAGGAATTCTATCGATACTATTAGGGCAAGGATCCTCATTGCAATGTTCTTGATCAAGTTCACTTACAACCGTATTATCATGTGGTTTTTCTTCTTTAAGCTCATCAATAAGTTCGGTTTCAGTTTCCCTATCACTCTTACAGGCGTGCTCTTCAATGGAAGTTTTACTAATTTTAACATTTTCTTCTTTAGCGTGATATGATCAAGGTCTGAATCCAGATTTGGATAGGTTGGACACTGACTCAGATTATCATCCGTTAGGCAATGACTATGGAGTTGCTCTTTTAAAGGCTCTTTAATGACCTCATCAATGGAAGGCTCAACTAAAGATGTTTCTTGATGGTGCATATTAGGTTCCTTTCCACAGATCAGATCCAGGATTCGCTCTGTGACTGCTTCAGGTAATAATAACAGAGTATCTCGTATGATTTGATTGATATCCCTCTTAGTTTCAGCATGAGGTTTTGAAACATTATTCTCGAAGTACTTTGTAACATTCTTATGGATTGCAGGCACGCTCATAATTTGGAACATATCAGGAGAGGAATGGTCCAATTGAGAAAGCACATTGTCGATATATTGATTATCAATTGCACAATCATTGCTAGACTGACACTCTAAAATTTTATCAGTGTTCCTACTCCAACTATTAATTAACAAATCTGTGAACATGTCATACCCAGTGACGGATCTCGGTGCTAAATGATCAAACCATAGTTGAACATCCCCTTGCAAAAATTCTCCTAAGGCTCGCATATAAACATCTTCATTGTCTGCACCTTTAGATTCCATGTAATCCCAAAGAATGTCCAAATGACTTTCAATAGATATATCATTATTTCCACTAAACTGGGGCAACCTCCTAGTGTAATCGTTTGGCATAGGATGAGGTGCTCCCGATATTTCAGAAAAGTGAAGAGGAGCCCGTTTGTCTTGTTTTTTAACAACTCTAGTTTCTTGGCTATAAGGCTTTGACTAGGACTGACTTCTAGGTTCATGTTGACTTACGGGTCCACCAAAATGCATCTTCCATACTTGGCTAGGAGGGAAAGGATGTTGTCGAGGCTCTTCCCAATAATTTGCCATCACCATATAGTTTCCAACCTCCTTTGTAGGTCGCATGGATTCCTCAAAGAGGTGTTCAGGTGTCTCCACATGTTCAGTCATAGGCTTTTCATTCACTGATTTATAGGATGCATTTTCTCTGATAGGGATGGTGGCATATGAAAGATCCATCTGGATGCTTCCTCCTAACTTAGCAGCCCACTCTCTAGATAGTAGCATTCTCCATGTGTCTGGTATGTCTAAAACCAAAACGTTCATGTTTATTTCAATCTCTGGGCACGCTGCTAGCTTCATCTTCAAATTCTCAATTATCCCTCTTGATTTAACAGGTTTAGAGTCCATTCCACACACATTATATTTCCTGGTCGGTTTTAGCTCCAGCTGTTCCATTACCCTAAGTGGCATAACATTAACCTCTGCCCTTGAGTCTAGCATGCAATTGTGAAGAACCAACTAGTTTATTTCTAAAGCTATGTAGAACGAGGGATGACCACTACCATTGCTAGTTACACTTTGGATCATTATGGGAGGGTCTTTCTTAAATGCATACTTTCCACTATCTTTAGCTTTGGGCTTGATCCCTAGAAACTGAGTAGCTTGGTTAAACAATGATGGGATCTTCAGTAACTCATTGAGAGGAACAGGGATAATTGGTTTTGAAATAAAATAGCTCAAATCAACCTTTAAGTTACAAGGCTTCTCTTGGTCTTTATCACTGGTCTTTAATCCCAACAAATGCATTATTTGAATTCAGACAGATGGGATAGCTATAAGCCCTTTCAAAGACATCATAACTGAAGACCCAAAAAGTTTCCCCAGTATGTTTGCATTAATGCTATCTTGTATCATGGGAGGAATTCCTTTGCTAGGAGCACTTACTGGCTTTCTCTGCATTGTTGTGTCATGTTGAGGCTTAGCCAAATATGGATTCACCCTCTTCCCGACTTCTTGAGATGGGACCCTCAAAGGCTACTCGTTTCTCTTCAAGACCCCCCTACGAGGAACATTCAAAGGCTGTGAAGGATTTTCTCTTGTGACAGGCTTATTATTCTCTAGATTTTTTACATTATTTCTCGTTTGAGACCTTGTCGTGACTTGACTATCTGAGAGTGCCCTGGCTAACATAGTCTGGGGGCAATTATTGTTATACACTCTCTGGGAAAGTTTGTGGAAATGTTCATCATGTCTTGTGTCTTGTTTTTTGCTGATTCAAAGCTACACCATATAGATTTTGGATCAGCTTGTTCATTTCAATCATTATTTTCATCATCATATCTTTTTCTAAATCACTTTCTCCAATGTGAGACATGACTTTAGGACTTAAGATTAATACGTTGGGTACGGTCCTCAGTGGAGTCACAGGGTGGAGTCGCCAAGTGAACCACACAAGTAATTCACCAATAAAGGATATGTCGTAGGGAAAGGTGAGGTATGTTGAACCAAGGTAGGCCTCTACCTCCCCGGCAACGGCACCAAAATGTTGGCAAAGAGAACGGGAGTATAGCTTGAGGAAAAATGTCGAACCAGGGTAGGCCTCTACCTCCCCGGCAACGACGCCAAAATGTTATCACCAACCTTCTAATTGCCTGTGTGAGGTAGATCCAGGATGGATGGTAGAGGGGCAAGCAACTAAGGAGGTGGAACCAAGACTGCCTAGACTCCCAAATGGACGGTTGTCACGCCAATCAAGACAGTCTTCACTTTATGTTATCCAAGTCCAAGACAACAACGGGGGAGACCCAGATCTAATCCTGATAGGAGAGATCAGACCTAGACACCAGAACAGATCAAATGTGGCTTTGAGGTACGTAAGGTGTAAGGTAAATGGAAATCCTAGCTCTAGGGTTTAAGTACTAGTAATTGATGAAGATGACCACTGTCTTGGGAAACGTAACTGTGACAGGGTGAGCAAGGACAGAGTTGGGACTGTCTAGTACCAAAGAGATAGGCTCAGTGAAGGATATGAAAGTATCATGTAACCTGAGTTATCAAGGAATGGTCAACTTTCGGGGAGAGAGGTCAAGAAGGGCTAGCGCTATGCTTGGAGATCAGTGCTTGTTTAGCCTTGGGTAATGGAGTCAGTATAAACACAACGTTTCAGTGAACCCACCTGGGATATGTCCTGATTTATGGACCCAGAAAAGGATTTGGCCCGGAAGATTCAGGTTACTGGAAAATCAGCAGAAGGAGGGCTAGCGCTAGGGTTTGGAGAGGCAGATATGCAGATCCAGAGCCACCAGGAGACTATCAGCTCAGCGTTGGAGTGGAAATGAGATTAGGATGACCCGATCTACAAAACCCAAATCAGAAAATTTCGGGGAAAATCAGATCTGGAAAAGTCAAAATCTGATGAGGGGGGCTAGGAGCCTGAAAGTCAGTTTTTCAGATCTAGGGCAACCTGGCATGAACTAGCTCACCATTGGGGGTGATTTGGACTGTGTGAGACCCGATCTATCAGGCTGTGAAGTCAGAAATTAGAAAAAGTCAAAACCCTAGCAGTTCAAATTTTCAGTGGGGGCGCTATGCAGTTTTCAGGCTAAAAATCAGATCTAGGTCAAACCAGCAGGAATTTGACCAGCGTTGCAGTAGATTCAGTGAAGGGGAGGCCCGATCTATGAAGCCCAACAGTGGTTTGGCCAAAGATGGGACGGTTTCCGAATTTAGTATTTTTTAAGGGTTTTTTAGTATTTTAAGGGTTTTCAGAAAGATGGAAGGAAAACAGGTACAATGGATTCAGATCTGTAAAAGAGAAGAGAATTACTTGTTGGATTGTACCTGGAAATGCTTGTAGAAGTCTTAACAGTGATGATCCTTGCTATCCCGATTAATTCTGGAACATCCAAGTGATTTCTATGACAGATGTAAGCCCCAAGCCACCAATGCACCCCCTACCCTGCATGAGCAAACGTCAACAATATCAAATTTGCTAAGAGAACATAAAAAAACCAAATGCTACAGGAAAGTAAAACGAAGTAATCATAGATCACAATGAAACTAATGAAAACCCCCTGATCCAAGACGAAGATAACTGAACGAGTTGAGGTCCCCTTGCAAAAACGCCCTCCTATAGACAAGACAATGATAGCAGAAAAATATAGCTCTCACATGAATTTTCACAATGCTAGGAAGCAGAAGACTATCCAATCACCATTTGAGAACATCAAATGCAAAGCAGATCCAAAAAATATCCATGGAAAAATCTTTCTATTTTTCAGATCCAATAGCTAAAGACCCCTTACAAATAAGAAGCTCTCTCTTTTAAATAGAAATGAGAGAACCATAATCATAACCGAATCCTAACCACTTTCAAAACGAGTGGTTAGGATTAAAAGATAAAATATTCTAATCAATGGTTGAGATGAGCTCAACATACAATACATGGATCAATATAACCATAAAGTACCAAAGTGGACTAAATCACCCATAAAGAGGGCACCCCACTCAACAAGAAATAAATGAAGCACATAGTGGGTCCATGGAGTGTTAACTAAGTTCCTATGGGTGCTCCATGGAACAACAAAATAATATAACATTTTAGTTCTTTGACTTTGTGCCTCCTTGAGGAAATCGTGAGCCTCCCAAAAGCTCCAGAAAATAATATAAAATGCCTAGAAAAATAGGTGTGGGTCCAATCAGATGCTGCAACTGTTGGAGAAGGTGCGGAGGACATCACTCTCATCATCATGACTCATCCCATGTCATTTCCATGCCTCAGTAGCCCAAATCGATTTCTTCAATAGCCATTTAATCATTTTTTAACCTGCCTCGGGAAACGTGAACCTGCCAAAACAGCCTCCTAGGGTGCCTGCGTTGTCAAACTGAGCCCACCAGGCTCTCTGGGATGGGGGTACTATGGTACAAACAAGTGGCTGCACCCCTTATGTCCATACAACGCCCTAGGAGATCCAAATAAAACATCTCCTTGCTCAGACACATCATCCTGTGAAGCAAAACTGCATCAGAAAGGTAAAATGAGCCTGATCATTTCTGCAAGTGCTCGAAACTGAAAATAAACTGTCTCATTAGACTCGGAGAGTCCAAATCCATCTAGGGTGTATACTCATACCCCTCTCTGGTCTCTGCCTGATCATCAACAACATCCAATAGACAATATAACCATTTGTAAATGATCAGATACTAATAATATAACTCAGACTATCATCCATCTGTTGCAAGTGCTATAAGGCTAAGACATGCTCTACAAATCATTTAAGCAAAAATCACAACAAGTAGCAATCATTTCACTGGCGGTGTATCAACCAAATACATATATAGGGCTTTATTTATTATTACTCAGACTAGACTTTCAGGACTATACTCTCTTCATAGTTGTAGTCAATTTGCTAGTGGAGGGTGAAGGATGAAATTGACAAGGCTAAGGAAAATGATGACTTCCTACTTAACATCATGACGCTTTGGATATGGAAAGGAAAAGCTCACTAAAACCAATGTCGGACAAACAACAACACAAGGAATGGCAGTGCCTCACAAATGGTTGAGTTGTTTAGAGAGTGCTTATTCAACTTAGGCATCATGACTACATCAAGCTTGATCCAGTTTCATTAGGATCATCAATTTTATTTCCATGGCCTTTTTGGCCTATATGACCCTTTAGGACTTCACCAGTGCTTAAAAGCACAGCCTATCGCAGCTTTCATCTGGGACATATTTATTTTATAAGGTCAACAATATTTGGATATAACATATTTTTAACCATTGCTTTTTTGGACCTTTTCTTATACCCTTCAAGGGGTATTTTAGCATTTCATTGCTCTTGCCCTTTTTCACATATGTTAAGAAACGCAGTTTTAGCATTTTGATTTTCCATGGGCGCATATATAATATTTCCAATGCAGGTAGTACATAAGCTTTCAGTTTTAGCCAACAACATCTCAAGTGACCAGGGGGAGTTCTGCACAGTGCCAAACATCGGAACAACCGACCAGAATGATTTAGGCATACAATCCAACTTACCAAAGGCAAGTTCTGTCACCAACTCAGAGCCGAGACACAATATAAACAGGGAGGCTTGTACAACAAAGGTTCTAGTGGGGGAAAAGGTCCTCCATGCCATAAGTCAAGAAGTCAGTCGTGTTGAAAACTAAACTGGAAGGTAATGGATGGGTGGAGATAGTGAATGATGAAGCCAACACTAGTAAGCCAAAACACTGGTGGGAATGACTACCTCTATTCTCCCTAGGGAGGGTAAAACAAATGAGTATAGATAAGGAACTTGAAAGTCAGAGTAAGAACATCAATACATAAATACAAATACATCCAAGTCCATATTATTATGACCGCCAGATCATGACACTACATGTTAATACATGTCACAAAGATGAGTATAAGAGCAATGATAACCATAACACAATATAAAAAGCTGATTCATAATCATGCATTTAATCCATCTGAAGCATCCTCTATCCAATGAGAAAGCACTGATATAAAACTGGGCATCAATAACTGCTCTGTAATGATTAAATGGCTACATCGGTCCTCAAATTTGAGTGTCCTGAGACTCAGTCCTGACATGGTAGATTACAATAGTCCACAAATAAATTAATGATCCGTCAAAACTGCTTATCTCGGCATCTCATATGTAAGAGCTCTGGCTGAAAAATGTACTGTATAAAAAAAATAGAATATGGTAGCCCAGCTACTATTTATGTGATAACAATGGTTTAATTGAAAATTTTCAATTTGTAATAATTAAGTGGTCTAAGGGGTGTTTTTGGCACATAAACACTTATTTTCTAAGCTAAAACATTCATTTAGCCCCTAGACACACTTATCCTAAGTTTTGGACTATTATTTGGCCTTATAATTAATATTTTCTCAAAAAACCCAAAAAATGAGAAATATTAATTAAAATAATAAAAAATAATAAATTGGAGAAAATCAAAATATCTTAAAAAATGACGAATTTGAATAAAATAAAGAGCTAATTAGCTCGACACAAAGCATTTATGATGATTTCAGTCAACATCAGTCAGTTTCAGATCAAGTATCAGAGTGTAGCAGTTGAACTATCAATCATAAATTTGCCCTCTTTGGTCATATTCATTTTTGGTTCAAGTGTGGGTTATTTATTGGTTGGGTGATGATTACGAGGGAGGATGAGCCACCTCACCCCCCCTCATTACTCCAACACTCAGTTACAACTCAGTTGCAGCTCAGTTCAAGTCCAAATCATCATGCCGAGCTCATTCAATTACTCCGGTGTTACTTTTAGTCCGGATTTAGGGATTTGAGCCCTATTTTCTTTCCTTTTTGTATATATAGAGGTGCTTTGCTGTCTCTTATTCATGGAGAATTTGTGCAAGTACCCTCTGGAGAAATTTGTAATATTGTTTGAATTTGAATAAAGTAGAAGACTTTTGAGGTCCATGTGGGAGTTGTTTGTTGGCCATGCTTCATCTTGGTCAAGGTGATACCATTCTTAGCTCATTTCTTTTGATTCTTAAGTATATGATCTTGTGATTAGAAGGCTAACAATCTATCACAATATTATTTGATCCATGCTTTTCTCTTGAGTTTTGTGGCTTTCAGGTATTATCCCAGGTGCAAGAGCTTTTGCTTGGTTTATGCATTCATCCTACAAGTTCCTAAAGGAGGCTTCTACTTTAAGAAATCGAGAAACGAAGGGCTTGCTTGCCTCATCCATCAAGCTACAAATTATTTCAAAAAAATTTCTTGGTCACTTTGGTTACTACAAAGCAGATCTACATTTTCACAGGTTTTATCCTATTGATTTGCTTTCCAAGTAGTGCAAGTATTCTCAATTTATTCACATTTCTAGTATTCTCATACTTTGATCTACTTGTTGGGTTTAGATCTACTATTTTTCAAATCTTTAACTTTTAGTAGATCTAAGATCCTAGTCTCATTTCAAACTCGTAAATCCATCTTTTTTTTTGCCAAACTTTTGTCTTGAGAAGTACCTTGGGATTTGTTCCCAGTTGCTGCATTGTTTTGCGTGTCACTTCTCTTTCCTCACTGTTTTTTGCATATTTCCAGCTACTGGAAATTTCATGAAGTGTGTGAAAAAGTCATTTTTTTTACTTCTTTTTGCCTTGGAAAACGTGCACAAGTTTTCTCGAACAACGTGCAAATTTTCCACTTTTAGGCTTGCTGGTTTTTCTGTGTTTTCATTAATTTTCAATTCTGGAAATTCATTTAAAAATCAGAAAAT
The DNA here is from genome assembly GCA_001517045.1 of Pseudotsuga menziesii. Lineage (NCBI taxonomy): Eukaryota > Viridiplantae > Streptophyta > Pinopsida > Pinales > Pinaceae > Pseudotsuga > Pseudotsuga menziesii. The sequence continues at coordinate 34,301 of LPNX010370196.1, read as the reverse complement.
TTTCGAAAATTTTCCAAAAAATTATTTTTTCAAGTTTTTGTACTTTTTCTCGAAAAACATGCAAATTTAAGCTTGCTGTTTTTTTGACATTTTTCTGCTATTTTTTAGTTATGGAAATTAGCCTAAAAATTTAAAAAAATTTGAAATTTAAAAAAATTTGAAATTTAAAAAAATTTGAAATTTAAAAAAATTTGAAATTTAAAAAAATTTGAAATTTAAAAAAAATAAAATTATTTTTTAATTTTTTCATCATTTTCTCGAAAAGCGTGTCATTTCAAGCTTGTTGATTTTTTCACTGTTTTTTGCAATTTTCTGCTATTTTCTAGTTCTGGAAATTAGGCTAAAATATTTGAAAAAAATTTTAAGTTTTATTTCTCAAAAAATTTCAAGTCATTTCATTGAAAAACGTGCATTTTAAGTCATAAAAGGCAAGCTTTTCCTCTCATTTCCAAGGTTTGATTTTTGGTCTTGTTTTACTGTTTTGGGCTTTTATTTATCTCATTAGGCACTTAGCATCTTGTTCACTTTCATATTTCCGAGTCATAAGTTAAAATTTGGTTTCCTGACACTCTTACTAGCTGCTGTTTAGAGCTCTTACTTATAGGTGAACGAAGAGCAAAATCAAGCAAAGAAAGAGCAAGCAAAGATAGATCCAAAAGATTTAGAGCTAAAACGAAGAACCATACCAAGAAGAGGATCCAAACTCAAAAAATCATTCTCCTTTGTACAAGTCATAATAAGGCTTCAAGTTCTCTTGATCAGTCACTTTCTTCATTTTCAAAGGGCTAAATGCCCTTATCTTGTAAAGTATTAATGAAATAAGGCTAAGTGGGATAAGGCCTTCCATTTTTGTGTTTCTTCCCCATTTGGGGAAGAGTGTTGTCTTGGTTAGCTTAGATCTTTTTCATATCTGTTGAGTAGATTAGATTAATTTTTTCATCTTTTGCATTTAGAAATATTCTGCTAGTTTACTTTCATTTTGCTTTAGAATAGTAATTGCTAGCTTAGATTTACTTTCCACTAATTGCTAGTTTCAGTCTTACATTGTTATTTGTTGAGCTATCACTTGTGTTCCTTATTTGTAACTTGCATCTCATATAGTGTAAATAAGTCTTTTGAACCTGTTGCAAGACGAGTCAAGAGCATTCTCTGTCGAAGAGCATTTTATCTATTGCATTGCATGTGCATGTATGTTAGATAAGTCTCTTGAATCAGGCCATAAGGTAGGATCAAGAGCACTCTCTATCGGAGAGCAATCCTGTGTGTTCTAATTAAAATTCGCAACTCATCTCTCCCTTTTAATAAAATTCGAATTTATCTCGTTGTTTCCTTGCTAGAGTATGCTCTGACCGACCTAAAAATCAGAGTACTCAGAAACGACATTGGACTGTTAATCTTACAAGATTCAACAGAATAAAACTTTCAACCCCATAACCAACGCACCGACGTTATCTCGATAAATACTCAGGTAGTGGGAAAATTCCAAGTGTGGGCGTCGAGCAACCCAATCTGGACACTCGTTGGTTAAATTCTTTGAACACCTAGCTTGTGATTCTAGACAGGTCCGTCGTGTCTTTTAATAGAGCCACTGAAAGTATTTCCGGTTAGGTTTCCTAGACACCTAAAGCAAGATTACATAAAATTTACAATAAAATAAACCAAGAACAATTGCAAAACGATCTCACAAACGTTACCACTTTGAACTCTTGTATCAAGCAATCCAAGCACTTAAGACTATCTTTGACTCCATAAGGCACTGGTCCATGTCATCAATTTTCATTTGCTTTTTATCTATCTGGAGCATGTATATTATCGTGGTTGTCTCGCTTTAAATTATCAAGTGGTTGTTTCCTCAATCTTGTGATCTTGCGTTTATCTTATGATTATTTTATTTCATCATTATAAAGTTGTAATCATTCAAAAACTCCTAAAAAACACTTATCCGCATCACAACACCAAAAACACTTAAAAAAACATAGAGCCATAGAAAACTCTTTGTTAGGGACTACCCCCCTCGGATTCGTTAGGAGTTAGCCTAAACGGAGGAGCTAGGAGTAGGTGACAGTACCTGGCTCTGTGCTTGCCCACAAGGCCACACTTCTCCCACTTTTTCAAGTGAGGAGACAACTTTCATTAGATTTCTGCTGCTGGTGTGCATTCGGCGGACAACACCCCTATTTGGGGAAAGTGTGTCTTGTGTCCTTTTTCATCTTTACTTAGCTTAGTTCTCTTGCTAGACTTAGTTTTCATTTCCACTAATTGCTGGTTGTTCATTGAGTAGAATTACTAATTGCTAGACTAGATTCTATTTTTGCATTGTTGTGTGTCTTGCTTCCTAATTGTTAAATTATAAAAAGAACACACAGTCTCTTGAACTTGTCATAAGACGAGTCAAGAGCACTCTCTATCGGAGAACATTGTTGCATCTTGCATTTTCATACTAGATTAGATAAGTCTCTTGAATCTCACCATAAGGTGGATCAAGAACACTCTCTGTCGGAGAGCTTTGTCTGTGCTATAATAAAATTTGCACAACTCATCATTCCCCATAAAATTGGAATTTACTATTTTCTATAGTGTGTATGCTCTACCTGGTTGGGATACCTAGAAGTGTTGTAGATTGTTTAATTCACACACTTAATTTCAATTTCACTCATAATAAAATTTACCACCCCATAACCAACGAACCGGCGTTGAATGTAATACTCTAAGTGGGAAAATTCTTACTGGGGGCGTTGGGTAGCCCTACCTCGTTTGCAGTGGCTGGTTAGTTATTGAACGCCTCGCTGTAAACTTGGACTGTCCAACATGTCCTTGAACAGAGCCACTTAGAGTATTTCTGGATAGATTTCCAGTACCTTTGCGTATCAGTTGGAAATTCCCCTCACCTTTAATAATCAAGATCATTCTAAAATACACAATAAAATTTACCAAGAGCATTGGAAAACGATCTCACAAACATATCTTTGAGACTTGTATTTTAGCATCCCCAGCACACTTTTCACTCCATTTTGGCACTGGTCTTAAAATTCTTTTGCATCATCTGATTTGGACCATTTGTCCTTTACTTATTTAAGTGATTTATTTTGTGTGGATGCTTTGAATTTAGTCATCTTATGCAGCTCATCTTGTGTTTTGCAACAACAACTTGGATTGCTTAAATTATTATTGTGTTTATCTCATAAAAACTCTTAAACAACACTCATTCACACCATACATCCAAAAACATTTAAAAACAAGAGCCTTAGACAACTCTTTGTTAGGGACTACCCCCCTTGACTTTGTTAGGAGTTAGCCTAAACGGAGGAGCTGAGATTAGGTGACAACACCTGGCTCTTTGCTTGCCCCCAAGCCCACACCTTTCCCACTTGGGAAACAATAGTTCAAAAGATTTCTGCTGACGGTGTGCATTCGGTGGACAACACATTCATCTGTGGACGAGATCTACATTCAGTTGTAGACGATATGGTCCTCCATTCATTTACAAACGATCTAGCTGGTCGATACTATGGACCCTCCTCGTTAAGGGGGAGTAGGTTGAGGAGGATTGCATCATCCTTGGACCTATGTCCTAAAGTGATAGGAATTGATCATCTCGCAAAGAGATCATGTGTACTGCAGGTAGTGTTGCGGAAAAGGATCAAGAAGATTGAAGTGTTGCTGCAAAGGATCAAGAAGATCGAAGTGCTGCTGCAAAAGATCGAGAAGATCGAAGTGCTGCTGCAAAGGATCAAGAAGATCGAAGAGCTGCGACAAAGGATCGAGAAGATCGAAGTGCTGCAGAAAAGGATCGAGAAGATCGAAGTGTTGCGACAAAGGATCAAGAAGATTGAGATGATGCTACAAAGGATTGAGAAGATCGAAGTACTGTTGCAAATGATCGAGAAGATTGAGAGAAGATCCAAGTGCTGCGGCAAAGGATCAAGAAGATCAAAGTGCTGCTACAAAGGATCAAGAAGATCGAAGTACTGCTACAAGAATCAAGTGATTGAGTATATCAAGAAGATGAAGATCAAAGTGTTGCTGCAAATGATCAAGTGATCGAGTGTTGCAAGAAGATGAAGATTAAACTATTGTTGCAAAGGATCAAGTTATTGAATACTGCAGAAGTTGAAGACTCAGTGCTATAGAAGATGTGATCTAGTACTGAAGATGTTCTGGTGACGGTTCCAGTTACTGATGATTGTTGAAAACTTCCTATGATGTATAGATCAGTGTTACAAACATCGCCGATATATCGGCAACATCGCGATATATCGCTATGTTAACTCACTGACGATATATCGGCAATATATCGCCCCAATATTTTCCCCGGTTTTTTTGGTGATTTTTCTCGATTTTTCCCGATTTTTTCACGATATTTGCCGATTTTTTCGTGATATTTACCGACTTTTCGCAATATTTGCTGATTTTATGGCGATATTTGCCGATTTTTTCGAATGTATTGTGATTTTTTGTATTTTGTATTTTTTCATAATTTTGTATTTTTTATTTTGCCGATATATTGTCGATGTTTGTCGACATTTTCGCCGATAAATACGATAATTTCTTTTTGGAGCCTTGGTGATATATTCGTTGACACGATATTTGTAACATTGGTATAGATGTATCACCTTGATGATGTTGCAGATGCTCTCTCTCTCTGTGCTCCTATAGTTGATGATGTTGTCAGTAGAATACCCTTCTCGTTAAGGGGGAGTGTTGAAATATTGTAACTTCGAAGAATATTCTAAATGTATTTTATTGATGTACCCTAAGGGAGATGTCTTATTCCTTTGTCGGGATGTTACTATTGTATTTGGTCATCATAAAGTCATGAGGTATAACCTCCATTGTAAGTCGGGTCAATAGTACCCTAATGAATATAATATAATACTGTTTTGAGTCTTCCTAGGTGAAGTCGGCCCAGTCAGTTTAGTGAGGCGACTTGTTAGGGTAAAATTCAAGTGACAGTAAGAGTATAAATCTATGTTGCACTGGTCTCGGGGACGGGGGGACGCAGGGGACGCGGGGACGAGTTTTCTAGACGGCTAGAGCGCACCCCCAATTTTTCAGGGGATGACAGGTTGGGGACGACAATTATATAATATAAAATTTAAAAATAAAAAGTATTTGCAGCATAATATTAAAGTAGCTTCCATGAATTTTTATCATAAAATAATGAAACATTTAAACATCAAAACTTAAAAGTTAAAAGTCATACATGTTTGCAGCCTTTGATTGAGATAAATGAGTCATAAAAATGAAAAATCAAAACATGATTGCAGCATGAAATTAAACTATCTTCCAGTCTTTAAAGTTTAAAACCTGAAATTCA
>LPNX010370196.1:2925-28419 GCA_001517045.1 Pseudotsuga menziesii | reverse complement strand
GTTGAACACAAATTCAACTCAAGCAAATTCCAAACCCTAAGATAAAAATTCTTCAGAAAGAGGACCTCAGTAAAACACACGAAGATATCACTACTGATCAATTACATTGGATTTTAAGACATTAAGGGGTATGCACAAAAGAAAGTTTTCTTTACATAATAGACAAAACATCTCTTCCAAGGTGATGAATTTTTGAGGACTTCAGTTTTATATTCTTAACCATCCTGTGCTTTTGTGTGCTACAGCACAAATTTAGAGATTGAACTGCTCTTACCATGGAATGACTAGTGGTATAAGTGAATAAATTGGGCATATTTAAAATTGATCATAATAAAAGAGGTAAGGATGAATGCTAATAATGTTAATATTTTAATTTTTGTATTTTTATAATTTTTTTTTAATGTGCAAAAAGGGGACGCGTGGGAGTCCCTGATTGGTCGAGGGACTTCGGGGAAGTCCCCGAAAAGTCCCCGATTTTTGAGGGTACGTTTAGGGGACGGCAAAAAAGTCCCCGAGTCCCCAATGGAGTCCCTGGCCATTTGGGGACGTTTCCGAGGAGTTCCCAAGTCCCCGGAACCCCGGAACGTAGGGAACGGGTGAAATTTTAGGGGGGACGGGTCCCCGTGCAACATAGGTATAAATAGAGGAGTTGTGTTCCTCATTAGAACACACTCACTTGTGTATAGCACATAGGAGAGAGCGAGACATATCTGCTGGAGAAGGAACACCTATTTGGGGTCTTGTGTTTATACTTTTGATACATCTATATAGAGGAAGTTTTGTTGGGTTTTCTTCTCCATGAGGGTTTCCCAGGATAAATATCTGTGTTCTTTTGTGTGGTTGTGCTTGTCTATCTTTCAATGATCCTTTTGCCTATGGTTATGATGTTATAATGCTAAATGTTATTAGATCTTGTATAACCATTAAAACCTTAACAATTTGAAGGTGTACTAGTCTAGTGGCCTTGTTGACTACCCTTTGATGGGTGGTCACTCCTTGTCATATCGGGTATTTATGCCTTGGGTAGGTATTGGTGCATCTTGGGGTTACTCCATTAGGATACATGATTTGTGGATCCCCTAGCCACACTTATGATATTATGTTTTGTAAAGATGATTGTGCTTGCAAGGGTCGTCATATTGCTTTAACACACCTCTATCATACCGACATGGAACTTATTTTGTTGTATTACCCCTCCTCTTGGTCATCATTATCAAAGAATTGAAAGAAATCCACCTTAAAAGAGCATTTGGAAGGTTGTACGTTGCAAAAATGGAGGATGTTGAGCGAAAAATCACATTGTTTGGGTTAGTTAGGGCATGTCGTCCTCCTTCTAGGCTCAACATTACATCTTGGTTTAAGCCTCTTGCTTATTTGTCATTATTTTATGTCTTTTGGCTTGTCCTCGACCATTTTGTGGGTGACAAGTCATAAATTTAAGTTAAATGTCATTTTTTATGGCCGACTCGAGGATAAAGGAGCTAGGGCACTTACTATAAATAAAGCACCTCTTTTCATGATCTGAAAAAAATGGATCATGGAATTTGCACTATGGAATTCTTATTTGTTTGTGTATACATGAGCTTCTATGTGTAGTGCACCGTGTTCTTGGATTGTCTTCTAGGGTTTGACGAATAATGTTGATATTTCAAGGTTTCTTTACAAGCTTTCAAAGTTGATTTAAAGAAAGATAACACTATCTCTTGAGAAGGAAAATTCTAGGGTCTGCACTCTTCTTTTTGTTCCTTAATTGATGTGGGTAAGATCTTCAATCTCTTGTCTTGTCTTGCTTATGCTTTCATGGTAAGAGTATTTAAGTTTTTATTCATCGTTAACTTTAGCCTTGTCTATGAGGTAATTCTCTTGGGAAATCCCTTTTGTTTTGGGCCTTGGTATCCTTGTTTATCGTAATTAGATCAAGGACTATTTTAACCCTTTGGTTTCTACTCTTTGCCCTAGTTCATAAGCATTGGCTTGCCAATTCTAGAAAGGGATGTTTCATATGATTCTCTTGTTGTGCTAGTAATAAGACTTTGGTCTAATTTCCTAATTCTCTTCAAAAATCATAAAATTTTTATATCTATATTTAGAAAAATACAAAAATAATATATTAAAAAACATACCAAAAAATCATATATTTACAAAATATAATACTCAAATAATAAGAAATCCCTAAAAATAATATATGATGGAAAATCCCCAAAAAGTGCATTTTTAAGCAAGGTGTCCTATCAATTTTTGGTTTTAAACTTGGTTTTGTGGCTAATTTTGCACGGCTCCTCTTTTTGACCATTTATTGTGGTTACATTAACTTGTTGTGCAAAAAGGTTAGTGTGTTTTCAGATCTAGTGCAACAAGTACAACTATCGAAAGACAAGTTTTGACGGTCATACAAATTAAGGACAAGGCCTACTACAAGCTCTAGTCACTTGGGACTTCGTTGGGTGGTTAAATTTGGCATTTTTTTATTTTCAAGGGTTGGTTAGGGCATAAACCATGTTTGCAGTTTCAATTGCAACCATCATTCGACTCATTTTCCAAGGCCTACAAGCAGTTGGGAATCCTTTTCAAGGTGGCTAGTGTCTTAAGACACTATCGGTAACTCATGTACATTACTAGGTTTGGGAATCACATTGATTAGGGTTGTTTGTTGCCCCTAATCAAATCTGGTACATCATTTCTATTGCCGCCTAATTTGCACCTCGAGTAACGTGGCAGAAATCTTCAAGCCACTGGGTGCGACCTTGGGGGCAAGCTCGAGCCAAGTGCTCTCACATGATACTCAGCTCCTCCGTCTAGTTCAACTCCTAGCGAAGCAAATGGAGGTGGTCCCTATGAAAAGTAAAATCTAAGGCCTTTATTCTACCAAAGCAAAGATTGATTCTAGGAGTTTAATGTGAAATGGAAAGTGTTATCACTAAAGTTGACTCTTGACTGCAAGAGAGCCAAGCTTAGAGAAATCTTAATGATGTGTAAAGGATAGCTGGGAATGAAAGTTTATAAACAGACATACATCTAAGAGATCAAACAGGGAATGTATCAGCAGAGAATGGATATTAATAAGACATAGTTATGAGCATAACTTCGTGAAAGACATGAATCAGGTTCTGCATCAAGTATTAAAGATAATTGCATACTAATCAAGAGAATCTTGCCATGGATTAATAAGACCATGCACAGGACAGAATAATGACAGTACGTAATTCAATTATTAAGCAAAACAAGGTCATATGATCACAATCATTTCAAAATAGGTATGGATATTAAAAAATAGAGTATATGTGCATACACGAATCTGCCAATACAGTCTCAGCCCTCAGCTGGAACTCCCTCTCCTTTACATTCCAAACTCATGAAATATATAGAAATTACATGATATAAGTTGTTATAAATTTCTAGGAAGCAAAGTCTATCTAAAAATAAAAAGCCTCGAATAATTTGTGAGAAGTCTGGATCTGCTAGATCTTCAAAATCTGGAATTAATCCTTGATTTGGTGGAATTTTAACATGATATCCATCTCTTACTGCTGGATATAAAATGCTTTGCCACCTATCTCCTCAAAAACAAAACTCTATCTAGGAATCAATGATCGATGGCTCAACTAATTACTAAAGATCAGGAAGGGATCTTTGACATGCTGATTTTTCTCCTTGAAATCTTGAAGCGATGTTGATCCCTGTACATTTGTCGAGCTCAAGAATCTGGAATTTGCACGCATTCACTAAATTCCACATAGTTTCCAAATCCATATGTAAATCCCAAATCTCTGTCCATATAAGAACATATCACACTTGCATCTTCTCTTGGAGCTCATTAAATTCCTCTGACATTCATGCATCTGGCTGATGAATTCGTTGGACTCGTGAAACTGTGTGACTAATTCACGATATCTCACAGTGTTCTTTTGAATTTGTATTGGGTTTTTCCCCAGCATTCTCATCATCAATATAAGTTTCTGTATGAAGCCAATCCCACGCATAACCATTTAGATCCTGTCCTTCCCTCTAGTCCTCACAGCTCTCAGAATCAGAAGCCTTTTTAAAGAATGGTATTTGCCTGAGCAGGAAGATTACCTACCAGACAACAACAGAGAACTCATGAAGAAACAGAAGAATGCCTAATCCCAGGCGCCTAATGCGGCCTACACAGGCATTGTAAATGGAAATGCAGTTTATGGAAACATTCACCATTGTTGTGTGAAATTAGACCAACAATGAGTCCCTCCAAGGAGATCCTGGAGATCATTGTACTGTTCATTCTCACAAAATTTAACTTGTTTATTGATTCACAACTCAAAGCATTTCTTCTTCATTTGATTGTTTGTCATCTTTGAACCACCCTCATCATTACAAAACAAAACCCATGCTCAAGATCATTCTGTCAGCAGAGAGCTCAAATGCTGCACTACTTCAATACCCAACCAAAAGCTTTGCATAATAGCAAGTAGAGCTGAAACCCTGAAAATATATGAAACATGTTATGTTTATGTGTAGGGAAGACTGACAACCATTGAACAATGTATTTTCCAGCTCTGATAAAGATAATGCAGTATACATGACAGGTCCACCATTATGTTCTCATCTTCATGAATCACTAAAACTTCCAAGTATCTGTGTGCCTCAAAAATCTTGCATACTTTGACGTTGGCATTTACTTTTTGGATGAGCGACCTTCATTGGCATCCACAAAACTTTAAATTAAAACAGTGAACTCAGGCTTGGGAACCTTTTGCACATTGTAAGTTAACACGTGGTGCATGCCTTTGACTCGTTGGATTGCCTCTGTTCTTCATGTTGGTACTGCATAATGCCTTTAGTTTGAATATAGCTTGGTGTTGAATGATATTACCTTTGGATAAAGACAAAACACTTTTTACATATCCAAATTTTTAGACATATAACCAAAGATTCTAAAAATGGATTTACGTGGAGTTTGGAATAGGACAAAACCCATTTTTAATTATAACCAAATCATAATAAAAACAAATATAAATATTATTTTAAAACTATAAAATAATTTTTAAAATAATATATATTTTTATATTTATTTTTAAAGTATTTGATTTGATTATAAGACCAGGTATATATGAGACTATCATGAGAGATTTTATCTTGACATTAATTTGAATGAAAATAAAGTCAAGACTCATTATTGGGTGGGTTAATGAAGACTCACTAGATTGAAAATTTGGAGCTAAGGAAGATTGGTTACACTGGTGTAAAGATTCTTGGCGTTTTTATATACAAACAAAAGTCAGAGAATCCATGATTTAAAGGTTTGAAATAAAAAGAGCAGACTAGGCTTACTAGGACAGTCGTTACCTGGGCAAAAAAAATGCTAGACCTCGGCACAAAATGCTAGTAGACTTTACATCCACGTTGTCGGAATCCAAAAACTGTAATGGAGCAAATTTAGTACCAACAGAAAGAATGTCACAACGGACTATTGCAAGGTAAAATATCACAACAACAGCATATGATAGTGCAAACAACATTCACGACATCTTGTAAGATTTTGATTTAAGCATAACAAATAATATACATTAGTGCTGATAAATAATGGAGTGCTTGTAAGATTGGAGTGTTGTTGTGTCGTGTAAGTATTGCAGTTGTCTCGTTGGTTAGTTTTAGAATTGTTAGTGAGTGATTAAGAGAGTGGGTAAATTGTTGGTCAGTTTTATTAATGTTGTAATGATCTTGATTATTACAAAGGAAGGGGATTCTTGATATACCACGAAGGTACGAAGAATATGCCCAGACTCACTAAGTGTGGTATCACACGAGGAAATGTGGGTTGAATAGAGTTACGGGGGGATGTCGAACACTACACCAACAAGGAGTTAGCCTGACGGGGTCTTGTGATCACTTTTCAGTGGTTCCCACTTCCTTTGTACAATTTCCCCACACGAAGCAAAACCCAACGCTAGAATTTCGTTGTTGGTAGATTATTTAGAAAGTTAAGACAAATTACTAGTCACTTAGATCCTTTTCTGATACAACCAACTGATCAGGCGAGGCTGCAGCAGAGGTAGAGCGTACGAGGATAAGAGTCTTGTAAGTTTTAAAGATTCTTGAACATGGTTTGTTTGATTAGAAAAAGCAAACCCAAGAATCTCTTTCCAGGTTCAGTACTCGGGCAAGCCCTTATCCGTGAACCATACGTGGGAGAGCAAGGGGGATTATTTTAACTTTTAAAGAAACAAAGGAAAAGATTCTCTAATTAATTCCTACTGCGAATCTCTTTCTCCCTTTTTGGATACTCGAGAGAGCGTGTGGTAAGTAATTCTTTTACTCCTTTTATAAAACGAAAAATCTAAATTGCAAATTGATGCTAAACTAACTAAAACTAAAAAATCATAAACAATTGAACACGGACGCGAATACCCCCAGGGGGGATGGGGAGTGGGCTCTTAGGACCCTACTTAAAGCTTTATTAATCCTTTTACAACATAAGAGAAATGCACACTGGTCTTTCAAATCCGGATCCAAAGGCTTACAATACCTTAAAAAATGAAATTTTATGGAAAGAGGAGCTCCGTTGGTCTTCTTTTTATTCAAATTTTTTAATTTTTCGCCAGAGTTTACTCCTCTTTTATCATAAAACATACAAAAATAGCAAGAAAACATTAGCTAAACATGCCTCAAAACACTTTCAAAGTGCTTGGGAAAATCACAAAAAAAAATTCTAAGTAAAACTGATAGAAACTAAGTGAAAAATGATTGAGAAAGCGAGGTAGAAAACTTCCTTCTCAGGGTATTTGTTTTCTTCTTAAGGATAACAAACAAATCAGCGCACCAAATTGCTAGATAAGAAATTAAAAAGCACAAAACTCCTTCAATAAACTTTTTAATTTTCAAAGTTTTAAACTTGTAAAAAAGGAAAAGTAACTAGATCTAGTATTTTAAATGAACCTTGGAAGCAAACTAGAACTAGAAACTTTTAGACCTTAGATCTACTTTAAATATAACTCTAGATGATAGATCTTGTTGCTGCCTAATTCTCACCTCGGGTAAGGTGGCAGAAATCTTCAAGCCACTAGGTGCAACCTTGGGGACAAGCTCGAGCCAAGTGCTATCACCTGATACTCAACTCCTCCGTCTAGGCCAACTCCCAGCGAAGCCAAGGTGGGTAGACCTTAATGAAAATAAATCTAAGGTTGTTTCTAACTATGAAAGAAGGAAACACAGATTTTCTAGGAGTTTTAAAATGGAATGAAATTAGAGATTACCAATTATTGCAAGTAAGATTTACTTTAACAACCCTTAATTCAAATAGATACGCCATAATCAAGGCACATTTCGGAATTAACTTATGCAAAACATAACATAATATATCAGTGTTGTTGCCGCCTTTCACACACCTAGGGGGGATGTGGCAGAAATCTTCAAGCCACTTGGTGTGTCCTTGGGGACAAGTCTCAAGTCAAGGCTGTCACCTTGTTCTTGACTCTTCTGTTTAGGCCAACTCCTAACAAAGCCAAGGGGGGTAGACCCTATTAATTGCTAAGGCTGTTAAGGCTTTAATGTTTTGTGGTTATGAATGAGTTACTTAGGAGTTTTGATAAACAAATTTAACACAAGATACTTGTAATATTGATTAAACCACAACATCATAAAGATTAATACATGACAAGCACAACATGCAGAAACATATGATGATATAAAAAAAAGAGACCAGTGCCAATAATGGAGTCCACAAATGAAATTGTTGTTGTATTGTAGAAAGAAATGTTGCAAGTGCTCTTGGTCAAATTTTAAGTTAATATGGGATGAGTTGATTAAACTTAGGGGGGAAGGGGACTTCCAATATACCTGAGGTTATGAGGAGTATCTCCAAAACCCTTAACCGATACGGCTACCCGCAAGGAATATGTAGGTTGGTTGGAGTCTCTAAGACGATGTTCAACACTACACCGCAAAGGTGTAGCCTAACAGTGTCTCGAGGTCACTGACCAATTGTTCCTACTTCCTTTGGGTAATTTTCCACTGCAACGACTTAATTCAAGGTGTTGGATCTTCACTTGGGGAGGTTTATTCAAATGTGAGAACTAATTATTCTTGTCACCCACGTTGCTTTTGATGCAGCCGACGGATCAGACGAACCGCAACCAATGCACAGCATACACAATGGAGTCTCGGTAAATTTTAAGGATTTTAACTTTGTGTTTTTTGTTAAAAAGAAAACCCTTCAAGAATCTCTTTCAGTCCAAATGGACCTCAATCGGGAAAGCGAGGAGGGGTTGATTTTAGATAAAAAAAAGAAAAAAGAAAGGAAAAACTCCACGAATTTTTTAACTAGGCCTACCACGTATCTCTTTCCCCTTCCGGGTCAATTGGAATGCTTGTAAGGACGATTCATTGTAGAGCTGTAAAGCAAAACTACACTAACAATAGCAAAACCATGAAAAAAGTGCATCGACGCAAACCCCCCAGGGGGATGGGGAGTGGGCTTTCTCTGAAGGAGCCTACTCAAAAAAATTTATTATGGTATTTACAATGCTTGAGATGGATTCCGATGGTCCTTACAGATTTGGATCCAAAGGCTTACAGGTTTTTAGAAAAAAGACAAGATCAAGAATGGTGCTCTGAGAGGTCTTTGAACAATGTATATCCTTTGTTTTCCGGCAGTACTTCTCCTTGTCCTGGTGATAAAAATGAAAAACCAGCCACCTGTAATGCACCAAATGTGCCAAATAAAGCATTAAGAACATAAAAATTTAAGTACTTAAATGTTAAACAATAAGCCTAAGTACTTAATCAATCTAGATCTACTCGGAATAAAGCTTTAAGATTAGGATCTAGCAATGTACTTAAATAAATCAGCCTTTGAATAATCTTTTAAAAGAAACTAATTTACTTAAGCATTTTACAAAGTAACTGGAACCAAAGATAAAGTTTGATTTAAATTGAAGGAGAGAGAGAGAGGGAATGCTGGAAGCCTGGGAATATTTGGGCCGTGGAGTTTGCAAGTAGAAAGTGGAGGGACTATGCTCTTCAAAATTTTCTTGAAAGATGGAGGATTCAACCTAGATCAACCATCCCTTCAAGTTAGATACCTGCATCAACTTAAAAATCTTTGCGCAAGAAAGGTTACAAGCAAAGGTGCTGCCGGAAGTAGAAACTTGGAAAGCATGCAATTAAACAAAATGTACATGTGAGCTAAGAGATCTACAACCATCAAACAATAAAAGTATGAATCAAACTAGAACAATCTCTTATCCTATCGGGAGATAGATCCCCTTGCAAGCCCACAGCAAGCCAAAGAAATGCACAACGAAAAGAAGCTAATACTGGTTACCTCATAAACCATGCAATACTCATCCACACACAATGATGCTCGACACAAGAGGTTTGCCTCCAAAGCTTTCTTTTATTCCATAAAATACTACGATATTACAAGTACACAGCTCAACAGCCTTTCGTTCCTCTCTGGCCATGCAAAATGAGGAAAGGAGCCCTGCTTAAATAGCAAAAATGAGACCTAGGTGGGTGCTACCAACACTGAAGAGAGAGTCCAGTTGAACTGAGCTTGAAGTGAAGAGGAAGTGAAGAGGTGATTGACACCTCTCTCACTTAACTCACCGTCAGCCTGCCAACACACCCAATCAATGCCAAACCTTCCACCCACCAATCCATATCAGCATCAATCTCTCCTCTCACGCGTGAGCCTCATGAGGTTCGTTTGAGTGGGTGATGTCATCCCAATGCATGCGCTAGCCATCATGGTAATAAACCAAAAATTTAGAAACAAATAATGTGAAGATCTAAGTGGGGAGGGGTCCACCCCCCTTTCCCAACTCGCTACCAACAAGAAACTAGCGTGAGCCTCACGTTAACCACTATCCACGTGAGCTTTATTCTCCACTTACTCAAACGCTATACCATATGACACACCCAATGTTCAAAGGTTTAAACATGGAAGAGGGGGTCTACCACATATGCTATCACAACCTTATGCTTTGGGTGTTAGCGTGAGTCCCTCCTTATTGACGTCACCATCCACTTAATAAAACCATATGATATACCACATAATAACCAAAGTTTTAGTTTGAACTTCACATGAAGTGGATTGCACGCTTTATGGGGACCCATGCCATGTCACTCTTTTAATTATTTTTTTAATTCTTTTGACTTTTTAAACTTTGTCCTTTATGCCAAAATGTCCTAATTTAGCATTAAAACACCCTTTTGATGCATCTTTAGCTAAATAATGCTCCACGGGGTGTTCCAGTTGCCCGACTGATGTGGAAAGTGGTCCATGGGGTAAAGTGGACACTCTAGATGTGAAAACGAGTGTCCCCACGTCAGAAATGGACTCTGTATTTGACTTTTATTACATTTTGAATTTTTTTAATTAAACCATTAAAAATGGCTTAAAAAACAGAAAAAAATAAATATTTTTCTCAGAAATTGACGAAACTCTAGGGGGGCCTAGTACATGTCCATATGACTCAATTTGAATGCCTAGCATGATGAAAAACATTGACACGAAGGCTCTAATAACCTCCTGAGGCCGAAACACCAAGACGACTACCCCAACTTTGGAGGTGTGAGTGAAAAACTCAGAAATTATTAGTCGTTTGTTCAACAACCAATAATAATCGAGGGGAAAAACACTCTGGGCTAGTTGAATTGATGCTCAAGTCTGGGAAGCCGAGCCTTTTATAAAAAATTAAATGTTAGGACATTTTTTACAATTTCCCCAAGGGGGTTTGAACATGTGTTACAAAAAAATTTCAAACAGATTCCCAGAAAAAGGATAGCGGACTTCGTCGTCTCGCTTGAAAAAACCACCAAGTACAACTTAGGTGGTAACAAGTGCCATACTGAAAAGAGTGCTTTGCAAATGTGGGTTGCTAGTGTAGTCTCAGTGAAAGTATTGCGGTGTCTCGATTGGTAAATTTTAGATTATTAGATGAATAATTAAGGGAGTGGGTAAAATCTTAATTGGTTTTATTAATGTGGTAATTATTTGGATTATTAGCAGGGAGGGGGATTCTTGATATACCACGAAGGTACAGGGAATATATCCAGACTCACAAAGTGTGGTAACACGCGAGGAAATGTGGGCTGAATGGAGTTACAGGAGGATGTTCAACACTACACCAACAAGGATGTAGCCTAACGGGGCTGCGCGGTCGCTTTTCAGTAGTTCTTGCTTCCTTTGTACAATTTCCCCACACGAAGCAAAACGCAACGCTGGATTTTCGTTGTTTAGGAGATTGATTAGAAGTGAAACTAATTACTAGTCACCTAAATCCTTTTCTGATACAACCAACTGATCAAACGAAACTGTAGTGGAAGTTGAGCATACGAGGATGAAGGCCTTGTTAATTTTAAATATTTTTGAACAATGTTTTTTCTGATTAAAAGATGTAAATCCAAAGAACCTCTTTCCAGGTTCAATACTTGGGCAAGCCCTTATCCATGAACTGTACTCAGGAAAGCAAGGGGGTTTATTTTAAACCTAAGAGTGCAAAAAATTAAAGTTTTCTAATTACTACACTGCTCAAATCTTTTCCCTTCCGGTACTTCGGTATAGCGCAGTGGGTTAGTATTCATATTACTTTGCAAAAAAAACTGAAATATAAATTAAAATAGCGAAGTAATGAAACAAACTACACTAACAGAAGAAAAACCATGAAAATAGACACCTACGCAAATCCCCCCAGGGGGGATGGGGCGTGGGATCTGATGAGCCTACTCAAGTCTTATTTACTTTTTACAATGACGAGAAAGAAAATGCACTTTGGTCCGCAAATCGGGATCCAAAGCCTTACAACAACATGAAAAATTGAATTTTTTTGAAAGGGGAGCTCCGTTAGTATTCTTTTACTTCAAATATTTGATTTTTCGGCAGAGCTTCCTCCTCTTTTTTTGTAAAACCTGCAAAAACAGAAAGAAAAAATTAATTCAACATGCCCAAAAACACTTTAAGATTGTTTGGAAAAAATACAAATATATTGCCAAAAAATTTCTGAGTAAAAACGGTAAAAACTAGCTAAAAAGTGACTAAGAAAGTGAGTTAAAAAGTTGTTTTTTAGGGTCTTTGTTTGCCTCTTAAGGATAGCATACAAATAGGAGCACTAACTTGCTAGATATGAAAATAAAATCAAGTGCTAACTTATAGATTAAGCCTTCTGTTTTTACTACAAAAATTACTTAAAATAAGAAAGCTAGTATCCTAGATCTAAACTCAGAAAAGATGAAACTTTGAAAAAACTTACTTAGATCTATAAAACAAAAGCATTCAAAATTTCTTATTGAATATGAAGTTATCTTTAGATCTACAATTGCATTTCTTTTAAAACAACGAAACCGAAATGAATATGAGAAAATGGGAGAAGGAAAATAGGGAGAAAGCTTGGAGAGAAGAGTGTCCTTGAAGCTTCAATGTGGTATGCTGAGGAACTTCTTTATTTGTGGAAAATAGTATTAGAAACAGGAAGAGATGGATGATTAAACAAGATCTTTCACATATCCCATCATGACAATTTGCAAATCACACACTTATACAAAAACAATCAAATGTAAGAGCATATATATTTAATAAATCAAAGTAAAGGCATCCATGAGCAAATGAAGCATTTATTCAAATTTTCAAATATGTATTCTCAATAGTTTAGACCATTAAATAAAATGACTAAACTATGTTACCAAATTTGAACCAAACCTTTCCAATAAACTACATATATTTCATTGCATGCATAATATTTTCAAATACAGATTGCCTCCATACAGCAAGATAAAGCATTCACTCCAACAAGGCACAACACAGTCTAGACCTCCAAAGTCTCTTTTATTTCTCAGATAAACAAATATTACAACAAGCAAGATCTTCCCAGTACATTCCAACTAGTTTGAATGGGGAGAGCATAGCTTTGTTTATAGTTGAGGTAGGTCCAAGGGGGCCCAACCTACACTGGAGAAGAGGGGGTGTCAACATGAGAAGGAGAGGAGTTTGTCTTGAGTTTGAATTGGAGTAGAGGAGTGGTAGGTGCCACCTCCCATGAGGGGCACCACCTCTCAACCTAACATTCACCAAACCATATGCCAGTTGACACCTCAACCAATTCGTCAACCCAGAGAGAGGGCGCAAGCTCCAAGTCATGAACAACTTGCAAATGCCTATATCACCATTGAAGATCACGTTTCTGATGGGGGGTGAACTTGCCTTAACTCAAGGAAATCGATAGAAACTGATTTCAATTAAATCAGACAAGAATCCACTGATTTAGGATTTTGGATATTCTCTCCAATTTAATTAATTTTTATTTTTTAATTGATTTTTTAATTTTTTGGAGATTTTTAGCTTAAGTGGTAAATTTATCACTTAAAACTTAGGAAAATTGGGTTTAAGGGTACAACTGGTGCTCTGAGTTAGAAAATGAGCACCCCTATGGCAAAATTCGACTTCTAACCACACTTTTATTACATTAATAATTTTCCCAATTAAACTTTTAAAAATTAGCCTAAGTTTGCAGGAAAAATTATTTTTCTCAAAACATGAAATAAAATCTAGGGGACCTAGCACATGTCCATATGACTCAATAATAATGTCTAGCATGTTCATATATATTGACCCATCAACTTTAATGACCTCCCAAGGCCTAACCATCAAGACGACCATTCCAACTTTGGAGGAGCGCTGAAAAACTTGAAAATTATAAGTCGTTTATTCAACAACATATAATTACCAAGAAAAAAAACACCTTGGAATACCCAAATTGATGTTTAAGTCCTAGGAAACCAAGTTCTTTACAAAAACCCATGCTAGCACATTTTTTACAACTTCCCCACAGGGTATGAATATATGGTAAAAAAGTAGAAAAAAGGGCTTTCAAAGGCCTGAATAGACTTGGATGGACTTCTGAAATCTTGAATTTGAACAATGATTTGTTCATCTTTGGCGGCTCACTGAAAGTCCAACTAGATGCAACCTAGTCGGTAACAGATGTAATATGGAAACGCTTGTAACTAAAGATTTTTTCCAAGTTTTTTCCAAGAAAGTTGTAGATCAAAAGTTGAAGAACCCAAGGTAGAACAAGAAATAAGGACAGAAAACGCCTCCTTGGTGAGTTTAGAGGGACAAAGCTTCTTTTTCGATTTTACTAAAGGAAAGGTAGAGTCCATTCGCTCATCAATACTCCACCTTCGGCTTCCTGCAAAAGATTCTCAACACTGGCAATGGGGATTAAAAATACCTGTGTAAACCAAACAAAAACAATAGCAACAATGTAGATCCAAACATGAAATCATACATATATCAATTTGTCTTCTTCAACTTACAATAAAAGAGTAACCTATCAAGAATTACCTTTTATCTTTACTAGAATACCATTTCCTTCTGAAAGCCAGTTAATCCCAAACATATACAAACATGAAAACAAATACAAGTTACCTCACTAATGTAGAGTGAACTCCATCCAAACATCCAAAGATCCCACACAGAAATTGCCTCCAAAGCCTTTATTAACAACACTCAAGAAAATATTACAATGATTTCAAGCAGAGGTTCCACCTTCTGATCTGTAAAGTGGCACGTGGGGTAAAGAGGATGCTCTGAGTGTGAAAACGAGCATCCCCACGCCAAAAACGGACTTCGGACCCATCATTTATTACATTTTGAAGTTCTTCAATTAAACCATTAAAATATGGCTTAAAAAACAGAAATAATTTTTTTTTCTTGGAATCAGACGAAACTTTAGGGGGACGTAGCACATGTCCATACGAATCAATTCAAATTCCTAGCACGCTCATATACATCAACACGTGAACTTTAATAACCTCCTAAAGCCTACCCGCTAAGACGACTGTTATCACCAACCTTGTAGTTGCATGTGTGAGGTAGATCCATGATGGATGGTAGAGGGGCAAGCAACTAAGGAGGTGGAACCAAGACTGCCTAGACTTCCAAATGGATGGTTGTCACGCCAATCAAGGCAGCCTTCACTTTATGTTATCTAAGTCCAAGACAACAACGGGGGAGACCCGGATTTACTCCCGACAGGAGAGCTCAGACCTAGACACTAGAACAGATCAAATGTGGCTTTGAGGTACGTAAGGTGTAAGGTAAAAGGAAACCCTAGCTCTAGGGTTTAGGTACTAGCAACTAATGGAGATGGCCACTGTCTTGGGAAGCGTAACTGTGATAGGGTGATCAAGGACAGAGTTGGGATTGTCTAGTACCAAGGAGACAGACTCAGTGAAAGATATGAAAGTATCAAGGAATGTTGGCAAAGAGAATGGGAGTAAGGTCAATTTAGGGCTAGCGCTAGAGATAGGAGATCAGTGCCTTTTGTGCATTGGGCAATGGAGTCAGTATCAGCACAACGTTTCAGTGAACCCACCTGGGATATACCTGGATCTATGGACCCAGAAAATGATTTGACCCAGAAGATTCAGGTTACAGGAAAATCAACAGAAGGAGGGCTAGCGCTAGGGTTTGGAGAGGCATATCTGCAGATCTAGAGCCACCAAGAGACTATCAGCTCAGCGTTGAAGAGAAAATGAGATCAGGATGGCCTGATCTACAAACCCAAATCAGAAAATTGCAGGAAAAATCAGATCTAGAAAAAGACAAAATTTGATGAGGGGGGCAAGGGGGCTGAAAGTCAGTTTTTCAGATCTGGGGAAACTTGGCAGGAATTAGTTCAGTGTTGGGGGTGTTCTGGAGTGCTTAAACCCTGATCTATCAGCCTAGCCTGTCAGATTTCAGAAAAAGTAAACTCTGGAAAGTCCAGTTTTCAGTGAAGGCACTAGGGCTATTTTCAGTCTAAAACTCAGATCTAGGTCAAACTTCCATGAATCTGGACAACTTTGAGGGTGATTTGGACTGTGTGGGACCCGATCTATCAGTCTATGAAGTCAGAAATAAAAAAACAAAAACAAAACCCTAGCAGGTCAAATTTTCAGTGGGGGCGCTTTGGAGTTTTCAGGCTAAAAATTAGATCTAAGTCAAACCAGCAGGAATTTGACCAGCGTTGCAGTAGATTCAGTGAAGCGGAGGCCCGATCTATGAAATCCAGCAGTGGTTTGGCCAAAGATTGGATGGTTCCCGAATTTAGTGTTTTTTAAGGGTTTTTTAGTACCTTAAGAATTTTCAAAAAAATGGAAGGAAAACAGGTATAATGGATTCAGATCTATTAAAGGGAAGAAAATTACCTATTGGGTCTTACCTGGAAATGCTTGTAGAAGTCTTAACATTGATGATCCTTGCAATCCCGATCAATTCTGGAAGATCCAAGTGATTTCTATGACGGATGTAAGCTCCAAGCCACCAATGCACCCCCTACCTTGCATGAGCAAGCGTCAACAATATTAGATTTGCTAAGACAAGATAAAGAAACTAAATGCTATAGGAAAGTAAAAAGAAGTAATCATAGATCACAATGAAACTAATGAAAATCCCCTGATCCAAGACGAAGATAACCAAATGAGTTGAGGTCCCCCTGCAAAAACGCTCCAGCCAAAACACCCTCCTGTAGACAAGACAATGATAGCAGAAAAAATATAGATCTCACATGAATTTCCACAATGCTAGGAAGCAGAAGACTATCCAATCACCATTTGAGAACATCAGATGCAAAGCAGATCCAGAAAATATCCACGGAAAAATCTTTCTATTATTCAGATCCAAGAGCCAAAGACCCCTTACAAATGAGAAGCTCTCTCCTTTAAATAGAAATGAGAGAACCACAATCAAAATCGAATCCTAATCACTTTCAAAACGAGTGGCTAAGATTAAAAGATAAAATGTTCTAATCAATGGTTGAGATGAGCTCAACATAAAATACATGGATCAATATAACCATAAAGTACCAAAGTGGACTAAATCACCCATAAAGAGGGTACCCCACTCAACAAGAAATAAATGAAGCACATGGTGGGTCCAAGGAGTGTTGACTAACTCCCTCTGGGTGTCCCCATGGCACAATAAAATAATATAATATTTTAATTCTTTGACTTTGTGCCTCCTTGAGGAAATCGTGAGCCTCCCAAAAGCTCCAGAAAATAATATAAAAATGCCCAAAAATAAGTGTGGGCCCAATCAGGTGCTGCAACTGCTGAAGAAGGTGTGGAGGACATCACTTTCCTCATTATGACTCATCCCATGTCATTTCGTTGCCTTAGTAGCCCAAATCGATTTCTTCAATAGCCATTTAATCATTTTTTAATCTGCCTCGAGAAACGTGAACCTGTCAAAACAGCCTCCTAGGGTGCCTACGTTGCCAAACTGAGCCCACCAGGCTCTGTGGGATGGGGGTACTATGGTACAAACAAGTGGCTGCACCCCGTATGCCCATACAACGCCCTAGGAAATCCAACTGAAACATCTTCCTGCTCAGACATATCAACCTATGAAGAAAACCTACATCAGAAAGGTAGAATGAGCCTGATCATATCTGCAAGTGCCCTGAACTAGAAATAAATTGTCTCATTAAACTCAGAGAGTCCAAATCCATCTAAGGTGTATACTCATACCCCTCACATGTCTCTATCTAATCATCAACCATATCCAATAAACAATATAACCATCTGTAAATGATCAGACACCAATAATAACTCAGACTATCATCCATCTGCTGCAAGTGTTAAAATGCTAAGACATGCTCTACAACTCATTCATGCAACAATCACAACAAGTAGCAGTCATTTCACTGGCGGTACATCAACCAATACATATATAAGGCTTTATTTATTCTTACTCAGACTAGACTTTCAGGACTATACTCATTTCATAGTTGTAGCCAATTTGCTAGTGAAGGGTGAAGGATGAAATTGACAAGGCTAAGGCAAAGGAAGACTTCCTACATAACATCATGACACTTTGGATATGGAAAGGGAATATTCACTATAACCAATGCCAGACAAACAACAACACAAGGAATGGCAGTGCTTCACAAATGGTTGACTTGTTTAGAGAGTGCTTATTCAACTTAGGCATCATGTCTACATCAAGTTAGATCCAAGTTCATTACGACCATCAATTTTATTTCCATGGCCTTTTTGGCCTATATGACCCTTTGGGACTTCACCGGTGCTTAAAAGCACAACTAATCGCGGCTTTCATCCGGGGCATATTTATATTTATAAGGTCAGCAATATTTGGATATAGCATATTTTTAACCATTGCTTTTTTGGACCTTTTCTTATACCCTTCAAGGGGTATTTTAGCATTTCATTGCTCTTGCCCTTTTTCACATATGTTAAGAAACACAGTTTTAGCATTTTCATTTTCCATCGGCGCATATATAATATTTCCAATGCAGGTAGTACATGAGCTTTCAGTTTTAGCCAACAACATATCAAGTGACCAGGGGGAGTTCTGCACAGTGCCAAACATTGGGACAACCGACCATAATGATTTAGGCATACAATCCAACTCACCAAAGGCAAGTTCTGTCACCAACTCAGAGCCGAGACACAATATAAACAGGGAGGCTTGTCCAACAAAGGTTCTAGCGGGGGAAAAGGTCCTCCATGACATAAGTCAAGAAGTCAGTCGGGTTGAAAACAAAACTGGAAGGAAATGGATGGGTGGAGATAATGAATGATGAAGCCAACACTAGCAAGCCAAAACAATGGTGGGAATGACTACCTCTATTCTCCCTAAGGAGGGTAAAACCAATGAGTATAGATCAAGAACTTCCAAGTCTAAGTAGGGACATCAATACATAATACAAAATACATCCGAGTCCATATAATTATGACCGCTAGATAATGACACCAGATGTTAATACATGTCACAAAAATGAGTATAAGACCAATGATAACCATAACACAATATAAAAAGCTGAGTCATAATCATGCAATATAATCCATCTGAAACATCATCTGTCCAATGAGGAAGCACTGATATAAAATTGGGCATCAATAACTGCTCTGTAATGACTAAATGGCTACATCAGTCCTCAAATCTAGGTGTCCTAAGACTCAGTCCTGACATGGGAGAGTACAATAGTCCACTAATACAATAATGATCCGTCAAAACTGCTCATCTCAGCGTCTCATATGTAAGAGATTTGGCTGAAAAATGTACTGTGTCTGAAAAATAAAATATGGTAGCCTGGCTACTATATATGTGATAACAACGACCATTCTAGCTTTGGAGGAGTGGTGAAAAACTCGAAAATTATACATCGCTTATTCAGCATTGCATAATTGACAAGGTAAAAAACACCTTGGAATGATCTGATTGATGTTTAAGTCTTAGAAAGCCATGCCCTTTACATAAAAAAGGTCATGCTAGTACATTTATTACAATTTCCCCGAAGGGGTATGAACATGCGGTACAAAAAATAAAAAAGGCCATGAAGGCCTGACGGACCTCTGAGCTCTGAGTTTTAACAAGTACTTTGTTCATCTTTGCTGGCTCACTTGAAAGTCTGACTAGATGCAACCTAGTCGGTAACAATTTCCAGATTTGCTTCAGTGTTCTTTCTTCTTCCCTAGAGGTATGTACTTAACCCTACTCCATTTGGCACTTATTCCTAGGTAAGTTGGGTTTCATTTCATCAAGTTTGGGGCATTAAATTGGTATTTCCTAGGGCTGTTATTGACTGTTATATTATAGCAGTAAATTAAGCTTCATTTGTTGGTTGGTTCATTAATTTGCTGTGGTCACTGATTGTTTCATTCACTCATTATTCTAACTCCTATCCTCTTTAGAGTGCCTTGTAAACACCCTAGGTACCTGCCTTCATCATTTTGACTCCATAAGGCACTGGTCATTGTTTTAAGAGGTTGTTTGTGAGGTATTCTTGTATTGTTTAACTTGTTTCACTGATCTACTTCACCTACATTAGGGAGTTGGCCTAAAGCGAGAGGACTTGTGCTGAGGTGACATTGAGTGCAATTCCTATTGTGCTTATTCTCGTAGCACCATGGTTCAGGACTTTCATCAAGGTGCTTATTTGAGTGGTAATAGACCCAATTGAAGGTTTTGGTATAAATGGTGACATGTTGTGACCAAGAATTCAAACACAATCCCTGTAAGAGGAGAATTTTAAGAAAGTTGAAATTAAAGTCCTCGAAATATACAATCATGATTGATTAGTCCATTTGCCAAGGATCTTTGTAGGGTTTGAAAAACACATTGAACATGCTACCATGCTTTCTACTAGTTCAAAATCAAAATTTTGCAATGTACCTTAATGATGCACGTGCAAATCCCTAAGCTAGTAGTGATGCAAACTTAGAAATATTCAAGAAGCAAGTATTCGAGGTTCAATGTTATTCAAATTTTTAATCTTGATGCGGGGACTACGATTCTAGTTTATGAAATTCCTCAGAGACTGTTTATCATAATGTTATTCTTGAATATGCGTTCAACAATTTCTTTAAGAAGGATGAATTCAAGTTTTAATATAATATGCTTACTCTGGATGCAATAAACATATCTCATTGTAATAAGTACTTCTTAGGATACAACCCTTATTAGATGTAAACATGAAGATTTCGGAATAGTTATTGACAGTTTTTATTTTTAAATTTTTGGTATGGATGTTCTGTTTCTTGAACATTATGGCTTTTGTAACTGTCTTTGTCAGTTGGCAAGTACGCATGACTATGCGAATTCCAGCAGGAGGACCACTCGATCCGGTGCCAACCTTAGAGCTGCCACGTGCTCTTCACACTTTCAAACGTGTTTCTCAATTGGATGAACTGAATGAGGTTGTCAAACTTATTTTAGTGTGCCATCACCTTTGTTCAAACTGGATTCATATTCTCTTTTAGTTTTTCAAGTTCAGCACATTATGTTTGTCAAAGATGTCAAATATGACTTAGCACACCTGCATAACATTTGTTCAGTACCTAAATTTTTTATTTTTATGCATTTGGGATATGTTTGTGTGCGTGTGTGTAATCTAATTGTTTTAACTTTTTTCTATGTATGTGTATTTGTGTGTGTATAATCTAATTGTTTTTTCCTATGCCTTTGACAAGTGAAATTTAACTTCTGTGCATTTCATGTTATACTGATTTCACATAACTAATGGTCTTCAATGTTTTGTTGTTTCCCACATGCCTGTTAATACTTGTTTGCAGATCTGCAATTGTTTCTTAAAGAAAGTATTTGTAGTTACTGAAACTTCAATTTGATATATCTCCCTAAAAACCCAATGTTCTTTCTTAATCTTCTCCTCATATTTTGAAGTTTGAGTATTAATTTACCATGGATATTAAGATGTGTTATCTACGACCCGGTTGGTCTTGTGTATTGAAAGCAAATGTTTCATTGTATTGATAATTTGTTATTGAAATATTCTAATGGTATTTTTTTTTTTCTCTAGGAAGGATATCATACATTTTGTGGAGGATTTTGGAATTACTTCAGCTTAGGTGAGAATCTACATCTTCAAGATGCCAGTAATGTGCATACTTGATATTCCTAAAAGTACCTTTACTAAAGCTTGTCTCACATTTTATGTGCACACTCCATGATATGAGCCCATTACCAACAATTTAAGAAGATACTCACACAAGAAAGCACATGAGGACATGTACGCAAGTATGAGAGGAGATTGCTAGAACTGTATCTATGATGTGCATTCATTTGCATTACTATATATAGAGTTAAAAATTGTGGGGATAGTGATCAGTGTTGAGTAGATTTCTAATAAACTACAATAAAGTGGGCGAGTTATCAATTTAGACTTAAGTCACACAAAAGAGATCAGGATAAAGTACAAAGCATACTAAAGTACAAAGTAGAAAATTAAAAATATAATAGGACAAGCCTCCAAAATCTTTGACTGACAAGCCTCCAAAAACCTGCATCAAGAAAGCAAAAGAATTAGTGTGAGGAAAACTCCACATGTGAGGGCGTGTAAGTCACCGACGAGGAGGTGAAGAAGAGAGACACATTCAAAAGGATGATGGAGAGCACATTTATGGAGGATGAAGACCACAGATTAGGGATTCCTTCAGTGAACTGCGCGCATGTATGGAGAAGAGGCGGTGTTTTGTCTCAGTTAAACAAGAGGGTGCCTCGTGCATGCAAAACCATCTAGTGAATGAGGGTGCACTTGTCTTGCAAGTTCTCTCAGTTAAGGAAGGGCGCACTCCACTTGCATGATTACTCTCTTAGTTAAGGAGGGTGCACTCTCTTGCATGCATAAGCTATCAGTTAAGGAGCAGCGCATTTCAATAGACTTTAGTTGGTGTCAGTGATAGAGGGCGCACTCTCTTGCATGCATGAGCTATCCGTTAAGGAGGGGCGCACCGCACTTGCATGCGTACCTCTCAATTAAGGAAGGATGCACTCCACATGCATGCATACTCTCTCAGTTAAAGAAGAGCATATACTTTATCAGTTAAGGAGGGGTACAATCTTCACTTATTCTTAGTGAGGGTGCACTCTCTTGCATGCATGAGCTAGATCAACATCCATGGAGAGGGTGCATTAGTTCTTGGAGGCCTTTATATTTACGTAGGAAGATAGGGAAGAGGCAAGACATTTATTTGGGAGCACTATTGGCCGCAACAAAACTCCACTTCCTCATACACCTTTTTTTGACCTACTCCCTCATTTGTTGGTGAGGAGATCTTTGGAAGCCTGTTCCACGTCAACCATTATGGTGCAACCAATTTCTTGGTAACATGTTATAGATTCGATTATGCTTTGTTCTAGTTATTTGTTTCGTTGGATGTGTTATCACGAACCTTGTAGTTTCCCAGTGAGGTGATCTTATTCAGGATGGTAGAGGAAAGGCAACCAAAGTCGTGATCTACGATATCCAAGACCTCCGAAAGAACTCGGATGTCACAGCGGTCAACGATACTGGCACTACAAACTCAGCGAAAAACACAGAGCCCAGGGGGAGTATGACCAAGAAATCCTAAAACAAGGAAAATGAATGAGAAGCCGAGGGAAACTTGGTGGAATCTCTTATTAGGATGGTTCATTAGTGTTTAGAATGATTACCAAGAGATTTCGAGCATCCAGGTGAAAAGCCCCAAATTTACCGTAGGGTATGTAGAAAATTGGGATCTAGGGAAAAATGGTGAAATTAAGTAAAATTGGATAATCTAATTGATTGTTCGATATAAAATTAGGCAAATAAAGCTGAAACCAACAATACCCAGTTTGTGATTTGTAAAATACCCACTTCCCCCAAGGGGGTCGTTTTTCCCTAAGTAGCATCCCAGTGTTTTGGATGGGCAAATGGAGTCCGATTGTGATGAAACTTTAAACTTAAGGTTTTTATGTTAATTCAGAAGTGGGTTTTAAGTTTTATAGATCGCTGCAAGATAGAACTTATAGATCTACTAAATGAGGGTTTTAATATAATAGAATGATGAGCAATGCAAATAAGAAAATAAAAGAAGAGAAACTTACCCGCGAGACATACCTAGATCTTGCAGATGAACTGAGAAATGATAATGAATGCCACTTTCCCGTCGAAATGAACTTTTTCGAGGAAGATTTTGTTATTTTGCCACAACCAGTCACCCTAGCGCCTCCTTCAACCTGCCAGATCAAAGAAAAATCAACCGATTAGACAAATGAACGAGATCTGCAGAATATGGAGAAGAAGGAGAATAAAAAATCATAAAGAACAAGATACTCCCTGATTCGAACACCCAGGAGCTAGGACGAAGGTGACTTGCCCCACAAAAACGCCCTCTCTCTCTCCTAGCGTGCTTCCCTTTCTTGCAGATAAGATGGGTAACGAAGAAATGAAAGATGTATCTCGAATAAAGCTCAATATAGAAGAGTAGCAATGCCAATCATTAGATCATCAAACCATCCACAAGATACACAGAAAAATAATCCCAAACAAAAGTCTCTTTATTAATATTCTGGTGCCAAAGCTCCTGAATTACAATGGGGGGACCAGTTCTATTAAATAGTTTTAGAGACATAAACCCTAACTCACTTTATCATCCAACGATTGAGATTAAAACATCATCAACGGTAGAGATCAACAATACATAAATCATCACATGGATCAAATGAATAAGTCAAAAGGGGGGGGCGCACTTTGCTCAAGGACGCCTATCCTAAGTCAAAGTCACAATATAACATAAGTTGTGACATGATCATACAATGAGGGGGTCACTAGGGGCTTAATTCACCCTAGGCCCTCTTTTACAACTTCAAACCATATAATATAACAGTGAAATACATCATTAGCCATGAGAGGGGGCGTCCCCTGGGGGGATTTCTTCACTTACTGAGCCATAGATAAAATAATCTAGACATTTGTTGACTGAAAACTATTGGAGGACTATCCGGTACACTGAAACACATAATTTGTTAAAATTCAAAGCCATTTCGTTGACCAAGGAGGCCAAATCGATTTTTTCAGTGATTTTTCTAGCTCATTTTTACTGGTACAATCTATGGAAACTGACAAATCCACCATAACTCTGTCCACGGTGCAAACTAGGGAAAACTCACTACTCTGGATGATATGGAGACATAGAAGAATGGTATAAGTGACTACTCATACCCCCTAGAACACTGCTTTGCTCTAGGAGAACCAATCATACTACCATTTGGAATAAAATTTGATCATTAGGCCATTAATTAAGTGATAATAATCACTTATCAGGAGAATCGGGGCCAAACTCTCAAAACTGAAACCGCAGTATTGGTCGTGTTATATCAAAATCCTGTCACCATCATGTGATAAGACTCCTAACATACCTATTTGGCCTTAATCCCAGCACTTGGAGTGGAAACTCATACCATTTGTCAATCTTTCACAAAAATGCTTAGCACCGCGCTTTCCCCTTTATCCATGAGCGGTACCTTGCTCGCACCGCCTATCCCTTGTTAGCCACAAGCGGTGCCACCGCTTATGGCCCTTAGTCCATAAGCGTTTCTTACATGAACCGCTCTGTCATTGAAGGAGAAAAGCAGTACCCTGGGTAAAATGGGAAAAAGAGAAGTTTCTTGAGGCTTCTAGATCATGAGCCTCGTGTCCTCCCTTATCCCTATCATTGTGGGTCAGTTGAGCTCGAGATCCCCCATCCTAGGATCTTAGAGGCCACCTCATCCACAAATCTCTCAACCATCTTTATCCATTGAGCCTTGTAAATATGAGCTCATGTCCATGGTTGAGGGGGGAACTCTTAAGGTATTGTTATGTTGTTGGATTGATTAGTTGGCCCAAGCCATTGGAGAGCATAGAGAGCAAACGTTGGAGCTTATGGGGGTGAGAGTGTTTGGTTTCATGGAGATGCATGTCAACACTAAGGCTTAATTGGTTGTAAACTTCTCCATTTTATCTTAATGCAAAGCTGATTTCCGTCCCACATTACTGTTGTTGTTTGATTTCACATGTATATGTTGTTAGATTCCTTAGTCACTAACATGGATTAGTAGATTATATTTTGGCAGCTTTGATGTGTTTGCATGTTTAATCTGATTGCAGGTACACAGGGTTACTATCTGTTGATTAAGTTGTCATTGATGCCAACAGTGCTTGGTCATTGATGCCAACAGTTGAGTCTTGGTGCCCCTTTGTGGAGCCCCTAAGG
>LPNX010370193.1:0-28280 GCA_001517045.1 Pseudotsuga menziesii | reverse complement strand
CAATGATGGACTCTTTCTCCCTTACTACTAGACTATTCCTCCCTTCTCTCCCTTAACTGGTGGACTATAAAGAGTTAAACCCTTCACTATTGTTATGGAAACTATTGGACGGTGTCCCTTCAGTGCTTGCTGAACTGCTCTCCTTATTCACCATTGAGATAAAAATGAGTTGAATGGGGGTGGTTTTGTGACTATAAAATGATGTTAGGGATTATGGAGGAGGCCACCACCTTTTCAGTCTATTTTTCTAGGTTTTTTCCCAGTTGAGGGAAAAACAAATGCTCAGGAGGCACACACCTACTCATTTACGAGATACTATCCCCCATTGACACCACATCTTTTTTTTGTGGTATGGAATTCCCCATTGGAACCACATCTAAGGCTATTCAAGNAAATGCTCAGGAGGCACACACCTACTCATTTACGAGATACTATCCCCCATTGACACCACATCTTTTTTTTGTGGTATGGAATTCCCCATTGGAACCACATCTAAGGCTATTCAGGGGATGTCCAAGACTCCAGTGTGGGGACGCACACCCTACATGTACTTGTGCAACATAGATTTTATCCCATTTCTTACAATCACAAAAAATTTGGTTGTCACCGTGCAAGACCAACATTCAATTGGATTAAGTTTGATTCAGGGAGACTAATTTTTTGGATACAATATTTCCAATTCCCAGTTTTCTCAGGTATAAAGTATTTAAGGCAAATCCTAATGCCTCGGTATGTACCAAAATATGATTACCATTGAAGAGACAAGTTACATATGAGCACTCATTAAAGATAATAAACTATCAGATATCGAAGTCAAGTTTTCAAGTAGTCACCAATCCATGGGCATCGTTTAATTTTGCAACTCTTCAACAATATAACATTATCTTTAATACATAATTAAAATCAATTTAAAAGCTAAAAACTAAGTGTTGGCAATAAGGCAAAACTAAAGCAGTTAAAGCTCATAGTATTCCACTAATAAAAAAATGCATGCAAGGCTTTGGAAAACAATAGTATCGATCCTTTCAAAAACATGTTAGTTTTGTTTCTTTTACTATACAAAACTTTACAGAGGTAATAACCACTACAAAAATAATTTGCAAAACATGCACTACTTTACCCAAAACCAATGGTGAAAAATTGATCCTTCTTCCAAATTTGATCTAGCAACTGCAAAGAGATAAAGGTCAGATCTCAATGCTTCAACACCTTGAAATAGAGCCAAATCAACATTTATTCTTAGAATTAGAAGTGCAAGCATACATGAAAATTTGGCAAATAAAAGCTACACTAACATGAGGATAAAGAAATAATGATACCCGTGAAGTGCTATCATTGTCTTCATTGTCATCATCCTCCCTTGCAACAATTTATATTCAAGGGAAGTTAGAATTGTGTATAGAGATTTATACTAAGGCAGTTAGAATTGTGTGCAGACATTTATACTCAACACTCTTAAACTAAAATCATATAATTGAGTTCAAAATAAAGCGATTATTGTAGAGGCTTACGATCATTAATGCAATCCATTTGAGCTGTAAGTAGATGGTCTTCGGCTTCCTGAAGTGCCCTCGCATATGCTTTATCACTTTCAATTAAAGAGGCATCAACCTCTTCATGATGATCATCAACTAATGATTCCCTTTCGAATTCATCAGCATTAGCATCAACCTCATATTCATACTCACCACTATCATCTATATAATATTCATGATCATAATTGCCACTTTCAATAGTCTCATAGTGACTAGATTCTAAATTCCTTCGAATGAACATATATGCCCTTTCTTGAAAAATTCAAAAGGTTAACAACAATAATAAGTAGTAGTACACTACAAATGCCAATGTGAATTATAAACATGCCAATGTGACTTACAAACATAAAAGAGAAAAATGAAAAAAAACTGAAAATAATGTAAAAAAAAACACTCTTGAATGTAGACAGACAATAAGCAAAAAAATTCTCTTACAAATATAAAGGAAGCATAATATCTGAAATATCCGAATGTTTTAACTTTTGCCTCCTCTTAAGAAAAACACAACAGGAATTCAAACTCAAATAGACCACCTTGAGAAAAGAAATAAATTTATGGTATTGTCCACTAATCCTCCATTAAGTGACAGACCGATAGGGCCAATAATAAACCCAACAGATGTAGAGGACTATTATAGCAGATTTCACCACTTTAGGTGAATCACACTTTGTATGGCCTTCCCCTGTCCCACTACAGACTCCTTGGACCCCATGGACCATTTTTTGTCCTTTGATGTTTCCTTGATCATCCCTAAAAACACATGAAAAATGATACACACGACTTTTTAACCTATAAATGTGTATATACGCGGGTTTGTCTACTAAAACCGCGTACATCAAGATGTGTGCATAATCCAAATCCTTTTGGAGTTTTCCTTAACATGGATCCTACTCATTTGACTCCTGGCCTTCCCTATGCCTTGAGATCGCTCGGATTCGACCTTTCATTACCCCTTTGAAAAGATATATAAGGAACCTTTTGGTACATTGAAGGCATAAGAGAGAATTGAGAGCAAAGAAACTATAGTCCATTGCTTCCGGAACTTATGCTTGAGTTTGCATCCCTTTGTCCCTTGGAGCACTTTTGTGTTCTTCCCAAGCTTGCCTTTTGCTTGTGAGCTTGCTATCGAGAGATGGAGGATTGAAGTGGTGGAGGCCCAAGTGGGGGATTCAATTTCTCCAGTTCACAGACATGCTGTCAGAGGTTGTATCTTGTAATATCTGATTTATATTAATAGAAATATATTTTCTTGTCCAATAATGTGTGCTTGAATGAATATTTTATCCATGGGATTATGTCAAATTCTTTTACATTATTGATTATATATGCTAGAATAAATCTAACACCATGATATATAGAATGCTTGTATTGTTTACTTGTTGTTGAGGAAGTAATCTATCAATTCAAGTTGAAGATTGGAAAGCTCAACGGGGATCTACTTCAACCGTCCGGAATAAGGTACGAGGTCTGATCCTTTAGTGTTAGACATTTGATTTCTATTTCATATTGGAAAGGATTGATTTCTGGAGTCAAGCTGTCTATTGTGGTACCCCAAGCCATAGGAATTTCTCTCTGTAACATAATTGGAGACTATGCTGGGGAGTTCCTAGTAGTTGTCCTTTGGGGGTTTTTTTCTTGGCATTCAATGTATTTGAATTGCTCTTTCTCTCTTGTTTCTGTGTCGGGTCTGGGGGCATGTATGCCTGGTAGAGTCTGATTGGTGTGAAGTTTGTCTCCGCCTATCTGTTTGCCTTGATTTTATGCACCTTTCTTCGTGTACATGAGTTTTTGATTTACAGTCGCGTATACACGTGGTTTCCTTTAAGATTTCTGTGTATACACGCGGGTTTACTATGAACAGTGATGTATACCCTTGATTTTTCCTTTTTGTGGAAGATAATTGGTTGCTGGGTGAAGTCTGATATTTGCTGAGTCTCCTTTGGCATTGCCTAAGTCTGTTTAGACCTCTGTTTCTGACCAGAAACGTTTTTTTTAGCCTAATTTTTTTTTAAGAAAGTTCTTGTCATGGCATTTTCGATTTTTTGTTTGAGATTAGTGCATTAGAGTTCTTTTACCTTAGTGCTTTGCTTGAGTGTTTTTTGGGTGTGCTTGTAGAGTCTAGGGGTCATAGACTCATTCTTTTGCTTTTTGCATCTCTTTTATCTTCAAAAAATCCAAAAACATTTGCCTATCATCATGCATTGCATTTTGCATTTTGCATTGTACTTGCACTAGATCTAGATTTGCTTTGAAGTACTAGTTAGGACTTCATATAGGAAATTTGCATTCATCATTTGAAGAAAAATTGTGCATTTCACATAGTAGCATACCCTATTTTCATGGACACAATGCATTTGCATTGATTGTTAGGTGTGCATTTTACTTCATGTTGCGTCATAACACCATTAGTTGCACGGTCATATCCCTTTTCTGAGCAATAAAGCCAACTAAAATCAACGCTAAATTGAAATGAATTACACTCTTTTCTTTTCTAGGGTGCACCAACAAGCTTAGGTTTTAGGATCTTGGAATAGTTCATTGTAAGTCAATTCTCCAAGATCACTAAACAACAACATCTAGGTGTCTGTCCAGGTGAGTGTGTGAAATCCTTGGTATAACCAGTGTTTCTCAATATCCTCCTCTCAAAAGGGAGTTAAGCACAAGGCAGTGTGAGTGGTTATTGATTGGGATGACCCCTAGTCATAACTGAGTAGCACCAGAGATATTTCCAAGATTGTATTCGTATTTGGGGGCTCTTTCGAGAGTTTCGGGCTTTGCTACCCTGGCCATATGGTCAATCCCGCTTGCGACTATCCGCTTAAGAATTGATTTTATTGAGGTGACCTTAGTGGCCTTACCTAGGATATCGAGGGGGTACTTTGCAGGGGTTATTCTGCAGGTGTCTTGGCCAGGTTGGGGTCGGAAAACATAGTTTCTTTACGCGTTGAAGCTGAGGGCCACAATAATTGGTTACACACCTCCGCTTGTTGTGTATGGGAGTCTCAAGCCTCTCCTAGGTGAGACATACCTGCTT
Source organism: Pseudotsuga menziesii (assembly GCA_001517045.1). NCBI lineage: Eukaryota > Viridiplantae > Streptophyta > Pinopsida > Pinales > Pinaceae > Pseudotsuga > Pseudotsuga menziesii. The sequence continues at coordinate 23,711 of LPNX010370193.1, read as the reverse complement.
CATTCGGGAGCTCACTTATCCAGCCCTTGTTTGATTGCATTTGGCTTTATATTTTATTAGTGATTGCTTTGTGCACAATAGTTTTCCTAGGGTTTACATAAATAGAGAGTCTTTGTTATTTTTTGAGTCATTGTGGATTCGAGTGCGGTTCCTCGCCATTCTCGTCGTTTAGTAGGACTTCCGCCTTCTACTTCTCCTCCTCCTTTGGGAGAGAGACCTAGATAGTCCAGGTGGACTATTTCACACATTGATTCACACACCATGGGAGACCGTTTAGAAGATATTCCTGAACCACCTCCTCCCATTCGTGTAGACGATGGGGAATTTACTCCTACTTATGATCCTTCACTCGACTTAGCTGATTTAGGTCCTATGATTTCTGAGATAGGAACCTTGCACGATAGACCTACTCACTTTTGTTCTGATTCCCCATTGACTCGTTACCGGTATGGAATGCTGGAGGACAGCGAGACTCATTTCGAACCTGCCAGCACTAGCTACGGTATTTATGCTATGTTTGGTTTCCCTACACATGATTTGATATTTCATGTTGAATCCGTATTTGAGCCTAACACTATGCGTGGGGGCACTCTCATTCCTTACCATGCGGAGAGGTTTGGGAGCACTAGTCACATTGCACCTTCCGTCCCAGTGGTGGAAGATACATCGTATCTCCCTCCTAGGTCTAGGGTTAGCGATCCGATTAGGATACCAGATCCGAGATGAGTGACGATAGGCGGTGGTACATATATTATTACTTGTATTCCTTCATCCTCAGTCCCTAGTTCTTCAAATGTACATCCTCCACCTTATTCATGTGGTCCTTTGAGCCGGTATATGGCTACGAGTCAGGTCCATATTGCGGTTACTAGACCGATTGTGTCTCAAGTTCACATACCTCCCGCTGCTTTGGGAGGCTATGTTCATACTTCTAGAGGTCGGCTTGCTACTTCCGGGGCGTATATCCCTTCTTCCGATATGTATATCCTTACTTCTGGAGCTTATCTTCCTACCTATGGAGTGTCTCATGGGGCATCGCATGCGATGACCTATGGACCTTATTATGGGACGCAGTATGGACAAGTTTCTTCACCTTATGGAGGCGGGTATCAACAACCTACTTACTCTCCTAATTATGGCTTTGTAGCTCCTACTAGTCAAGGTCCACCATACTATGGTACTTCCATGCCACCCTATACAGGTCAGATGGGAGGAGGACACTATGGCCAAGGCCATGGTGGTAATCAACCCTATATGAACTAGGGAGCGGTCCATAGACCTCATCATCCTAGGCTCCCTTTCCTCGCGATGCTCAATCTTCATGACTTATCGAGACTGACAAACGATCCTATGGCTCATGACCTGGCTTGGCCAGCTATCCCTACCAAACTTCCTTCCGACATACCTAAGTTCGAAGGCAAACCGGAAGAGGATCCGAGCAAACACGTTACTACGTTTCACCTATGGTGCTCTTCAAATTCATTACATCAGGACTCAGTCCGTTTGAGACTATTTCAATGCACCCTCATAGGGCCTGTTGTGAAATGGTATATAGAGTTACCTAAGGGAGCTTTCGCTTTGTTTGACGACCTTGCGATGACTTTTCTTAATCACTTCCAGCTACTAGTGCACTATGATGTTGGTACTGAACTCTTGTCAACATTTCGACAAGATAAAGCCACACATATTTCTGATCATATTCAAGAGTGGCGTAGACGGAAGAGGTTAATTAAAGATTTTATACCGCCGCAGTTCCTCCTCGAGTGGTTCCTCAAGTCGTTATTGCCATATATAGTGAAGGATGTTTCCACATTCAAAGTGCAGAATGAGGAACAAGCGATTTTTAGGGTGCAGGAACTGGACTTGATCTATGCTCAATTTGGTTTGTTGTATGAGATTATTCCCAATGTTCCTCGTTCCAATTTCGATCCCAAAGTCAAACCTGGACCACATGTCGATGGCATTGTGGGGTGTGCAAGTGCGAAACCCGTGGATTCCGTTGAAAAACAAGTTAGTTAATTGTCACTCAACCAATCTACTTTGGGACAAGCTACGGCTTCATCTCAACCCACCCAAACGATGAGTGTACTCTCTGTGCAACCGTTGGACCAAAAGGGTAACCAGCAGCCCAGACAGAATAGAAAAAAGTGTAAAAATAATAATCGAAAGGGTGGGAATAAGAATGAGAATGCTAGCAATAATGACAAGAACAGTAGAAATGATGGGGGGGGGAAGCAAGCGAAACGTAAGGTTAAATTTCCTTGCAAGTTATGTAAGGATGATCACCTCACTTACTTGTGCCCTTAGATTGAAGAAGCTTCGAGATTCTTATCACAAGGCCCAGCTGTGCTAACTAACCCTTTACCGCATAATCAAAATATGAACTCGAAGTCCCATGACCAGTCTAGTGATGATGATCCACCGGAGGGTAGTGGTCGTGGGTGCATTAACATGGTCTGTGCTGCCAAAGTTGTGACTCATGTGAAACATTATAGTTCGTCACAACCCAACCCAGGCAAAGAGCCTGATCCACCAGGAACCCCTTTCCGCATTGAGAAACCTACAAATAAACATGAGGCTACACCTCACATTCCTAAGGGAGTCCTTAAACATTCAGGGCATAATCCAAATGCCTGAGCTGCCCAGAATTATTCAGTTGTCGAGGATTTGGGCCATACTCCTTGTGCGATGTCTGCATTGGAAGTGCTTCAGAGTTGTCCTTCGAAAAGAAAGGTGTTTCTTTCTGCCCTTGGTGTGAACGATGATGATTCTTCCTCTGTGATCAAATTTGAAACCGCAAGACTTCAGCCTTGCTTGCACTACTATGTGTCTCTTTTGGTGCACGTAGAATTTCTTGTTATGACCATCAAGCGCACTATGATTGACGAGGGCGCTGCTTCTTCTGTGATGTCTTTGGCATATTGGAAGGGTCTCGGTTCCCCTGAGCTGTCTCAATCAGCGACTATGTTAACTGCATTCAATGGGAGGTCTTTTAGGCTGCACGACATCCTTCCTTCCCTTAAAGTCCATTTGGGGGGGAAGACCGTTGCAATAGAGGTTGAGGTGGTTGATGCACCCCTTGACTACAATCTCTTGCTGGGTAGGAACTATATGAACAATATGCAAGTCGTTGCTTCTTCCTTGTTCTGCGTTGTATGCTTTCCACATAATGGGAAGATCGTAACGATTGATCAAATGACATTCAAGAATCCATCTGTTACTGCATCTTTGGGAGCTTCGATCCTGATCATTGAGCACTCTTAGCCGGCAACTGGGAGTGTGGGTGTAGGCATGTATCCATCCCTCATGTGAAGCTTTAGTTGTCCTGCATCGATCCTCATGATAGGATCTTGTTCCGATGAGGCTTTGACATCTACGACCTCTGTATATTTTCACACGACCCATATGGAAGATCCTTGGATTCTTCCTACACTGAGTACTTCGAGTGAGCCCGTTGAGACGAGCGTGCCATTGCCTGTAGCTATGATAACTTATCAAGCTAATCTCAAGAGTGTTGCATAGCCTAGTCCTTCCTCTTCGCGGATGGAGGAGGAGGACCCTTATGTGCTGCCAGCATGGGCAGTACAGTTTTCTCATGCCCACAACTACCTTGATATGGTTTTCCCTTCGGATGAAGTGATTATTGAGGCTATGTCGGGAGTTGAGCCACCATGGGAGGAACTTCATCATAGATCGTACTTTCTTCCAGAGCTTGACCATTTGGAGCATGAGGATTTTAGGGCGATTCTTAGTAAGAGAGTTGGTATTCCTGTGGTTCCATTAAGCTCTCTTGGGCCGATGGCTGATGGAAACATGGCAAACATATCTTCAACGATTCCTACCAACATCTCTCGCTATCCTGGCACGATTGAGAATGTCTATATTGGGGCAGAATGTTTCCATGCTGAGATTCTGGAATATACCAAACTATTCAAGGAATTCCATGATATTTTTGCTTGGTCTTATGATGAGATGCCAGGTATTGACCCTTGAATTGTCAAACATGAGATTAAGACTTACTCCAACGCTAAGCCTGTTCGACAGCATTTACGTGCGGTGAATCCTAGGAAATCACCCGCCATTAAGGCAGAGATAGAGAAGCTATTGAAAGTCGGTTTCATCTATCCTATTCCCTTGACGGAGTGGGTTTCAAACCCTGTTCCAGTGGATAAGAAGGAGGGAGTGATCCGCATATGCATTGATTTCCGCGATTTGAATCGTGCCTCTCCTAAGGACAACTTCCCCACACCATTTATAGATCAAATTTTGGATGAGTGTGCGGGTAGGGAGGTGTTCTCCTTTATGGACAGCTTTTCCGGGTATAATCAGATACAGATTAAACCCGAGGACCAACATAAAAATGCATTTATTTGTCCTTGGGGAACGTTTGCATATCAAAAAATGCTCTTCAGCCTTAAAAACGCCAAAGCTACATTTCAGCGGGTGATGACCTTGATCTTCCATGATCTCAAGTCTATTATTGAAGTATTTTTGGATGACATCGCTGCTCATTCTCGTATGAGAATGCATCATCCCTATCACTTGAGATTGGTATTCGAAAGATGCCAACACTATTTAGTTAGATTAAATCCTCATAAATGCATCTTTTGCATGAAGTCAGGTCGTTTGTTAGGATTCATCATTTCGAAAGAGGATATAAGAGTCGACCCTCTGAAGGTTGAGGCAATACTTCAGTTGTCTCCCCCGAAGAATATTTGTCATCTTCAGTGTTTGCGAGGCATGGAAAACTTCTTACGAAGATTTTTTGTCAACTTTGCCAATTTGACTAGAGGTTTCATGCGTCTCTTGAAGAAGTGCACTCCCTTTTATTGGGATGAGCGAGCCCAGGAGTCCTTCAATGCACTCAAGCAATCCCTAGCATCAGCCTTGGTGATTAGTCCTCCGAATTATAGCCGTGATTTTCTATTATATGTGGCCGCGTCCTTAGAGACAATTGGTATGGTTTTGGTTCAAGAGGATGAGGAGCTCCAAGGGCATGTCATATATTATCTGAGCTGAAACCTTATTGACGTAGAGATTCATTATTCTCATGTCGAGAAGCTTGCTTTAGCTACCGTACATGCGGTTCAGTGGTTGAGACATTATATTCTCCTTCGCCAGACCTTGGTTGTGGCCCATATCAATACGTTTCAATTTGTCCTCACCCGAAGGATGATTGGGGGAAAGTATAATAAATGGATTGTCATTCTGCAAGAATTCGATCTTGAGTTTGTTTCGGAAAAATTGAAGAAGTCTTTAATTTTTGCAGAGCTTATATCAGATTTTCTGAGCGAGGCCAAGGATTTGGTTTGTGAATATGCGTTTGTCGATGAACACATCTTCTTAATCTCAACATTAGACCCATGGTATAGGGATATCATAGTATATTTACAAACACAGAAGACCCCTACTCACCTCTCGCGAGATGAACGACGACGATTACGTCACGTCTCTAAGAACTACCTTATAGTGGAAAATACTTTGCATCGCTGTGGGGTAGATTCCATTTTACGACATTGTTTAACTCATGAGGAGGCTGAGGTTGTGTTGAATGATTGCCACAGAGGGGCATGTGGTGGTCATTTATCTGGGCTTTCTACAGCTCAAAATTTTTTGAGAGCGGGTTATTTCTAGCCGTCAATCTTTAAGGATTGTGTTGATGCGGTCAAGAGGTGCCACCCTTGCCAAGTGTTCACACATAATATGTGCTCAAAACCTACCCTGTTACATCCCATTATCACCATCGGTCGCTTCACTAAGTGGGGGCTCGATTTTATGGATTGCAACCTACCTTCGGCTGGGGGGCACCATCACATTATAGTGGTTGTTGATTATTTCATGAAATGGGCTAAGGCTATGCCTACAGTAAAATTCAATGGTGAGATAGCCGCTCAATTTGTATTCAACCAAATTATTACTCAGTTCGGGATTCTGAAATAGCTTATCATTGACCATGGCTCGCACTTTCAAAACCGTATGATGGAAGAGTTGGCATCCAAGTTAGGGTATAAGCAAGAACATTCATCTTCTTACTACCCCCAAGTGAATGGATAGGTAGAGGCAGTGAATAAATCTCTCAAATCCATTCTCCAACGAACCATCGCACAAAGCAAGTCGAATTGGCACATTATGTTATACCCTGCTTTGTGGGCATACCGAACCGCTGTTAAGACTACCACTAGTTTTTCTCCATATCAGCTTGTACATGGAGTGGAGTTGATATTGCCGATTGAATGCGAGGTCCCTTCGTTGAAGCTAGCTGTGGAACTCTTACCAGACACTTCACCTTTAGAGGAGTGTTTGGTTCACCTTGAGCAACTTGATGAGCAACGTCAGGATGCTCTGGTGTCTCTAGAGGTTAATAAACGTCGCGTTAAGGTCCAGTACGATAATTCTGTCCGTCAAAGAGTGTTTAGTGAAGGAGACTTGGTCCTCTTGTGGGATCAACTGAAAGAACCCTTGGGGGAAAGGAAATTTAATCCTATGTGGCGTGGTCCTTATGTGGTCAAACGTGTGTTAGAGAAGGGTGCGTATGAGTTAGTGGATTACGAAGGAACAGCTTTAGGGAAGCCTAGAAATGGGCTCTATCTCAAAAAATACTATGCATGATCTTTAGCCAAGGCTTCTTGTTGTATATTATTGTACATCTTTGCATAGTTAGGTCTTTTTCTTATCATGATCGGGTTTGTGATTAGTTTCCGTTTATTTTGGCAGATGTCAATGGAATCTTCCACCTACATAGGATTCACGGATGGTGCAAGCTGTCACACTCAACACTCAGCCTTTGTTTCTTGGGTGATTTATACTCCTATGGGTCAGGTACTGTCTTCAGGAGGTGTATGTCTATGGCCATCTTCCAACAATGTTGTTGAATATAGCGTCGTTATTGAGCTTCTACGGGATGCCATTTTGCATGGTGTTCTATCTCTTGAGGTACGTCTTGATTTGGAGTTAGTAGTGTCATAGCTCAATGGTTTGTACTATGTTAGAGATTCGACGTTATTGAGAAGATTCTTACGTGTGAGATTGTTAGAACGACAATTTGACAATATAACATATATACACATTCCAAGAAATAATAATCAATTTGTTGACTCATATGCTAACTACGTGTTAGATTGGCATTTGTTTCATTCATAATAAATTAATCACAAACACAATTTTTACACATGTAAATAAATAAATCGATCACCATAAAACTTTTTTATATACATAAAAAATGTGATAATACATAGTGTCATGATACAAAATTTGGGGCTTTTAAAGCCGCCATCATATAATACACGGTCGTACAAAATGTATACACTCCCAGGTGTCTAATCCTGTGGAGGAGGAGGAGGGTTGTGATCATGGAACGTCACTACGGCTCTAGCTAGCCATCGAAATGAACGCACCCATGCGTGTGGTACACCCACCACCTGCCACTGCATGGCCTCAGGCAAGTCCTCGACTTGCACCATGGGAACTCTACAAGTTAGTCTCACAAATTTGGTATGAATGCTCTTGACCGTTCGCTCCGCATCCACACCCATGATGTCATCTCCTCTTCCCCTCCATCTATGACGAGGGAAGCCCTCTGGCCGCCGTGGTCCCACATCTGCACATAAATGGTAGATCTCACTATGTAGTGTCATGCAAAAACATGTCTTTTTGATTCCACATAATCAAGAAAATACAAAAAAATTAAATAACTTAAAATTTTAAAAAGAGTGAGGGTCGAGATTCATTACCTATATCACCATATGCCGATCCTGGTGGCAATGGCATGTCCGGATTCCCCTAGAAATCTATCCCTGCATAGGGGTAGTCATCAATGGAAACTATCTGTCATCGCCACCATGGAAAGAAGTCAGCTGGATATGGGTTTTCCACCCTACCACCCCCCAGTCTACGCATAGCATTTGCCCAACGCCGTTGGACCGGATCTCGAACCCCATGGAGAGGAACGTCCACTCTAGGGCTCAATCCTAGAACACACTCGAAGAAAAATGTGCTCAAGATACTGCTGAACCCGAAGTTCCACACCCTACCTGCCTTACACTCACTGAGCTGGTGTTTCATGTTGCTCAGTAGTGTAGTACTCCAGTCATAGATTGTGGGTCTCATGCACTCCACTGCATAGAACATCAGAGGCTGAGAGGCCTGGTGGAGTGATGTTAAGCCTCCTATCCTTCCTAGTGTCAGTAATATGGCCTTTAGGCCCAGCACCTGTATAGCATTGGTAGGGACTTGACACCCCACCTTCTCAGTGTATGGATAACAGTACACGGCAATGTACTCGTCGATAGTCAGGCCACCTCCTAGCCCACCATGGGAACAAAGGTTCACCACCTCCCCTCGTCTAGAAAGCCCTATGATAAAGTATATGTCCTCCACCTCTATGGTGAGGGACATCCCATCAATATGAAAGGACTCTGATTCTAGATCCCAATAGTCTACCAACATCTATAGTAGTCTTGGTTTGGCCCTCAAACCACCAAGACACCAAAACTTGTAGAGTCTGCATGCATGAAGAGCTTATTGAGCCATTAAGTCGGCCCTTACTACTTCCTCTACTTCACCATGCTCATGCTCTCTCCACTCTAGCACCATCCTGCAAAAGAAATTGCAAAATTACCCATTAGTTTATTGAAAAATCATATGCGCGGCCTCATATGCGACTGTTTTGAAAACAACCACGTATGTACGTGGGTTTGAGGCCCTTTTCTGCATATATCCATCCCTATACGCAGAAAAAGCCTCAATTTCTATGTGGGCCGCAGCGCTCATTTTGGGATGGCCTAAAAAACTCATTTAACCATGAAAATTTATAAAAAATATATCAAAATGCAAGAGGAGAGCATGAGTAAATACCTGGAAGAAACGATTGTGAATTCCGCCAGCTGGATCTCCTAGAATTTGCAGTTGAAAATCAAAGCTCAAATGGGTAAATTTTCAAATGATTTATATTTTTTGCTATTTATAGAAAAAATTTCAAATATTTGAAATTTTTTACCTCCTTTCCTATAGTTTCGACATTTTCTAACCATTTTGGACCGTTTTTGACATAATTTGTGATGTAGAAGACCTTTTTTAGTGTTGTTTCAACCATTGGATTGACCGATTCATGCCGATCTCAGGTATCATGTTTAAACTGGCATATAGGTTAGGTTTCACCACCGTTTACATTTTGCATGACCTTATGACCATATTACCATGACCTTAGGTACGAACCCACTCTATTATGTCGCGGAACCTTCTTGCTGCTTTAGAAGTGGCATGATATGAGTGGTAGAGGTTCACCTTACATGGGTACCCTAGTTAGCGCTTTATTTGCATTTGGTGCCCATGCTGACGTTTTCTCCTTTAGGGTGTGGGAGTCCATTGTATAGTACTGCCATGACAATTTGCAAGAGCCTCATACTCCTCTTGATCTTATGCTGGCCTATTTCCTTTAGGACTCCCTCATGTCAAGTTGTGAATGCATTATCATGAGCTTTTCCTGCCTTATTGAGCTTTATTCCGGCTCCCCTGACATTGCGTTTCAACCATATAGCCCGAGCTTGTCTCATGTCTAGCCATGCAGAGCCATTTTTTAAATCCTTTGCAGCTTGATTTCCTTTTTACCGGGAGGGGATTTTCCCCGAGTGTCGATATCCTACACATGTATCCTTGCATTGAGCATAGGTATGTTCCACTTCTTGGAACTAGTTTGTTTTCCCTTGTGACACTCGTCTCCTCCTAGTTTGTAACTATAAATCTAGTTTATTCTTTTTTCAAGCTTTTCAAATAACTGAAAAAGTCCAAAAAAATCAAAAAACCAAAAAGCCAGACAAGGAAAGATGTTATCTTTGGCAACTGTCGAGTCGTGTCTCCTTTGAACAAAGCACTGTATATCATATCCATTGGTTGGATTATAGTTTGACTTTAGGAGTTGTACTTGTTTATCTGAGTTTATCTCCACCGACTGGTTAAGCTTCCAGTCCCTATGGAGCCTGTGTTGATGCCTCCTATGTCACAGAGATGTCCCAGTTTGTATATCGAGTCTGTGTTGCCTTCATTCAGTCACCATATGCCATTATGCCCTTGTTCGAAGGAAGTTGAAGCCTGAGTTGGCCATTCCTCAGTTATCCTGACTTTGCATGTCGACCATTCTTGGTACAATTACTGGTTCGTGCACCTTATGATTGAGTCCTTCCACATTATACAGCTTTGATGAGTACCTCGTGTTGGATGATGGGGGATGCCTTAATGCCCTCCTTCCAGTGGATTTCATCCCATCGACTTCAGATCATTTATTCTGGGATTGGAATCTAGAGTCATTTTGAGTGCCTTGAGACTTGCAGTCATCAGTGGCAGGTTCTCTCGCCATCGAAAGTTCTTGGGAATACATCAATGTCCCCTGATCAATGGATCCTCTCAAGTGTTTGACCTCAACACATTTATTCACACTTGTTAGTTTGCACTCTAGTACCTTGATTCCCATTTTCATTATCGGTGGGTGATCTCGCGTCTGTTAACGGTATACATTAATGACTGGTAATCAGATGATGGACTACTATGTTCGACCTCGACACCTCTATTCGCATAGTAGGACATGTACTCATAGCGGTTTGTGTAGAAGACTTTCCAGATTGGTGGCATCTCTTATATGCTACCTCCTTGATCGTGCCAGTGTTCATGAGATTTCAGCTCTCGTGACTTGATTCCAGTATATGTCAAACATTTCCAGCCACTATGGAGATCTTGATCTGTTATATATCTTCAGCCATTTTAGAGATCGTGATCCTTTGTATATCTTCATCGATATGGAGATTCTGATCTATGTATATTGTACATGGCGACGACCACATATGTGATATCATGTATTATGCCTATTCATGGCCATCGTAATCTTATGTATCTAGGACTGCTATATGTATTTGTAGTTGTATGCAGAGTTGTATTATTGTACTATCCTGATTGGGTGGCTGGTCTTCCATTTGGGATCCTTCATCACTCCACTTTTGGGATGGACTTATAATGTATTTCAGCCATCGTATGACCCCTCTGACCTCACACATTAGCGGGCATCTGTTATAGTCGATTTCACCACTTTAGGTGAATCACAATTTGTATGGCCTTCCCCTGTCCCGTTGCAGAATCCTTGGACCCCATGGACCATTTTTTGTCCTTTGATGTTTCCTTGATCATCCCTAAAAACATGTGAAAAATGATACACACGAATTTTTAACCTATAAGCGCGTATATACGCAGGTTTGCCTACTAAAACCACGTACATCGGGATGTGTGCATAATCCAAATCCTTTTGGAGTTTTCCTTGACATGGATCCGACTCATTTGACTCCTGGCCTTCCCTATGCCTTGAGATCGCTCAGATTCGACCTTTCATTACCCCTTTGAAAATCTATATAAGGAACCCCTTGGTACATTGAAGGCATAAGAGAGAATTGAGAGCAAAGAAACTATAGTCCATTGTTTCTGGAACTTATGCTTGAGTCTGCATCCCTTTGTCCCTTGGAGCACTTTTGTGTTCTTCCCAAGCTTTCCTTTTGCTTGTGAGCTTGCTATCAAGAAATGGAGGATTGAAGTGGTGGAGGCCCAAGTGGGGGATTCAATTTCTCCGGTTCGCAGACGTGCCGTCAAAGGTTGTATCTTGTAATCTCTAATTTATATTAATAGAAATATATTTTTCTGTCCAATAATGTGTATTTGAATGAATATTTTATCCATGGGATTATGTCAAATTCTTTTACATTATTGATTATATATGCTAGAATAGATCTAACACCATGATATATAGAATGCTTGTATTGTTTACTTATTGTTGAGGAAGTAATCTATCAATTCAAGCTGAAGATTGGAAAGCTCAACGGGGATCTACTTCAACCGTCTGGAATAAGGTATGAGGTCTGATCCTTTAGTGTTAGACATTTAATTTCTATTGCATATTGGAAAGGATTGATTTCTAGAGTCAAGCTGTTTATTGTGGTACCCCAAGCCATAGGAATTTCTCTCCGTAACAAGGACCCAATGTAAGATTGGGTAAAGGTAAAATTTGAAGAAGTAACATAATAGAAACTAGGAACAACAACAACCAAGAAGAAATTAAGGCCTTGCTGAAGAATTAAATATTCAGCTGAAAATATGGTATCCCCAATTAAGAAATATAAAGAGATTCACAATTGACAATAAATTTCCTTGACAAACCAAAGAAGACAATTATCTTGGTTTTTGACATTAACAAAGTTTGGGTAGCAAACATACTGCTTAATAAGAACAAGGAAATACTGAGAGCCAATTATATAAAATTTCTAACATAAAAAATGGGAAGCCTTGTTTCCTAAGATCCATGAGGGCTCCTCATACTCTAAAACCACTATCCATAATGCCCAGCTTCATGAGGAGATCAACTCCATTACCCTATTTCTGAATAGCTCATCCCCCAACATCACCCTACATGGATCACATTCAATCCAAATTATTGTGCAGGGGGGGATCACAATTGTATTATCATTGAAAGAATATTGCTCTCTTGATCAGTGATCAAGTCAAACATTCTTTGAGTGTGCATTGGACCTACAATTGCTATAGAAAGGAACCCTACCAGAACACAAGGAGACAAAATTCCGTCGATCAATATACACTAGCTGAAGGAAGAATAATTGGATCACGTGGGGGTAATGTTGGGTTGAGTATGGAAGCACTATAAATATTGACAAGAGAGAAGGATGATGCCATAGAAGATGGCTTGAAGTTTGTGAGAGAAATCCACACCCAAACTGTACCATATCATAATTTTACTTCAGAACAACAAGTGAAGAATTTTTTCGCAAGGTAAGAGAAGGAACAAGTAGACAAATTGAACCTCTATAGGAAACATTCTGCAAGCTCTTCCCAAGATAAATGGTGATTTCTTTCAACTCGCAGTTAGTGAGAAAACACAAACAATTGGTAAAGAGGAATTCCTAAAATCATGAAAAAAATCATTGTAGCGACTTTGGACAAGCAATAAGGCCATCAATAATACCAATACGTAATATATGTTGTTCATAGAAGGATAGTTTGGGGATACAAGGTTGAAAGGGATAACCTAAGTAAACTAAATAGAATGTGAATAGATATCTTCCTTAATTACCATGTTGATCTCCCCCTGCTAAGCTAGTTCCACTAGTTCTATTTGTTTCATGAATTTATGTTGTTTGAACAATATGGATAATGTCAAGAAATTAATGTGTTGATGCACCAAAACTAGATTTAAAAAAAAAACATGTAGTAAGATGTCAGTTAATCATATACAGATAAACATATTATAAGCAATATAAGGAATTATAGAAGTTAAATAATTGCACTGCTATTTTGAGTTGCATTTGAATATGGAAACTACAACATGCCCATTGACACCGAGAAGACAAACAAATTCATTATTGTGGACATGTCACATTATCATTTGCAATGTTGAACTGACTAAGGAGAAATAAAATTTATTCAGACGTTGGGGTAGACCTCCCTTATCCTCAGACTTCAACCTCTTAGCATTAGGTTATTTCCCTGAGACTCAACTAGACCAACATACAGGTTAAAGGAGACAACGTTGAACTGGAAAGGACCCTAAAAAAGATCATCCCATACAAGTAAACATGCAAGTCAAGTAACCATTATTAACCAAGCATCATGAACCATGCAAGACTAAACATCACATACAAGTAAACATGCAAGGCTAAGTAAACATGGAAGGATAAACATCACATACAAGTAAACATGCAAGGCTAAACATGCAAGTCAAGTAAACATGCAAGGATAAACATTACATACAAGTAAACATGCAAGTCAACATATCATAATAAGGAAACACGTCGTCATACTAGGCTCATGCACATCAACTCATTGCCAAAGGTAGGTTACTCGGCCTTTTCAACTGTATGTTGTCATACCTCTTTTGTGGTCATACATCATGAACCATGCAATACTAAACTTCACATACAATTAAACATGCAAGTCAAGTAAACATGCAAGGCTAAAGATGCAAGGCTAAGTAAACATGCAAGGATAAACATCACATACAAGTAAAAATGCAAGGCTAAACATGAAAGTCAAGTAAATATGCAAGGCTTAATATCACATACCATTAAACACGCAATTCAACATATCATAATTAGGCAACACGACGTTACACTAGGCTCATGCACATCAACTCATTGTCAAAGGTAGGTTACCCAGCCTTCTCAAGTGTATGTGGTCATACGTCTCATGTATCTCATGCAATTAGAGGAAGCTCATAATCATCATCCCAGGATAAGGAAGGTCATGTGGTCATCTCATGTTTCTTAGGTTAACTCAGCAAGGGGTGGCCAGCCCCTTGATGATAACCATATTCCTCGGAAGATGTCACACATATTCAATAATAAGCTATGCAACAAAGTGAACAAACATTTCACATATAAATTTCAAAAAGTACAAACATAATAATATTAATTGTTCTAATAAGCACAATACTATCAAACAAAGAGGTACATAAATCATTAAAATATTGAAAACAAAAGTAGTAATGGAAGTAAACCAATTATAAACTATATGGTTATCTCATATTCCTCGGGTTAACTTAGGAAGGGGTGGCCAGTCCCTTGAGGATAACCATAGTCATCTAAATAGGTCACACATAGTCAGAAATATGATCTAAGCAATAACATACAGATGTGAATCCTCAATTCTAAAATATCACCATGCAACGACTAGTTCAATAAACTTGTTACAAAACTTAAAACAGTTCATGCCTTCACTCAGTCAAATACAAGTCTTAAATGTTTACAACTACATTTTTTATTTTTTTGTTTTTTTTTCATAAATTGCAAGAGGGGGAATTTATCTTCGTTGTCTGTCCCCGTCGTACTTGTTGTGCCCTCTTTTTTCGTTGATTATGTGGATATTCACCCCTGCACCATACTTCTGGTACGTCAATTAGGAGGGGGTGGAGGTGGATGGACATGGGCATCATCTGCAAAAAACAAGACAGTTCTATAGATATAAGTATGAAGTTATTATTGATATATGTTTTTCATTATTTTCAATTTCATTACAATTATCATTACTTGTTGGCTGACTAGCCGAGTCAACTAGAGTGTTCATTGGCTCTTCCATTTGTTCATCTTTCGATTGAGCATGAGAAGGTACATGCTCTGCCATTCATAGAAAAATATTAATTAGTAAAGTACTCAATCAATTATGTTTTTAAACTCATATTGAATACATCTATTTTATAGCATACATACCTAAATGGATAGGAATCTCACCACCATCGCGTGGTACCAGTCTGATACCACTACCCTTGCTGCTTTTGTAGGCCTCACCCCAAAAACTAAAATATACATTCATTTTTCGATGTAATCATTCATGGATAGATAGCGCAAGTTCATTATAATGAAGTCCTTGTTGATTTTATTTACCTCAGAGTGAGTTCATGGGGAAACTAGGGTTTTCCCCAAGATTTTTCGATGTTCCAGCACATGCTGAAAACTGTACTTGAAGCCGAGCTTCAAGTCTTCATCAGACGCTTCCTCTTGAAAATAATTTCTCTGCAATGCATAACACCATGTAAAGTGCTTGTGATAAATCAATTAATTGTTAAATACAGTTAGAAAAACAATTAATTCTTCAATTAATTGTTGGCTAGAAATAATGATCAAATGATTCTTACAATTTGTGCCATTAGCTTCTGATATCCACCTTGGCCCAGTTTGTGCTGCCCATGTTTTTCCAATCTTTACTTTGTTGCTTTATATGTGTCGGAGATCCTATGAAAGGTTGCAAATACATTAGATATTGCAACTTAAATATATTTAAAAGTTGAAAAGAAAATATGATGTGCCATACCTTCTTGAACCGATTGGCTTAGTCTTTCCTTGTTTTCTCAATTCCTTTTCCTTTGCATCCTCGATGAGCGCCTTCCACTCCTTCTCTAGAACCATCGGAGGAAGCTCATACTTGTGGTTAATTTGTAGATTGTCCCTATAATATGCCCTTACATATTTCAAATTTAACCCAGTTGCTGCGGTAACACCTTTTTTGTTGAAGGTTTCACCAAACAAGATGACCATGTGTTTCATCAAATCATCTTTCAATTTCTCATTTTGGGCATTCCACTGTGTACGAATGGTGGGCCCAAAAATCTCCAACTCCTTTTCATGCAGGTTCTTATAAAAGACATTATTTCCTACAAAAAACATATGATCATTAATTAAAACTAGTTTAAGTTATGTGGATTTGAAATATATGAATAAAAAACCCATACTAAATTAAATAATACCTACAATCTTCGGTATCTTGATTGGAATACACTCAGCGTCCACCAAGAAGCTAACGAGAAATGATCCCTTGCTAACCACACACATTGAGCTAGCATAGAAACTATCACCATCGATGCCACTGTCCTCTCTAGAATCATGTGGAGTAGCGTTGTTTGAAGGGCCATCTTCACCTCCAACAACCATTGAGGGTGTGGCATCTAAAGTGCATTGTTGTGTAGGTGAGGAAAATAGCCTCGTTGGTATGGTAGATTTACGAAGTGTTGAAGAATCGGTACTAACTATACTGCCCTCTACAGCTCGTTCTTGTTCCCCAATTTTTGGCTCCAAATAAATCTAAAGAATAAAACTTCAATTGATTAGAACCTATAAAAAAAAGAACTTAAATAACATAAATGAATATATGTAGTTCGTAAAAACTTTCAAAGATGCTCCTTACCCCGTATTTTTTTTTATCTTTCTATGCAATTCATTAGTTTGTGCTTGTATTTCTTCAGTCATTGGATCAATTAAAATTAGCTCTAGAAGTTCTTCATTGCACTTATTCAAAACAAAACAATTTTAATAGTAACCATTGGGTCGGTTGAATAACGTATCACTACTTCAATGACCACATCATCACCTTGATGTGGTGTGCTCTACGAATGTCAATAAAAAAATCACGTAAAAATATATAATGCATATAATAACAAAAAAAACCTACTATAATAATGTTTAGGTAGTATTACGCTATCATTTACCTCATGCGACAGCATTGGTGCCTTCCCACGGTCACCTTTCCATAATACAATAAGAAAAACATTTTCATATCGATAACTAAAAATTGAACCATGTGTAATAAAATTGATTAATATAAAAAAACTTTATTGTTACTACGAGAGTCAAATTTACCTGTACACAAGCTCTAGGTGTGGTGCTCATAGTACCGACCCCCTGCCACAATACTATAAGAATGATATCATATTGAAATATTAAGTTCAATAACAGAAAAAATGTCAAATGTTAACAGATGTAATATAATCATGACTTGTGGTTAATATTACATTGATGCTATTAGGTACTATTAAACTAACATTTACCTCATTCGTCACCATTGGTGACTTTCCACGTCTAGCTTCTAGCATATGGCCATGATAACCCTACCACAATATAAGAATTAAGACATATTAAAAATGAAAATTACATTTATAACAGTGTCTCTTAAACGTGATTAATGAAAAGAATGACATAATTAACCATGTGTATATTATAAAAAGCACGACATAAATAAACTTGATGCAAGAGAAAAATAACAAGTCATTGATCAAAGGTTGAGTTAAATTTTGTATATGAAACTTACCCCAATAATAGAAACCCCCACATCCATTCGATTCAAACCGTAAAAATCAACAACTCTTCACCTGCAACTATTGATTTTGTTGCACATCAAATACACGATTTCCTTCACGCCCCTCAAATAGGAAATTGGATAGCTTATGTGTTGAACCTGGTCGTATGATATTTATAAACCCTGCTATATTTCCAGAAGAGTTTGGCCTTCCATCAATATATAGAGTTTCTCCTTTGTTCAGACTCTTGTCCAGTAGTTGAAAATAATTTGCTACCAATCCGTATATCCGCATACTTCATGTATATCGAACCAATAAAAACTATTCATTGTAATTGTATCATGGACCGACATACTCCATCAATTCAGTTTCAGTGCCATATGACACCTTTACGCCATCCATGGAAAATACCACCAGTCCATGTAAAGAGGATGGAGCAATGTGATAAGTCCTCCCATTGAGGAGGAAATCTCTGTCAACTTGGGGTAGCTCCTTGGGTAGCCATCGTTTAACAAGATGTCTATACCTCAGGGGAAACTCAATGTCATCTATGCACTCGTTTTCATAACCACATGATCCTCAAAAAGTTCCATGCATCTATGAAATTTTCTCCTTACCTTTTCACCTCTAGTTGATCTTGACCTATTAGATCTTGTATTAGACGTCTCGCTTTCAACCTCTTCTAGTCTATCTTCCTCTCTTCAGCAATATAGATCCAACCAGTACCTATTTGGTGGTACCTACAATCATTAAAATTGGGTGTTATTTATTGCATACAAACATTATTTAGGTGGTACTAATACATATAAATTCTCATGCTTGGTACCAGCTGGTGTTGGCAGAGTGGAATTTCCTTGTGCAAACAATAGGGATTACCCTTGGTGAAAAGTATTAATTAGACATGACACGGTTTGGAATAGGGAACCTGTCCGAATCTTTTCCCGATAGCCATTATTATTTTGAGGTTTTATCAGTTGCATATAGATCCATCATTTAGGGTTCGATTGAATGGAATTATTCATGTATGTATGAACATTAAACTTGCATGGTTATGTGCATTTGTGTGAAGCAATAACTAGTATTAAGGTATCAACCTATTATGGTGGATTGAATGGACGCCATGGAAATGTATAAGATAGGAGGAATTTGTGTGAATGAATGTGAAGGGTGAAGTCAAGTTAAAATATTTATAGTCAGAGGATTGAGAATTGTAGATAACATGAGGTTACAGCCTTGGAGTCATACCACATAATTATCAAGAGACACAAAGATGAATCTGATGCATAATACTAACGAGAATAAATTACAGGAAATTCTACATAATCTTTTTCTAAAGCGTGATCACTGGCTGATGTTAAGTATGACAATTAGGAAAAACATATGCACCATTTACAATCAAACTTGGAAATTTTATGAACCATTGGTAGCATATATTGACTCCATAAAGTTATTGTGCAAGGCACATTCTTACAACATATTTTCCAGTATGGCTTAGGAGCATTTCTTGAAGTATATGCTTCAGTATGATGATATTCCAAATTGATCTTAAACACTGTAATACTCTTTTTGGCATGTTTTCATGCTTGGGTATTCTGTTGACCAAATCTATACTTCTTCACATAGTAACTGATAACAAAACGACGATAAATTATCCTTTCCAGAGCTAAGAATTTTGGTGGCAACTATTTGGATTGAATGGATACCTCAACCCCAATATGACCAATAGTAGTGGAGCAATATCATCTGGCCAACATGTATTTACAACAGCTAGACTTGATTTTTCTGGTATTGATCACAAAAAACCTTCCTTATTCAGCTTGGCAGTCATCACCACTTTATGGAGGAAAATCCATACTTACTTTTGGATACAACAAACTTGCGGGATACTTTAGACGTTCAAGTGACAAAATCCATTACATAAGCAATTGAAAATAAAGTTGTGATCATCTTCAGCCAATCCTTAGTAAGAACAAAACTACCCAACATTGATACAATTCCTAAATTCAATTTGGATGATGGTAACCCTAGTACATTGACAACATTTAATTGTGGGAGAAATTTGCCAAAAATCTTCTAATAAACTACCTGTGGAAATCATGCAACATAAGGGTCTTACTTGATCCAAACTTGTCATTTTGAATAGGGAAGGAGTTATGTTTTCAACCTGTACCTGCAATTTTTACCCTCATATTTAATGTGTTGTAATGCCTTTATGTGGATTAGTGAACATGGCAGAGATATGAGATGCACTATTTCACTCCCTTTATGTGAATTTTAGGGGAATTTCAGTTGTTTTTACTTGGTACCTGAACCGTAGCATAATTGAATATTATTTGGATCTGTTCTGAGACAAATTGGCAGTGACAGAAAAGAAACTACTACAGAACCATTTTAGAGCTACTTCAGCTTTCAATTAGCCAGCAGTTAGGGGAGTTACACTCTGTTCCTCCATAATATGAGGGGCATCCTATTTTTAAAATATACCAGGCCAATTACAAGTCTAGAAAACAATGTCAAAGAGTTTGAAATGGAAGCATCCAAGGCCCTATTTAAGAGAGAAAGGGCACACAGTCCTATTACATTCCACCCAAGAAAGGTGTTTTGGCATAGTCTAAGCCCTCAATGAATCAAGAAGAGAAAAAACGTTCCACCTATTGAAGTATCTATGATGGAAATTGAGGCTGATTTAGGAGGAGCATTCCATTTTTTTGGCATATTTTAAGGAAATAAGGTTGTTTGGTACATGGATCAGATACTATCTTGCACCTGTATCCATACTGAATCCACCATTTAAGGATTTAGTTGGACTAACCCCTTTAAAGTTTTATTTGTAATTTGTATTTTACTTGAATAAATTAGAGTAACTCAATATTTATAGAAACTTTGTGACAATATGTATGGATAATCTACATAAAAAGTATTACAATAGCCCTTACAAAACATCATTCACCATATGCAGGTATGTACAACATTTTGATCACAAAAAAATTACCACAAGTGCTTTGTAGGTCTTTCGCAATGCTCTCGAGTATACAAGACCTGGATGGGGACAAGATATTTAGGAAGAGGTATGAAAAAATAATTTGTCATTAACTTGCATTTAACAAAAGTGCAAATCATTTCACGGATCAATTATTCTTTATCTTCCCTTAAATGAATCAAAAGATAAACTAAGCATTATAAGTGGGCTTGAATCTAACCCACTTAAATCGTAAACCTACACTCTCATATGTCAGCTGGTTATAAGATATAGTAAAATGGGGAATATTTGTTGTTTTCTTCATAAGTATTGTTCTCTTCAATGATTGCACCACCTCCTTTTCTGTTGTTTCTTAACATTAGTACTCAAGGAGTCATTTTCTATTAGAAGTATATACCTAAACGATATTGTATGTAGCCTCTTCTAGCATTAGATTAACCACCACATGCTACAAGGCATACCATTTGCTATATGTATCCTCCAAATTAGAGTATACACTTTTGTTTTGGCCTTATTCCCAGAATTATACCATTGCTTTTGCTATTGCTTTATTCCCTAATTTGTTGAGTGCTCATGGTGTGGCTTTTCTTGCTTAACATACTTAATAAAAGGAACCACCCAATCATCATATGAGGTCTATTACATCATTTTATATGGGTTTCTGTATGTGATCTTAATGATGTTGATTAGAAGAAAAACCATGGATGTTGAGCGCATAAGAGGCTTTGTTTTTTCAGTTCTGGGCACTGTAACATCCCTAAAAGGTCAAAATATATGCAAATATTATAGTTGAGAAGCATGGGTACAATTTTCATGAGTTTTTGAGCTGGTTAACGTAACACTAACACGTTCTAAACTTTGAAATCAAACCGATGTTGAATCACAGACGCCTAGCCTCAGGACTTCCAAATGTTATGGATTTCTTCTTTCAGGTTTTTTATTATAAAATCCCTAGATTAGGAAGCAACTCAAACCTAACCCAACAATTTCCAAATTTTTAAGACAACAAAGATTTGCTAGAAGTTATTTTGTGCTTGTTTGAATACTTTGGCTGTCAAAATATAAGAAAAGAAACAGCTGGAAGATTAAACCTTGGAAAGGATGAAATTAACATTGAATTCTCCTCTGTTCCTGCTGGCATGTATATTAATTAATGAATATCATCCATCTCAATGTTAAATACCTTTAATGCTGGTGTGTTTGTGGTGTACAGACTATTCATTTGACAAATGCAATGTAATGGGAATCTTGTAGCAGTGACACTCACCTCACACAGAGAGGGAAATTTAGGGGAAGAGAAGTTCAACTTTTAAACTAAATTATGAACACAGTCTTTTCAACTTTTCCATACCAGTATTAATCCATGCTAAATAAAGATTTCTTTTGCATAGAGAAATTGTTTTTAATAATTCCAAATCAAAATTATTTGATCAAAATTAGGGTACTCACTGATTTGGGGGGCATTATTTCGACCTCTTCGTGAGCTCTGCAAACCCTCCTCTTCCTCTACAAACCCTTGAACCATTTCAAAGCCTCCTCTGCCTATGCAAAGCCTCCTCTTCTGCGTGACCTTCGGCAACAATTGTCGTGACCTCGATCTCCGGAAGCACCTGTCAGGCATGGGTTGAACGGTAGATGGAAAACAAGAACCCTCAGGGCATGCTTTGTATAACAAAATCCTTCAATGACTTCAAATTCATTTCTACCATCCACATTGAACCTGAGTTTACAGGTCCACACAATTCAATCTCCTCAACTTGGTGTATGAGATAGTGTTCTTGTGCATTGAAAAATGTTGGAGGTAAATAATTTTGCATTTCACACATTAGATGAGGAATTTCTCTCTTCCAATACCTAATATCTTATTTATGGATTTCTTTAGATGAAAGCCACCTACAAAAAATGCAAGAGAATAGCATGAATGGTCAACCAGATTGAGGCATATAATATATAATAAAGTTTCAAGTTGTAAAACACAATATGTCAATAAGCAATGCAACCAAAAGAGCGTTGAGAATTTTTCATGCATATAAAATTGTTACATACCTCATGTATTTACCAAGATCATATATAACTTGTTTTAAGTTTTCGTCAAAGCTAGATAGGAGAGCCATAGGTAGAACATACTGTAGCAAAAATCAAATCATTATCTAATGTTTCTAAATAGGAGAGAACAATTACTAAAAAAATTTACTTAATGGAAATTAGATACTTAAATAATTACCTTAATGAATGTATGCCAGTCATGAGTTTTAACACCGCAAAAATCACCTTTTTGGGTTAAGATATTTTTTATGTTCGATGAAAACCCCATCACAAACCTTATTTTTTGAATGACTTGTTTTATAGCATTGCTTTGTTGCTCAGTCAATAACCATGGAAGACTAATATTTCGGTTCCCATTTCTTGCATTGGAAATAATTACCCCATCACAAACCTTATTTTTTGAATGACTTGTTTTATAGCATTGCTTTGTTGCTCAGTCAATAACCATGGAAGACTAATATTTCGGTTCCTGTTTCTTGCATTGGAAATAATTACACTTTAATGTGTGATTGGATTCTGCAATGTCACTACAAATTTTTCCAATTTAATATTTTTCTGACCTTCCATCTAATGTATGCCATATCATTTATGTCACATTCTACTCGATATGCATTGTATCAAACAAATGATCTATTTGTAGGTGCTCGTAGTAAGGAAACCTACTGAATTGTATGGGATAACTCTTCATTCCTTGTGGAATCTCGTTCATGCCTTAAATGCATTCATTAAACATAAACGAAAACACATTAACATTAATTCATGACACCCATGGTAGATAAAATTCAATTAAAATATAAAAATAATAATATTACGTGAAGTACATATTGTATGCTGCATATACAATTTGCATACCTCAACGATTTCCGTTATATTCCAACTTCCATAGGCGAGGTTTCATTCTTCGTGGTTTCTTTGCATTCTCTTCTTTACCATTGAATTTTGTTTTTTCGATAGTTCTGTACCTATGGTTCTTAGGGAGGAAGTACATGTACTCATCAAATAGCACCTTTGCTAAAATTCTTGAACGATTCGATTTTTATCCTAGGACCACATACTAGACATGCAAATTTTCCCTTT